>CM060947.1:3544657-4144657 GCA_030765055.1 Mantis religiosa
TGACGTAACTACCATTGGTCAGCTTTCCGACAGTGATTGTGTCGTTATACAGGTTGTATATAATAAGAAAACATTTTTTGCAGCTTGTATGTACTTTGATGGGCACTTGAATATAGAAGATGACATTAACAAGATTGAAAATATTCTCCAGCATATTAAAGGAAAGGGTCTGATAATACTAGCAGATAGTAACGCCAGAAACAAACTTTGGCATGATATAATAACTAATCAGCGTGGTAGAATATTTGAAGAATTCATTACAGCAACAAATTTACATATCATGAATGATAACAACGGCTTGCCAACTTTTGAATCCCAAACTGGAAGGAGTTGGGTCGATTTGACTATCGTTAATGACAAACTCCTTAGAGATGTAAGGGAATGGACCGTTGGAGAGCAAGAAAGCTGCTCTGATCATAAGATAATATCGTTCACAATAGGAAATGCAATCAAAACCCAAACTCGTACATTAAAGGGAATTAAATATATAACTAGACCAGAAAATTATAAGACATTTGAGGAAACGTTGCCACGAAAGCTGACCAAAAATTTTAATTGTCTGGGCAATGGACAGAGTGTGGATGAACAGCTCGCCCATAAAGTAAAAGAAAATAATGTTGAATATACAATTGAAATGTTCTACAATAGTATGGAAGCTGCATGCAGGGAAGCGTTTAGAGTAAGCAGGGGTAAGAAGCAGGCAATTAAAGGCAAATCAGTTCCCTGGTGGACCATTGAACTAACCATATTGAGGAAAAAGGTAAATGCATTAAGACGACGATATCAACGAACTATTAATAATGAGCAGTTAAGAGAAGAAAGAAGGAATCAGTACTTGGAAGGTAATCGGCAATACCAAAGGAAAATAAATGACGAAAAGTTTAAATCCTGGAGGGAATTTTGTAATGTAACTGATGGGACTAATCCTTGGACTGTAGTCTATAAGATCGCAGCCAATAAAATAAGATATCAGAATTCACTTACTACATTGCAAAGAGAAGATGGAACCTACACTGAAGATATACCAAGCACATTAAAGTATATGTTGGAGAACTTCATTCCGGAGGATAGGGTACAAGATGATACTGAACGACAAAAAGACCTAAGGAGGCTTGCAGAGGAAGTAATTAGTACCCCAGATGACAAGGAATTTACACCTAATGAAATTTGGGTTGTATTAAAAAATTTCAATCCAAAAAAGTCACCGGGAGAAGATGGAATATCTAGTGATATTCTGTTAAATGCTTTTAAAATGTTCCCATATTTCTTTACAGCAATATATAATCAATGTCTTAAGGAAGGAATTTTTCCAGAAAGATGGAAGCGTTCATCTATAGTTCCTATAGTAAAGCCAGGCAAAGAAGATAGTGTAACGATAACAAAATATCGACCAATCAGCTTGTTGAACATATGCGGTAAAGTTTTAGAAAAGTTAATGATAAATAGGATTGAATATCATATTAACACGAGAAACCTTTACAGTACAAGACAATTTGGATTTAAAGCTCAGAAAAGCACGACAGATGCAGCAATGGCGCTGAAGGTATTCATTGAAGATGAGCTAAAATCTTTTGGTTATGTTGTTTTGGTGAGTTTGGACGTGAAAGGAGCTTTTGATGCATGTTGGTGGCCTAGTGTCTTAAATAACTTAAGAGAGATGAAGTGCCCAAGAAATTTGTACCAACTTACAAAGGATTATTTTAAAAATAGGAAAGCAACTCTCTCTACGAATGAATTCAGGACTGAAGTACAGGTCCAGCGAGGCTGTCCGCAAGGATCTTGTTGTGGGCCTGGACTTTGGAATATACTATATAACTCTTTGCTAAAATTGGAATTTACAACGCGGACAGAGGTAATAGCATTTGCTGATGATTTACTTGTCATGACAAAAGGAAAAAGTATATTAGATGCTGAAAATTTTTCAAATCAGGACATAAAGAAAATTGAGTTATGGGCTAAAGAAAATAAAATCCAGTTTAACGACTCAAAATCAAAAGTTTTGGTAATATCAAAGAAGAAAACTAATCATAATGAAGCAATCAGCATATATCTGAACAATAAAACTCTGGAACAAGTGGATGTTATTAAATATCTTGGTATATACATTGATAGGAAGTTTAGCTTTGATCACCACATAGATCAAGTACATGACAAAGCACTACGACTTCTGCATAATCTTTCCAAGTGCGCAAAACTCACTTGGGGACTGGGAAATAAGGCGCTAGAAACTATTTATAAAGGCGCAATAGAACCTATTTTAACTTATGGTGCTCCTGTGTGGGGATTTGCCCTAGAAAAGCAGAAGAACATTAAAAAATTCGAGAGGATTCAGAGATTGTTCAATATAAAAATGACGAAGGCATATAGGACAATTTCTTATGATGCATCTTGTGTTATTGCCGGCATCCAGCCAGTTGGTATAACAATACAAGGCAAAATAAAACTGTATAATGATATACACAGTGAACGTGACTATGATGCACCCCTACCACCAAGCGTCTGGAACCATCCAGCAGAACGACCTAATATAAAAGCAGTTGAGGATGATGGGGCATACGTCTTTCAAATTTTTACGGATGGGAGTAAATCAGATGAAAAAGTCGGGGCTGCTGTAGTTCTGTACAAGCACAATACTGTAATTCGACAACTGCAATTCAGGCTGGATGGAAGGTGTTCAAACAATCAGGCCGAACAACTGGCTATTTTGAAAGCACTTGAAGAGCTACAAAACATGGCAAATACGCTGAACAAAGAGAAGACTGTAGCCATATTTACAGATAGTCAGGTGGCACTATCCACCTTACAAAACAACAATAAACACAATTATATTCCTGAGGAGACACTTAATAGACTAGGAACTTTAGAAAGAAATCAGTGGACAATACACTTTAGTTGGGTGAAAGCACATGCAGGAGTTACTGGTAACGTGCTAGCAGACATATTAGCAAAATCAGCTGCTGAAGACATCGAAATAAAGACTATTTACAACAAGGTACCAAAATCTTCTTTGAAAACTGAAATAGAGAGGGCAGGACATCTACAGTGGCAACAGAGATGGAGCAGTACAAGTAAAGGAGCCCTTACCAAATCATTCTTCCCTTTGATAAAGGATCGTCTTAAGACAAAACTACCGTTAACAGCGACATTCACTGCAATGGTATCAGGACATGGAAAAACTAAAGCTTACTTGTATAGATTTCATATCATAGATGATCCCCAATGCACCTGCAATAGCCCACAGCAGACCGCAAACCACCTCATTTATGAATGTAGAGACACAAAACATCAGAGGGACAAGTTGATTGAAGAAGTACACAAGAATGGAGGAAATTGGCCAGTGTCAAACCAAAACCTTATAAATAAACATTTGAAAGCTTTTTGTATATATGTTAATTCAATTGACTTGTAAACAATTTTTATTTTAAAACAATACGTGAATTGAACATTTAAATTCTAATATTTAAAAAACTATTGTAAAATAATATCAAAATGTGATTACTATTTATAATGTATCTATGTAATTAAATGCATGTAATGTTACTCCGTAACGGGGCATGCTGTTAAAGTTCAAAAAAAAAAAAAAAAAAAAAAAAAAAAAAAAAAACAGACACAGACACAGACACAGACACAGACACAGACACAGACACAGACACAGACACAGACACTGACACTGACACTGACACTGACACTGACACTGACACTGACACTGACACTGACACTGACACTGACACTGACACTGACACTGACACTGACACTGACACTGACACTGACACTGACACTGACACTGACACTGACACTGACACTGACACTGACACTGACACTGACACTGACACTGACACTGACACTGACACTGACACTGACACTGACACTGACACTGACACTGACACTGACACTGACACTGACACTGACACTGACACTGACACTGACACTGACACTGACACTGACACTGACACTGACACTGACACTGACACTGACACTGACACTGACACTGACACTGACACTGACACTGACACTGACACTGACACTGACACTGACACTGACACTGACACTGACACTGACACTGACACTGACACTGACACTGACACTGACACTGACACTGACACTGACACTGACACTGACACTGACACTGACACTGACACTGACACTGACACTGACACTGACACTGACACTGACACTGACACTGACACTGACACTGACACAGACACAGACACTGACACAGACACTGACACTGACACAGACACAGACACTGACACAGACACAGACACAGACACAGACACAGACACAGACACAGACACAGACACACAGACACACAGACACACAGACACACAGACACACAGAGACACAGAGACACAGAGACACAGAGACACAGAGACACAGAGACACAGAGACACAGAGACACAGAGACACAGAGACACAGAGACACAGAGACACAGAGACACAGAGACACAGAGACACAGAGACACAGAGACACAGAGACACAGAGACACAGAGACACAGAGACACAGAGACACAGAGACACAGAGACACAGAGACACAGAGACACAGAGACACAGAGACACAGAGACACAGAGACACAGAGACACAGAGACACAGAGACACAGAGACACAGAGACACAGAGACACAGAGACACAGAGACACAGAGACACAGAGACACAGAGACACAGAGACACAGAGACACAGAGACACAGAGACACAGAGACACAGAGACACAGAGACACAGAGACACAGAGACACAGAGACACAGAGACACAGAGACACAGAGACACAGAGACACAGAGACACAGAGACACAGAGACACAGAGACACAGAGACACAGAGACACAGAGACACAGAGACACAGAGACACAGAGACACAGAGACACAGAGACACAGAGACACAGAGACACAGAGACACAGAGACACAGAGACACAGAGACACAGAGACACAGAGACACAGAGACACAGAGACACAGAGACACAGAGACACAGACAGACAGACAGACAGACAGACAGACAGACAGACAGACAGACAGACAGACAGACAGACAGACAGAGACACAGACAGACAGACAGAGACACAGACAGACAGACAGAGACACAGACAGACAGACAGAGACACAGACAGACAGACAGAGACACAGACAGACAGACAGAGACACAGACAGACAGACAGAGACACAGACAGACAGACAGAGACACAGACAGACAGACAGAGACACAGAGACACAGAGACACAGAGACACAGACACAGACACACAGAGACAGACACAGACACACAGAGACAGACAGACAGAGACAGACACACAGAGACAGACAGACACACACAAACTTTTTCACTGCAAAATGAGTAATCTGAATTTTTAAAAATGGGTTTAATGAAATTAGTAACTTTTAAAAATTAAAAGCACTGTACTCACCAAAAGCAGCAACTCCATGACTTTATGATGACAGCTTCAAATGAATTAGTAGGTACGGTATTGAAAATACATTCGTCGCTCCTTCTTGTTGGCAAATAAATCTGTCACCTTTGAATTGAAATTATCAATTTTGCACACGAATAGCTTTTCACAGGATAGCATTCCTAAGGCACTCAATCGTTCTTCTATCATTGTGTTTTGTAGAAAAGTTTTAATCCTCTTGAGCATTGAAAAGCACCGCTCAGCTTCTGAAGTCGAGATAGGCATAGTGATTAACAATTTCAAAACTTTAACAGTCTCTTCAAAAGTAGCACAGAGTTCATCCTCTAGAATCAGCGAAAGAAATGGAACCGCACCGGAAACTGCTTTCAACTCAGGCCTAGCATAGAACACTTGCAGCTCTCCCTTCAACTTTTCTTTTCTCCAGAAATGTATATGTGTCAGTAATTTCAAGATATTTGTCTGGAAAATGTGTTACATAATTGTCAAACTGGCTTACATCAAATAAGTTGGTTGCAATGAAGGTGCCCAGTGAACTGAAAACGTGATTTTATTTCAGAAAGGATGGCATCACACACCTCCAAAGCATCTTGCTTTTTGTTATCATCAACCCTTGGTCTCTTGTAAGGCATTGTTTCGTCATTTTCAAAATTAACCTGACTGATGATGCAATCAATGTCATCTCTGATGTTTTGCATTATTGTTTCAAAGTTCTGAATGTCTTGTTTTATCTTGGTTGGTTCAATTGTCTTCGTTTGAAATTGATTAAAAAGTATGTCCACATGAGGCATTATCTTATAGAAAAATGATAGCCAGAAAATGAAGTCTCTATCTTGCAGTCTTTGTTTGTATATGTGTTGCTTCAGTGTTTCATGCACTTTCATTTTAGACCATAAATGCCCAATATCAGTTATTCCAGTCTTACACCAATGGACATCTCCCCCAAATAACACACAAGGAAAACAAAAAACTGCATTGTTTTCATCACAGCCGCAAATCCATTTGTTCTTTTGATAAATATCTGGATTAAACTTACGACATCGATTTTTTGTTTGCTGCTGCAGATTCAGATTCGGGAGTGGCCTACCCATTGTTTTTATCTGAATTTTTTCACTTAGAGTCCTGTTACTAAATGGAGTTTTCAGTAATTCACTCACCTTGTTCATGTTCGTAACTTTACTGTGAATTTTAACTTAAAGAAAAAACACTTAACACTGTTTTAAAAATCCATGCTCACGATGAACTACAGCATTACAGGAGCACATATAGAACTACTCTACCATTGTTTTGAAAACATGTGTCCAACACATGCTGCACACTTGGGTTTTATGTTGTACCAACAAACCTGCTGCTGTGAAATATGCACATGTTGAAATACTGTCTTTTAATTTTAAAATCTAATACTATATTCACATTGAAACACAATTAATTTTATTTATAAGGATATCTATGTGTCATGTTTCTACAACTGATTTCATTTAGCATTAATTTGCGTTTTGAAGTTCCTCAGCATTAACTTGCATTAGGATGGTGACACTGCATTAAAGGAAGGTATAGCACGAAATGTATTCTTACCATTGTATTTCACTAGGTGGCAGGATCGTGGTTCTCTGAAGTCCCGTGCTTTACTGCACTCTATCAGGCAAAGCGTAAGTTATGCGCCAGAGCAATCCCGGCACTACCTTCTCTGACCGTCTCCCATAAGAAGCCGTGTATAAGCAGATATCCTAGCCCTTAACACAGGTGCTTATGAGCGTAGACAGTGCCGTTCTGGAATCGGCACTAAGCTACGGAAAACAACCAAGAGAGAGCGCTGGCATTTAACGCGCCTATTCACATGAGGGAGCAACTACTCATAAACAATTCTTTTTGCGCAATTCTTATACACTTCTCTTTCTTTCGTTTTCATTCAGATGGTGCCATGGCACAGCAGCACTACCTCAGAAGCCGCCCCTGCTGTGAACTCAGATAGGATTTTGATATACAAAATTCTTAAGTTATTGCTTGTTTAAGGGTAATTCAAAGGGGAGGGCTGAAGTGGCTATCATAGTTCAGGAATGATATAACAGCATGCATATTCAGTATATTAATTTCTAGGTCTATGAACAAGAATTCCTTAAAGTAGAAAACTAGAGGAATTTAATTCTACATTGATGCACTGAGACAAATGGCATTAATACAATTGGTACTGACTGCAACTTTCGTGAGAAGCACTGTTTTTACAAGGAAAATATTAATAATAGCCAGCATCTTTGTAAAAAAAACTACTGCACTATTAAACAAGACAATTTGGTATTAAATTATAAATTACAGATAAATTCACATTGAGAAGGTAAGAAACATGTGCTGCCACTAAAAACTATAGAAGCACGTTTTCAACTAATATACTAACACAACCTTTAAAATGGAAATGTTAAAATATAAATGAATGCATGCGTCCTCCAGCATGAAAATACTTAAAAGCTTTGTAAAACGTGATTATTCTGTATAAATTGTTTGTAATGTGGCCTCATGCTATGACGTCACAAATAACACACATCCAGGCTTGTAAACTTAGAGGTGACCTTGGCCAACATAGTGAAGGCAGGTAGACTGGAGGGCACTGTAGTACCATCTGCTTAGCATGTGTAGAAGCAGAGTTATAATTGCTTGTGTGGAACCCATATCAAAGCTATCTGCCTATCATGTATAGCAGCAGAGCTACAGTTGCCAAGCATTAAAGCCTCTGTGGACATGTAACACGCAAAATGGTATGGTACAGGAATGAGACTTAGAAGGTTAACTGTTTGCCACATACCAAGCCACAAGCTATATCCTAAGATATGTTGCAATATGACCACATAGTTAAAGCAACAAAATATATCAGAATGAGTTGCTAGGAGTGGTGTATACACTTGCATGGGAACTATTCTGTAAGTTATAGTTGTGAATAAGGTCCAGATGTATAATTCCATTAATTGAGGTATTTTGGGAATTTTTCAATGTCATTTCATAGTATCCAGGATGTTTGCTGGTCATATGGAAAACTTTGTTCACATTGTGGTACTGTTACAGATAAAGGTAAAGCTTTGTTTTTTCTTTATTCTGTACAGGAGCAGTTATACAGCCTTTACCAACGTCGTACCTGATTTTCAGAGCACCTTCGCAGGCAGCAGGGAAATGTTGGATGGATGCTTTAGAGCTGTCATTGCGTTGCTCTTCATTGCTTGTCCGATCAATGAGTTCCAAATCATCGTCTGGTGTGCAAGATTCAATGGCTAATCATGAGACTCAGTGGAGCGAAGCAGATTATGAGAAACACTTCACTGATCATGGTGAGCATCCACTTTTGACATCCTTTGCAGTGTACAAAATTAGTCACAATAGCAACATCTTTCCTTTTTAAATTAACTAAAACTATATGGTGTTCTTTGCACTTTTATTATAATAATTACAAGAAAGTTGTTTCTCATTGTGGTAACAGGCAACCATTGAAGTATGCTAATTATGAATTGTGTTGGGCACTCAAATTAATTGAATACAATTCCCTACATTTTCTATAAAATAAGAATAAAACTCCTTAGTGGAAAGATTTTATTTTCGGATGAGGAACAAATTTGGTATTTTGATTCAGATAGATTTAGATAAGAAGAATTTTCATATATCCATGTTTTAAAATGGAAGCAAATGTATCTTTTTTGAAGTAAAGTTGCTTTCGGGCTTTTTTTTTTTTTTTTTTTTTTTTTTTTTTTTTTTTTTTTTTTTTTTTTTTAATAATTTACGTCCTCCAACGTTAAGTCATATCGGATGATGAATGGAATGGATGAAATGATGCTCAAATGAGTCCGGGGTCCATGGAGCTTAGAGTTACCTGACATTCGTCTTACAGGATAAGGGAAAACCCCAGAAAAAACCTTATCCAGATAACTCACCCTGACTGAGATTCAAACTTGGGACCTCTTGAATGTGAGGCAGACATGCTACCACCACGCTACCAACGCGGGTGCTTTCGGGCTTATAGGTCATGATCAAAAAATAAGAATTGCTCCTGATTGAAAAAGCGATTTGTATAGAACCTTAGCCTATATACGGCTAGTATGAGGAAATTAATAATTTCCATCCATTAACTAAAATAATAATAGTTAAATGATGAAGCCTGGGACTCAAGTACTTACGATAGTAAGTCGCCACAAACGGTGTATCTCGAATGCGAGAGCCCCTAGTGGTTTACCGGGGAAATATACGATTTTAATGGAGAATTTAATGTCAGGATGGCACATTGGCCATGGTAGCTCAATGGGTTAGAGCGACTGGATGGAAACCAGGAGATCCCTGGTTCAAATCCCGGCCATTGCATTGAATTTTTCATGTTGACTCAATCTATCAAAAACTTTGGCCTATATACGTCTAGTATGAGGAAATTATTAATTTCCATCAATTAACTTAAAAAAAAACCTATTTGTAGTCAGTTTTTAGCACTCTGTTAGTTACATTTTTACATTTTGAGGGACTAGTTTTGGAAGCTGTTGCTTCCATACTCAACCTTGAAGGTCTGACTAATGTCTGTTGCTATTGTCTGCTGTCTTCTGTCTGGTGGTTGAGTTATGAACTTCTTTTTCAAATTATCAACTGTTGGGATTTCAAAGTTCATTACTCTGTATTTTTGCATATTAAGATGTTCTCCCATGTTGTCAGTTTGTTTTGGTTTATCACACCTTTTAATAATGTTGGATTTCACTCAAGATCATGATTTTCATTCTAAAAGTGAAATACTACTGCTGACTTATCTTCTTATTTCAAGTTGATGTTTCTGGAATGCCCTTTGACTCTGGTTTAAGGTTTCTTTCAGTTTGCCTTTTGCAACATTTTTCACAATCCTTACAAATGCTTATAAAATGAAATTACCATTTATTTTACATGTGATTTTTGTGCAGTAAATGCACTGAAAATTATAAGGATTCTAAACTTCATGTCTTGCAAAATAATTACACTTTGCCGGTATCAAAAAAGTTTTACAGATTTAATTTTCAGGAAGATGGTAAGTATGCTGTAGAGTAGGGAGGAGTTGAAGCATTTAGTGTGAAGAAGAGAACTTCTGTTAACTTGAACCACACACTTTATTTCACATATTATAGTAACACAATTACACTGCTCTCTGGTGACAGCATAAAGAAATCCAGTGCTTCCTGTTCTATCATAGATGTGGCAACAGCGTCCATTATGGTTTCTCAACATTTGCATTACTAATAGCATCTCAACACTCAACATGTTTTATGTAACCACTTGCAAATTATGTAACTACTGTAATTACATGTATCATACGAGGGCTGATCAACAAAGACTGAGACTGATTTTTTTTTTTCACAGATGTTTATTACTGCAATTCAATGTTTACATGATCTTTTTCAAAGTAGTCCCCTCATACTTCAATGCACTTTTTATAGTGTCGGCAAGTCCTTTAACACGTGCTGTAGACCATTCTTTGTCAGGTCCTTGAGAATTGCCTCACTTTTCTTGAGCACTGCTTCAGAGTTCTCAAATCAAATACCCCTAAGCTTTGCCTTTAGTGATGGGAATAAAAAAAAGTCACAGGGTGCAAGATCGGAGCTATAAAGTGGATGTGATACACAGCTAATGTTGAATCGAGCCAGAAACTGCATGACTTGATTTGCGACGTGAGGCCGTGCATTGTCACAATGAAGTCGCCAACCAGTCTGAGAAAGCTCTGGTCATTTCTTTGCAATGTGCTTCCTCAGTGTAGCCAATACTGACGTGTAGTATGCTGCTGTAACAGTAGTGTGATTGGGAACTGCATGCTGGTAGATCATTCCATTACAGTCAAAAAATGTGATCACCATCACTTTCACTTCAGATGGAACAACTTTTGCTTTTTTTTGGTGTTGGAGAACCTGGCAATTTCCACACTGTGCTGGCTTGTTTTCCTTCAGGATCATAATGATGTAACCATGACTCATCACCGGAGATAATTTAAAAAATACATCCCCTTCATCAACAAAGAGACGCAGCACCTAATGGCTTGTCTTCTCCATTCGCACAGCCTTTTGTTGGGGACTCAGCAAACATGGCACCCAACAAGCACAAACTCGGGTCATATGGAGATGGTCGTGCATAATTGTAAACACACTGCCATATGAAATTCTCAACACTTCTGAGATTACATAATGTTATATGCGAAACCTCTTGGACAATTACAGCAGCTGTGTCGATGTTGACCTCAGTCACAGCAGAAGCCGAAACACCAGGCCTACCTTGCTTAACACTGACAAGTCGGCCTTCTTTGAAGTCCTTGAACCACCTAAACACTGTTGCACAAGGTATTACATCTTCACTGTACGCTTGCTTCAGCTTTTCATAAGTTTTGGTGGCTGTATGGTTTAAACGAAAACAGAATTTGATTGCGCTGTACTGCTCCTCTCGAGTCACCTCCACTGTCTGGTATGCGAAATGCACATAGGGTCTACAAAATAGAGCATTACTACTAACCTACCAATACAAGAGTGCTGCCACCTACCGACTTTATACATAAAAACCCGCTCTTTTCAAGTATTTTTGTTACAGATACGAAACTATCACAGAAGCTACAGGAAAAAATCAGTCTCATCTTTGTTGATCAGCCCTCATATCTCAGCCAGAAAAGGAAAACCTAACAGTTTTATGTGTCTGGCCATAGCCACATTGAGAAACAACTACTTTGTTTAGAATTGCTTAGAGTTAGAATAAACTTGCAGGCACACTAAGAGGAATCCTGTTTCGTAGAGAATAAGCTGTAGTTAAAAGAAGGCCTTTCCCATGTTCTTTCATTTTACTGTTATAGCTGTTGCAATGAATCTGGACATGTAAATTTCTTAAGGGTAGCTCAAAAAGCAACTTAACTGCTTGGTTGGAACCAGGTGACTGCATGATTGAGTAATGTCTGGGACAGTAAGTGTCAAATACCCATGCATTTTTACGTGCTGCATCACACTGCACTGCATTATTTAACTTGTATTTATTGTTACAATTATAGAGTGAAAAGGGTATTTAAATACATCACTGTCTTATATGGACTTCGCTTAACTTAAGCACAAGGTTAAATCAACTGCCTCAAAATTTACCACACCTAAATCTCTTCTTTTTCTGTTTCATACATATCATAGAATGTAGCTGTCACTACTTTCTGCATCATTGTCCTTAATAAGAATTCTATCTTCATGTTTTTCTACTATTTCGTTATTTTTAAAATAGTGATTTTCAGTTTCTTCAACATGTTAATATGCATTTTCCCATTCTGCCCTTCCAATTTCTGCAGACCGCTGGTGGCACAATTGTCCCACATCTGTAAGCTTAAAAGTAGCATTTTTGGTAGTCAACCATTTTTTATCAGCCCAAATTAATTCAATTGGGTTTAGATCTGGGTGATATGATGGCAGCCTAAGTATGTATGGTCATGTTGTGTTAGTAGCTGGTCAAAAATCTGTGACTTCTGAAGTGGTTTGTTGGCTCTAATTAAGACATAGTTTTGTTTTACTCATTGTTTCAGCAAAAGCTACAAGGCATGTCCATAAAATAATGTGACTTTGTGGGTTCGTAAAATTAAAAAGTCCAATTACACCACTCAAAAATGTTCTTTATTTCCACCTTATTCCAATGTCACAATTATAATTTCATAATGTACACAAATACAACTAAGCCAGTTCGTCTTTCCACGTACACTCGGCGCGCCTTACACTACTGCTCGCCACGACTCACTCAACACAACTAACTCCTGTCGCCTCTCCTGTATTGATCCGCGGCCCGAAGTTTCTCGAGATTTCCTTTTATGGAGGGGGAAAACATTCTCGATGCTTCGCCCTCCTTCGGGCGGCAGGAGGAGGGGGGAAACGAAGAATCAGCTACCCCTGCAGTCTCCCCTCCCTCCACCGGCCTTCATTTATTGATTGGCATCGTGAGTTTGCCGCTTGGGTAACAATAAGGTCTCCAATTTTATTTAATATAGGAAACATGTTTATTGTCAATGAATGTTACATTGATGGAAAGGCAGAATTTACAGCTATTTTTCACCGTAATCACCATTGCGATCGATGCACTTTTGCATGCGCTGTGGTTGTTTTTGTATACTTTTGTCATAGCACTCTCCCGCCAAGTTGTGCAGTAAGCGCTCAACCTCATTTTTCAAATCATCGTCAGTCTGGAAATGTGTTCCACCCAGGTGTGACTTAACCGCTTCGCCGATGGCCATTTAAACGCTTCAGTGGCCGGAAACGGATACCCAATAAACAGAACAGGACATTTAAATTGTTAAATGCTGTAAAAATGCATCATAAATACAATTCCGTATCTTCCGTATTTATTAAGTTATTTAAACGAAACAAAAACTGGTTTAAAGCTCATTAAAGGCAGTATAAATATACAGTAACAATAAAGTAGAGACTACATTAATAAATTGTTGAAATTTCACTACTTGGTTTCGCTGTAGCAAAAGCCATTCTTTGTGCCGAACGCGCCTAATATGTGAATCATTTTGTTTTGTGTATACGAGCCATAGTATGTATGTATAGCTACGCAAGCGTCTTCTCAGGTTCAAGTTTAGTTTATTTATGCTATGCCAAGCGATAATATGACGAGAATATGTTGCGTCACACACTCACACACTGGAATGAAAACTCTGTCAGCATCTGTTATTACAGTGTTTCTCAACCAAGGTTTCTAGTAGCCTTATGCAGCAGTTTTCGCTCTGTATTTCAGCTATTTTTACTCTCTCTGTGTTCAAAGTGATTTCTTATAGCTATCAAGAACTAAATGAACGGCACATTTGAAATTGTTAAATTTCAATGTTAACCATGGCTTATCCCGGTAATGTAGCAAATAAATTAGCTTGGGTATGATGTGTACAGGCTTCTGATATTACTGTAGAAAATCTGGAAGATTTGTTGTACGACTATGAAGGAGATCTTTAGGACATACGTAGCAGTGACGTGTACTGGTCTACAGCTGACATGTTAGCTACTCCATTGTTTGGGGAAATGGCGGGTCAAATATGGGTGATACGGATCAGCTATTACCAGCTATCCCTCTTTACGGAAAACAGTTAAATGGCAAAAAAAAAGTATTTTTATACCACTGGATGTAACTATGCACAGTTGTTTAGTAATTTTCAGAGCTGTAAAAGACATTCATCTAGCTGTACTTGCGCGTATAAAGAGCTCGTAACCTAATTGAGCATTATAATACTCAGAGGCCTCTTTATACTAGGGGGTAGCAAAATTCACCACATCATCCCTCATACTTGAGAGAAAACACTTTCCTAAAAGTATACCACCCACACCCAAAAACTTGTAACCATTTCGAAAATGTGTAGTGTGTTGCGAAAAAGAAGTTCGCAAGGAAACCAATACTATTTGGTGTGAATCTGCAGATGTGCCCTTGGGTGTTTATCCAGGTTTGGAGGTGTACAATTCAAAAAGAAACCTTTAAGGATACATTTACATTCCTTATAGAACTAATTTAAATTGATTGCAAAACAGCAAGATTAAAATAATTGGCGTTAACTGAGCATTAAATGCATGTATGCGCAGGACGTCTATACACGTCCATATCGGTTTGGGGCACTTTAACTTGGACGTCATATGACGTCCATATCGGTGAAAGGGTTAAACTCAGGAAACAGATGATAATCACTAGGTGCTAAGTCTGGACTGTAGGGGGGATGGGTGAGGATGTCCCATCTGAACTGGGCCAGGAGATCAGCCTTGCGATAATGCAAATGTTTGGTCAAAATCTGTCAAAATCAATCGTAGTCTTACTGACTTCAGGGATAAGTTCACACAGCTCGCGAACTGTCACGCGCCGATCTTTAAGCATTTCTTGCTCCACTTTTGCAATTGTTTCAACTGAAACCGAAGGCCGACCAGAACGCTGTTCGTCATGGACGTCTGTACGTCCATCTTTGAACTCTCTGACCCACTTTCGCACATTTTTGACGTCCATACACTGTGGCCCATAGATTTTGCATAACTGATGATGAATTTCAGTAGAAGTAGTGCCCTTGGCACTCAAAGCAGATCACTGCATGCAACTCGCACTTGGCGGCAGAAGTGATAGGAAGCTCTATTGCAAACGGCTGCCCAGCCAAGACTAATGGTTGCAACGGGTTCATTGTGGTGGGGATTTGAAGAGGAGAAACCAAGCTACATGCCAGTGTTGCCGGATCTCACGTAATAGTGTTCCTCACGGCTCCAGCACCTTAGAGACCTTATTTTAAGGACACGCCTCATATATCTTTTAAGTAACCAAGCTGTTATCTCTTCTTTCAATGAATCTGAGGTAAGTGGTTCATGCACTTGAGTGTTGCAACATGGTTTTGATGCACTTCATTAGTTTTCTGAATTTATTTGCTGGTGAAAATTTCCTGTTCTTTATTGTGATTTGTGCATAAGAAGGGCATGTTTAGAACGAAGCCAAATTTTCCACAAGCTTGAACATTGATAAGTGATTGGTCTTTGGCAGCAGATGCCTGTAGGCTTAACCTGTGATTGTCACCCCACATTTTGGGAGTTGTATGACTACGTGTATAATGACTCACTTTCATACACTATAGTCCAACTTTCAGATTTGTGTTTTCAGAGATGGGCAAGATATATTTCCCACATGAGATTGTATATCACGTTTTTCTATTAGAACTGTCCTATTTTATTTTGTTCCTTTTTTCCACTTGAACCTTAAATCTTTTATAATTGTTCTGAGACTTGTAGCAGTACTGTGAAAGTTTATGGAACCCTTCAATTTGTGAATAGTCTGTTTGTTGCCACAGATTTTTCTTTCACATAGAAATTTTGTATATAAGCTGAATCATGCATTTATTGAAATCATCAATTTCTGTTATGCATTTGGAGACTTCATATTTCTTTGCAGGTATGTCAAATGGAACACAGTGAAACAGTAGCTTCGGCTACCTTTTCATTTACTGTCTTCAGTCCTTTGTGTAACTCGAGTGAGAGTCTTTCTTCATCTCTGCCTCTAACTTCATGAAGTCATGAAATTTGCAATAATTATTCTTCTGCGTCTATGCAATACCTTGCTACTCAAATTGGAAAATATAGGGGCTATTATTATAGTCATAAATGCAATAATACTGCTTTCTTTGAAAACACAACACATGGAAACCTTTCAATGCAGAATTTACATGGAAGCACAATTATATCAATAACACTGATAAACCGTAAGCAATTTCCAAGCTTGTCAGCTGGATTGACTGTCAGAGACACATGCCCAGAAATTTTGCGACAGCTCTAACTGCACAGTGATGCTTTTGATACCATCACCATTCTTGTTACATGCAAGCTACTAAGTTAAATAGGTTATGTTTTCCTAAAATCTAGATTAATGCCCGATTTCACCAACAGATGTTAAGACTTAACACGAATTTAGCAATAGTTAAAACAAAAATTGCATTTCACCAACAAGTGTTAGCGTAACACTCGTGTTAAATCTCTTGTTAAACTAACCAGCCAAATTTCTGATGTTAAGTCCTTAACAGTTGTAAACGGTCAAGATGCGAGCATGAACTCAGCTGTTGATGTCGATTTGCTATATTTAAGATTGTGTAAATGGCATTCATAATAGAGTATGGCCTATAAGGAAAAATGATTTTGAGGAGCTATCTGAAGAAAATTTTTTACGGAGGTATAGACTGTCGAAACATGTTGCTATGAAGGTTACAGCGGAAGTACAAGAGAGGTTAGAACATGCATCGAAAGGAGTATGGCGATTTCGCCTTTGCTTCAAGTATGAATAACCTTGCGATTTTATAATTCACTGAATTATGGGGATAATACATAGTCCACCTGCCGTCTTGAAACGTTCAAGTCACTTGCCCTTCTTCGCTTCTCGTTTTAAAGTTATGTTATACTGAGTTAGAACATGCATCGAAAGGAATATGACGATCTCGCCTTTGCTTCAAGTATTAATAACTTTGCGATTTTATAATTCACTGAATTATGTGGATAATACGCTGTCCACCTCCCGTCTTGAAACGTTCAAGTCACTTGTCTTTCTTCGCAGCTCGTTTTAAATTTATGTAATAATGAGTTAGAACATGCATCGAAAGGAATATGCTGATCTCGCCTTTGCTTCAAGTATTAATAACTTTGCGATTTTATAATTCACTGAAATATGTGGATAATACACTGTCCACCTCTCGTCTTGAAACGTTTAAGGCACTTGTCCTTCACACCTCGTTTTAAATTTACGTAATACTGACAAGTTGTTTGGTGCTTGTAGTAGTGACACATGCATTTGAATTAAATTCGTTTCCAATATTTTCCCGTGACATCTTTCTCTTTTACATTCACCGCATCCGTCCTTTTATTTTCCAAGATATCCTTACACTTCGTCACCAATTCAATTAACAATTCTTTCTCCATCGATGAGAAATTTGTCTCATGGCTTTAATTATGATTTTGTTCATCTGCCATTTTTCAGCTTGTGCAGACAAAAATGAAAACAAAAGCGGATCGCAGTACGTCCAGAAAATAATTACGACTCACCCATAGCCTTCTATAGCTGTGATATTTACAAGTTTCTAGGCGTTAACACAGGTTTGTTAACATTTTCAGAAAACAGGTTGATGAAATGCAAGAAATTTAACATTAGTGTTAGCGCTGTGACAATTGTTATGTTACATTTGTAAACGTTGATCGTAACATCTGTTGGTGAAATTGGGCATAAGTGATGTATTTCTGTTTTTTGGCCTTCTCCCACTTTTGGAGCATATATAAGATGCCATATGATTGTTCTTCAAAGTAAGACTTAAGCTTCATAGCAGTCAGTTAAGCCATGTTTGACTGTAGGGAGGAGAAGGTGCTAAGATGTGCTTTTTGATAGTCAAAAATCACATTTTGGCTCTCATTTGGGTAGTCCATTATACAATTATGAAAACAAGATGGAATGTTTCTTCCTTTCATTAATATATATATGTTATATTCTCCATTTTTTGTGATATGTCACTCCATACAATATACAGTTTTTTTACTTATTACAAAAAAATTACGAAACACATATTACATTTCCCTAAATTATCCACTGACCATCATCATTTTAACATAATTTTCCATAAAATTTTAAGTTTGTTATCTGCTTTACATCTTCAAAAATCTTCTTAATTGCAATTTCCTTATTCCTAAATAACCATTTCTTGCCACTCAGACATTTTCTCCAATTCTCTGTAGCTCTACATTGAAAGATAATGTGAACTTCATAATATGTAAGTGCTTTTTAGGTTCATGTTGTAGTTTTTACTGCTGTGGTTTTAGTTAATTTTTATTAGTTGAAATCTCTGTTAAATGTTTGTTGGTTGCACATTTTTAAAACAAATAATTTATTTCATTTACTTTTACTGCTTTTGTTATCGTATGAGAGGCCATGCAGTGGCTGAAAATATTACAACAGGGATTTCATAGATTTACAATTACATTAAGATAGGTCATAGATAGGTGTTAGAAATCATAAATATGACACAGTTTTTAAATTTTTTTTCCTATTCCTTAATCGTATTAACAATTTCCACATCACAGTTGATGCTTTGCCATCCATTGGTCGCCTATTGAAAACCTTTTGCCCACGCACCCCTAGCATGCCACACAGTAAGCTGTTGGTCGTGAATTCCTGTAGTTCACGCAGCACTCCTACAGACTTTCACCACCTTCAGCCACATGCAGGGCCCTCGTTGGCAATTAGCCCTTGTCCTTCTCCATCTCCCTACTTCCAACAGTTATATCACGCTGTTGCTTACATGGAGCAAGAGTTGGAGGAATCTAGCACATCCCCTACGCATGCTTCTCCTTCCCCAAACATCTTTGTCTATCCCTCCACTTCTTCCTCGCATGCACCTGATATTGACATTCCGCAGGTGAGTGTAGACCCATGTTTGGAGACTAGCGATTCCCCCCAGGTAACTCTAGTCCCCTCCCCTGACCTCACAGATCTGGACGACATCAGCCAGCCAGATGTAGGAGCATGTGATCATCTCAGTGGCGCAGAACAGGCTTCACTTTCTGAGTCAGAATCTGAGGCATCTCTGAAGAAAGAAAACCAACGTGAAACTGAGGAGGAGCCCTTGGAAACTCCTTATGTCCATCATGGTGAAGAGGAGTTTGGTAGTGTAAGTTATAGATCATGTCTATATGCTCTACTCTTATTTGCCTTTAAGCTTGCACATTTACAGAATTTTATAATTTTAAATTTTTTTTAACCCTTTCAGTTCTTATTTATTATCAATGAATACCACTTTTTTGCACTCAGTGGCTGCAACCTTTTACCCTTTGAAACTTACTCTACGTTCTCAGGTTTGTACCTGGTGTTGCAATTAAAGCAATGGTGTTTGGCATGGCAAACTTGGACTGTAATGATCTTATGAGTTTATAATCTTGTAGATATGCTAATTAAGAAATGCATTTACAAATTATGCCAAAAACATTAGTTCCAAATCTTGACTCCAGGAAAATATATATATATATATATATATATATATATATATATATATATATATATATATATATATAAGTAGTTAACATGGTATGGGCACAAGGAAAAGTCAGAAAATAACAGACATAACATAATTCCAGCATGTTATTAGGAACTATTGTTACGTTGTTCAACATGCCCTCCCAACTCATCAACACAGCTTGTTTAATGGAGCATATGTGGTTAAATCAGAGTGACAAGTCATTGTATGCTAGCTTTAACATCCCTAATAGACACAATCTTTCAAATATCCCCATAGCCTGACATCACACATGTATAGGTTGGATAGCCTGACGTCACACAGGTATAGGTTGTAGCATGTTTAAGTCCAGGCATCTGTAAATTAGTAGTTTGGTTTATGAAGGTTTCTTCTAGCAAATTTTTCATGTGGTGTTGCCTCATCTTGCATGAAAACTATGGTGTGGTCACAGTTGTATCCTTGTCTTCAGGATTATATTTTCACTTAATGGCAAGATCTGCAACTAATTGCTTTGTACATAATTTGCGGTTTCATTCCTTAATTAGTGTATCTATGAGGTTTCAAACACCTATAATTATTATTCTGTGCTATGTCATGCTGAAAACCATCACTTTAATTCTAAACATGTGGAGCTCATGTGTGTAAGAATGCCAGGAAATCTTGTGGAGAGAAACACAGGGAGGTCCAACGTGAATAATCATTTAATAAAATACTGAGAGACCCAAAAACATATGAAATGGCTGCACAGGGTTTTACCTGTCTGCGCCCTCGGCACTTGTTGCCATCATAGAAAGGTGCAGATTAAGCCATGCAACATTTTTAAAACTACTTTTAAAGGTTTTACTTAACCATAAGAAGATGCTGAAACTGGTCACTGCCATTGTCCATACATGTTTTACACCTCTTTATGAAGCTATCCATCACTTGCCTAGTTCACGTTGAGAAATGCTGGCATTTCTCCATTAGCAGAGAAAGAGTTATTGGCCCAATTTTTTTCGAGTCAACAGTTGATGCCTGTACATATATCAATACAATTTTGCTCCCCTTTTTCTCGAGAATTAACAGACAGGGAGCTTGATTTTGCCTTTTTTCAACAAGATTGTGCAACAGCATATATAGCCAATCTTTTGATGATAACAATTGAAAATGTGTTTCAGGACAGAATTATTAGTAGAGATTTATGTCCCCATCGGTCCTCCGACTTAACCCCTTGCGACTTCTGTCTCTGGGGTAACCTAAGCATAAAGTATATGACTCACCCCGGAAGGATTAAAACAAAATATCTCCCAGGGAATTACCAGCATTTCTCAACGTGAACTATGGTGAGTGATGGATAGTGTTCTAAAGAGGTGTCAAATATGTATGGACTACAGCAATGGCCAGTTTTAGCATCTCCTTTAATAACATGAGTAAGTAAAGCCTTTAAAAGTAGTTTTAAAAATGTTGCATGGTTTCATCTATACCTTTCTATGATAGTGGTAGACCTCAATGGGTGCCGAGATTGCAGACCGGGAAAACACTGTGCAGCCAGTGCCTACTTTCTGGTAGACGTTAATATTCTTAAATTTTTATTCAAGTACCAAGATATATAGCAGCAAAGTTAAAGAATTGTCCAAAGTAAAAAGTTGCTTAGAGCTCTTTTTGGATTTAAAGAAAAATGATGCTTTTTTTAGTAAATGTTGGATTATGCTAAACAGGGATTGAAAGGGTTAAAATCTTGCGCATGAAATCTAACAGTCCTTGAAGGAAAAGTGAACAAGTGCAATTTTGCAGTTGCAGCATAATGTTATACTTTTTAATTGTCACTGTTTCTATGCTGATAAACTGTACCAATTAGACACAAACAGAGTAGGAAACTTATTGAAAATACTACTTCGTTTATATTTACTGTAACATTTGTATATGTTGGCATGAAGGAATTTATTATCTCCAACAGCATACTTGAAAATATTTTGCAACTAAAATTTTGCTTTGCCATACTTTAACCTTAAGAAAGCTACTAAAATGTATCTCTGTTTTCAAAACTGGAAGCACTCATTAAACTCCATCCTCTTATTTCTTACTCTTTCTAAAAGTCATTCTATTATCACTATGTGTGAGGCTTTGTGTTAGTGCATACCTGCCTGGCTACCTGAGCCTGGGTGTAGCTAATGGCCCATCTCCTTCAGAACAGTGCCATCATGTACTGCTTTCCTACTCCGGAGGATTTGTTTTAGCATTTATGAGAAGGTGCCTTCTCCAGAATATTTGCTTTATATTCAAGGCATCTATAAGGAGCTGACAGTGTTAGGCATGGACAGTAGAGTTCAGAGAGTTGACTGTTTAATTGAATTGTGATCAGAGGATAGTTATCAGTGGGCTGCCAAATGTAGTTCAGTTGTGAGCTGTGACTTGGTATTTAAATATAGTTTGATTCAATGGATCAGTTGTGTTTTGTTCTGAATGTAATAGTGTCTTAAGTGAAATGTTTGTGTAAAGGCAAGTATATAAGTGAAAATAAAGTGTATTTAGTAGCAACTAATTTCTCATTTATTAAAATATTGTATTCTGTATGCTCTTATGTCAGCCACATTTTAATGACAACTGTTTGTTGTATATTGCAGTTTTATCACATGTAGGTACTTCTGTCTTCTAACCATTTCACATTTTATTATTTATTATTATTTTTTAGTTATTTTTCACAGTGAAAAATATTTAATTTCCAACCTAAAAGTGCATGTCTTTGTTTAAAGGATATTTTAATATATTGCAGATTCTAGCTCTGTTTGTGTCTAATTACTAACATTCTTTTACATCAATATTACTGAAGACCTTTAAGTTGTACTCATTTGCATACAAACTGTATCTCATTATAAAGGCCATTTTCTCCAAATAGGTTTAAATCAGATGTAGTATAAACTGATAGGGTTTAAACAAATGATTTTCCTCAACTAATTTAAACAGTTCATGAGGTTAAACAAGATTTTTTTTTATAAATCTTTCATCTGGTAGGTTTAAACCATGGTTCAGGTTAAAGCTGTTGAAATATGTATGTAGAAGTCGTAATTTCCGCATGGAAAAAGTAATTTGTATCTGGTTTAGTAATATTTGTTGCATTTACCAAGTGAATATACCTATGAAAAGACTGCAGAAATTCTTGAAGATTTTTATTGAAATAGCGAAATATGAGTATAATCTGGAAGAGAGGTTATCCAATCTTTGAATTATTTGTACATGTTAAAATGGGATGAAATTGAATTTTTAACAGGTCCAACTGCATAAATGTATAGCAAATATACTGTGTGACATAAAAATGATTAAAGTAAAAGCTACTGTTTTACCATAAATGACAGTGCGTTACGCTTCAGACAGTTTTCTAATTATTGTTGGAGATTGTAAGGGATCCAGGTGTCCATTGTAAGCAAGATAAAATGAAAAGAGCATTATTTTCTTGAACTTACAGTAAAGCAGATTTTCAGAGGGAACAGACAATGATACAATTTATTAATATGTTTATACTTGACACCCGTGAAGTAGTACTATTTTAGAGGTTTAATATGACTCCATGATGATGTGTACCATGTAATGTAGTGTTTTTAAGCCATGTTAAAGAGTGCCAATTGAAAGGGTATTAAGTAAAAGCCACTGTGATATAATGTTGAATAGAATATTAAAATTGTGCTCTGTATTTAACGTTGATCTATTAGTCTTGTCCCAGGTTGCAGTTATTAAGAGAGTAAAATAAGTTGAAGGATTTTCTATGTTTGTTTTTATTAATCTGTTGAATATAAATTACTGTTTCACAAAATAAATTGATAAGTACCATATATTTCTGCAGATAGGACAGTTGAATCATAAAAAGAAGGCCTCCAAATCCAAAGTTGTTTTTGGAACAGATACAAAAGAAATTTGATTAAATTTATATAAATTAGAACCATTATAAAATAAAACAAATTGCTGACCAATGTATTTACAATTTTACAGAAACTACAGATTCATCCTGTAATGCAAATAACTCAAGTACATCCCCATTTTCATTTTTGAGAAGTTCAATTTATGTTTCTCATACTCTATCTGGCAAGTCGATATGTTCTTTGTCATAAGTACTCCTTTACAAATGTGCATCCGTAGCATTAGAAATCCCACTTTTTTTAAGGATGTGATCAGTGTTTCCACTTTCCCCTTTTTTGCATGATTTGATCATGAAGTTACACAGCATGTCATTTGATGCATAGCTCTACCTTTCTTGTGCTACTTTTTGCCACTCATTATCCAGTATTCCATTTTTCAAATATGTAATCTTTGAATGGCTTATTCAGAGAGATCTCCAAAGGTTGTAGCATGTAGTAAAATGTCAAATCTTGCTGTTTTAATGCTAAGCAGTTTTTTTTAAGTTTTTAGCTATGTGACTGAAACATCCCACATCAACAGTTTTTGTTTTGTTTATGTCCTCCAACATTAAGTCATATTGGACGGTGAATGAATTGGTTGAAATGATGCTCAAATGAGTCCAGGCTCCATGGAGCTTAGAGTTCTCTGACATTCATCTTGAAGGACAAGGGAAAAGCCCGGTAAAAACCTTATCCAAGTAATTCACACTGACCGAGATTTGAACTCGGGACCTCTTGAACGTGAGGCAGACATGCTGCCATCAACGCTACCGAGGCGGGCACATATCAACAGTGCTGGTTTTGTAGAACACCTGGTTGCATCTGCCACACGTTTCCAGTCCATAGTTTTATACCATTTTCTTTCCTCCACCCCTTTTCATAATCCTGTGTGAAAATGCCTGAAGGGTTTTTATCTTTTAATCTTGGAAATGACATTGGATTTTAACTTTTTTCCATCTGCCATTCATGTTAATACTTCAGTAAACTGGTCATTTTAAGGTCTTTATTTGTTACTTAAGCACTTTTTTTTGCTTTGTTTTTGCAATTCTATTACTTATTATGTTGAAGTTCACCATGTTTCATCTGTATTTGTAAGCTTAAATTGTACTTTTGTCTATGCCAATAAAGAAAAAAAACTTGTGAAAACTTGTGACTTTATGATCAAGATTTTGTGGTAATTTTTATGCAGTTTCTATTTTCTATCATATTACCAGAATATTTCTGTTCATGAAGCAATTGCACTAATCTACTCTTGCTTTAGATTTTGTTTTGTTCTGAATTGGTCTATGTCCATTTCAATGCTTAAGGCCTAACCATATTACATGTAACAACATAACAGTTCCACTTGTTCTTGTACCCATTCTGCAGTGTTATTTTTAAATCTGACCAAGTTATTTACCTCGTCATAGAACCTTCTTTAATTGCCATTTTGTAAACACTATCTTTATTCTTTCTCCAATCTTTTACTATCTTCTATGTTATATCAAAAGCTTTTGTTGCAGTCCACTTGTTTAGTTCTCTAGCGGTTGATGACTTTTAACTCAAAAAAAAAAATTACTTCATATTTTCTTATTTTTGTTTGGTTCCAAGATTAGGCTCACATTTTATAAATTTTATGCTATTAAACTTTATTGTAAAAATTATTTGGACACATGCCCAGCCTACACTGAAACTTGGTAGAGGAACATGTAATTTGACATGTGCTTCTAAAGGCAAAAATGTAACAATTCTGAGGGATAAATCAATAATCCACGGCATTCAGCCCAAATTGGGCCTTGTCCTGCTAAGCTGACTGCTAGCCTCTGCCCACATATGCAAGGTGAGATGGACAATCATCTAACCGATAATGGGGAGGAGGTAATGTGGTCTGCATCTCGGTATCCCCAGTTAGACTCGGATTTGCTGGTGCACCTTAAATGCATCACAATGCTGAATGGGTATTGGTCTTATACCTGGGACTTAAAATCGCACACCCCAACAGTGGGATTGAACATGGGCACACTCCATGGCAGGGAACCGGATTACAGTGGTCCAGTCCACTGTGCCCTGGTGTACAATAATGCAAAAGGATACTTTTCGTTTATGCATATAATTGTAATTATTTATCAGTACAGAGTAAGATATGTCCAACTACAACAATTCTGTGAATAGTCAAGGTCATCATCTGAATCACTGTGAAAGTTGGTAACCATATGAATGTTGGCAAGAAAATAATTTTTTTTCGCCGAACAAATTACTAATGGGACATAATTCTGAATACGCTATGTAGTATTACTATACAGATAATGATCACTGATCTATACCACATTCAGAGGCTGTTAATAGTTTTAGAGGTCATTCTATTGAATAGAAAGAAGTATGCGAAAAGGTAGAACTGATATAAATGATTATCTTGTCTTATCTGAAGGTTGTGTCTGCAGAAATATATTATATTTATAATCATTATTTATGATATCCTTGCTTATGTGTTAGATTTTACTATTAATTATGGCAAGTTTGGTTAATATCTCACGTTCAAGAGGTCTCGAGTTCGAATCTCGGTCAGGGTGAGTTACCTGGATAAGGTTTTTTCCGGGGGTTTCCCTTATCCTAAAAGACGAATGTCGGGTGACTATGTGTTTGATACTTCAAGCAAAGTCTATTGACCTTTTACGCCTTTGTTAATTTTCTTACGTAAAGTGTACATCTTTTCTGATTTTTCATTTGTTGCTGTAACATCGAGTAGTTATATAAATGGCTTGTTTATTCTCTGTGGACATAAAACAAATCAGATGTGTTTTTTGTAGTTGGTAATTAGTATGTTTTGGAGGTTATGATAACATAATTAGTTTTAAATAAGTTGTGATTTAAATTAAATGTGATTTTTAAATTATGATGCCAACACGCACAAGCAATTCACAATACACTCAGTTAATAATATAAAAAACTGTAGTTAGTCATAATTAAATTAACATTGAAACATGCATAACATTCACATATCCTGTTATACCTAACACACACACTAAAAAAGATGTACAATGAGATAGGATGAAATGCTGTGTAACTTTTATTCTGGGCATGCAATAAACAAATATATTTTAATCAATTCAGTGTGTGTCCAAGAAACCTAAAATAATTACAGTTGAACCTGATTTATATGTGTATCAAGGGGAAGAGGAAAGATTACTTAACTCACAATTACAAATGAAGTTTTGATAATGCATCATTTTTTTAAAGCAATGCAGTGGGCCAGCATGTATAAAACTTAACAAACAATAACGATATGCATGAAACATATTTGGAAATTGTTACTGCTTTAAACTATTCAGTTAATTTGGCTTGTTTCACTTTTCTTGCATTAAATGCATACAACTAATTTTGCAAAACATATTAATGAACTTAGAGCTTTTTCATTACAACTTTTCGCATTGATGTAATGCCTACACAGTCTGCATTTAAGAGGTCCCGAGTTGGAATGTGATCTGTGTGTGTTACCTGGATAAGTTTTTTTCCGGAGGTGTCTATGACCAATACTATACATAGCATGTATAAGCAATTCCTAAGTCGGAAGCAAACAAGGTTTTAGTTTTGTGTCTATTAAGTGCCACCTCTCCTATGAATTTTACTTTCCATTCCAGCGTATAACATTGCCTTTTTCTTTTCTCCATGGCTGATTAAAAGCAACTAACAACTAAAAGACAAAACTACTGTTCAAGGGAAAACACCAGAAAATTATTTTCATTTCACATTTGTTGCTACAACACTATTGTGCCAAAAGACACATACAAGCTAATGTTTTTTCTTTTCTTTCCATGGCCAAAAGCTGCCCACTCAGCTTGTGTATTTTTTAGCAGTAATAAGGAAAATGCATTTTGAGTTTTTTTAAGATAGTGTATGCCATATACTCATTTACTTACATAAAACTCAGTTCTGTTTTATAGAAATTTAATATGTATAAATGCTTTTGGCATAAATAAGGTTCTATTAACATATCAAAATTAACTATATTGGAACACCACAGTGAAGCGAATTAATTATTAAATTATAGATGAGTCGTGTTTATTACACATCAACTTCACTTACGTATTAACTTTAAAGAGAGTCGATTAATGACACTAAACAACACTTACTTTTAAATTTTTCCGGAACATGTTTCTGAGGCTTTGCCTCTATCATCAGCCGGCCTTACGTACCTATATTGAGGACATGTTTCGTGAACCATTGTTTGCATTGTCGGTTCTTATGCGAACGATGGTTCGCGAAACATATCCTCAATATAGGTGCATAAGTGAAGTTGATGTGTAATAAATATGACTCATCTATAATTTAATAATTCTATTAACATGTTTGTAAATTAGATTTTTTCCAGGACCTGCAAATATTTACATATAAAAGCCAATTACGTAAACTGGGTTATGCATAAAGCAGGTTCAACTGTATAAACAAAAACAGATTGTGTAATTAATTTGTTTTCAAATCAAATTAGAAACATGTTATTCATGATCACTTCATACTTAATCAATTTACAGAATTTAACTTTACACCCACAACCACTGAACTACATTCTGTAGCACAGGAAGTTTCTGTCCTCCTCTCTCTACTATAAAGAGCAAGAAAGTAAGAAACTTATTCTTGAACATCATATTCTAAAAAAACACTAAATGGTGTTTTGTTTAATTAAATGATTAACCTATTTCAGTGTAACCAACTTTAATTTAAACTAGGAGTTGTTTAATTCAAATGAGAACCAGCGTTAGTTTAAAACAGTAGTTGATGTTAACCAGTTTTGTAAGGTTTAAGCAATTTTGGAGAAAATGGCCCCAAATGAAAAGCAAATGATTAAAATCCTATTAGTCTTCTGGATTTGCTTAGAGTGCTGTTTAATAAAGTCATCATTGTCTAAAGTTTTTTGGTGAAGTAAGGGAAAAACTATTTTTTTCTCTGGCTGTTAAGAGCAAATGGTCATTAGCCAAAGATGTTACATCAGAATGCTTTTAAAAAGTTAATTCGTTTTGAAATCAGTGATTTCTTTAGCATAAGGAAGTGGGTAAATGGCACAATATTGTAATGATTTTTAGTGAAATTTCTAGTATGTTACACAATTTTTCCTTAAGGAAATGTGAAAGCTTCATTTTAAGAAGCAGATAATTTTAATCAAATTGATGCCTTCAATTGCCATTGAAGCTTTCAACTGCTTTCTGTAAAATGAGCATTTGATATTGTTGCTTTCCAAAGTAACAAGTATGCACAATAAAACATTGCAATTTTTCATATAATCTTATAAAAGCATTTCCCTGCCTTTGCTGAAAATAATAATTGTGATATTAATACAGTTTAACTAGACAAAAAGCATGTTAAGCTTGCTCAGATACACTATGCATGTGCATAGAATAACAGCTTTAGCAAACATGTAATCAGGTGGGTTGTACACTGTGGTATCAAATGAAAAGTTATGCTGGACATTCTCCATTGTCTGAGGGAAATTATCTTCTTTGGTGAAATTGTTGTGGTTAAACAGTGCCATATTGTCAGTTTTGAGCAGGTGATCTTTAGTTGCTACAATTTCATATTTGCCAAACTTTTATGCTTTGCTCATAAAATGTATGAGAGCTGAGGTTTTTTTACAAGGAACATCTAAGGATTGCTTTTACACATTACTCAAAGTTTTGCTAAGTATGGAAAGTGAAATTACACTGTAAAATAATTATTGGGAAATTACGAGGGCTATTAAAAAAAGTATGATCATAATAGTTTGTCATAATTTTTCACACTAGAATTTCACTTAAGATATTCTGTTTGCTTACTGTGTAACAAACACACCATAGTAGTTTTATTGTTGGCCCTTCTAGTTCCCACCTACCGAAATAATGAAGGTGATGCATGAGGAACAATATGCAGTTTTGAAATTCTGCTTTTGTCTCAAATCTTCAGCTGAGGCCTATGCAGTGTTACAGGAGGCCTATATAGAGTCTTTTCTTCCCTACAGCACAGTTCAAAAGTGGTTTAAAGAGGGGAGACAATCAATTTCAAAGGAAGGTGGATCTGGCGCTCCCGTTACTGCTCTTATGGAAGAAAACACCAAAACTGCTGATGTCATTGTGAGAGATCAGCGAATAACCTTAAGAACTTTTTCTCAAATACTGAAAAACATTGCAAGGCCATATCATGTGCAAAAGACCATATTTCCGTGAAACAGGTTGGATGCTGCATCACGATAATGCACGGCAGCACATTGCCTATGTTGTTGCTGAATAACTTACAAAAATAAACATGAAGTGTGTCCCTCACCCTCTCTATAGTCTGGATTTAGCCCCATGTGTTATTTTCCTATTCCCTAATGTGAAGAAACACCTTCGTGGGTGGCATCATCTATCTTCAGAATCAGTAGTGAAGGCTGCAGAGGCGATTTTAAAGGTCCTCTCAAAAATGGTTTCCAGCATGTCTGCAGACTGACAAAACCACTGGGACAAATGCATCACATTTAAGGAAGACTGTTTTGAGAAGGGCCATCAAAATTATGAGGAAGAGTAAAGGTACGTTGTCTTTATTGAACAGTCCTCGTATAATCACTTAATATTAACATTTTTTTTTTCATGTTTTAAGTACCAGTTATTGCATCCATAATACTTCATGACAAACAAAATATTAGCAGGCCAAAGTTGAAATACTCTTGGAGTTTTAGAAAAGCAAATTGGACAAAATTTACTGAGGAAACTGAACAAAATCTTTACTCCGCTCAACATGAAGCATCTGTAGATAAACTCAATAAAACAATAACAAATATAATTCTTGAAGCAGCATTAAAATGGATCCCAAGAGGAAAAATTAAAATTACAAACCCTTTTGGAATACAGAACTATCAAAGTTAAAAGAAGAAAGGGACATAGCAAGGAAAAAAGTAGAATTGTCCAATAACCCAACAGATACTCAGGAATGTTGAAGAAAGGCAGCAAAATGTAAAAAAGAAATTCATATCGCCAAAAAAAAAAAAAGCTTTCAGTGAATTTATTGAAAAAGCTGATTATAGAAAAGATGCAAAAAAAGTATACAGATATATAAGTAAAATTAATTGTCAGAAAGAAACAAGGAAAGAACCACTCAAACTAAATGGGAAAACACTTCAAATTATTCTATTTCTGAAGCCTTTAATAAGTATTACAGCTCAGCATAAACTTTCCTCTGAAGCAAAAAGAAAACAAAGGCATTAAAAAAGATCTAAAAAAATTTTAAAAATGCCCAGAACAAACAAACGATATATTCAGCAAAGAATTCACCATAAGGGAACTAAATCATGCCATCCATGAGTTGAAAGATAAGTCTCCTGGACCAGATAAAATACATGCTGAATTTCTGAAACACCTAGGATCAAAGGGAAGAAAGGTACTACTGAAATTATTTAATATATCATGGACCTCTACTGTACCTACAGAGTGGAAAAAAGCAATAATTATTCATATTCTAAAAGAAGACAAAGCACCCGACAAAATAAATAATTACAGACCAATTTCCTTAACAAGTGTTATTGCAAAAACAGCAGAACGTATGATTTCAGCAAGGCTAAATTGGTTCTTAGAAAGTAATAACATATTAACAACTGCTCAAACAGGATTCAGACAACACTTATCTACTAAAGAAAATACAATTCAACTATCCCAAGATGTCAAAGAATCTTTCAACAAAAGTCAAGATACGCTGTCAGTTTTCATTGATTTTGAAAAAGCATACGATTCAGTATGGAGGCATAAACTTCTTGAGCAACTTTCAAAACTAGGCATTCAAGATAACATGTTAAATTGGATCAATGTTAAATTGGATCACTCAGTTTCTCTCTCAACGTTTCTGTTCTACAAAATACAATGACAGTACATCCAAATTCCGACAAATAAAAATGGGCCTACCACAGGTGCAGTACTGAGTACAACCTTGTTCAACATCTACATCAATGATCTTCCCGCGGCTGTATCAAACACAGAAATAAAGACAGCACTTTTTGCAGATGACATGATCATGTGGAGATCTTCCCCACAAATAGAGAAATCCAAAACTTCAATGGAAAAGGCTCTGATACTATTGGAAAAGTGGACTGACAACAATTTGATGAAAATAAATACTGACGAAATAACATTCCAAATATTTAGCTTAAAAAAAGAAAATCCCTAAACTAAATCTGCGGTTCAAGAAAACAAACCTGAAACAAAATATTTAGGAACAATTTTTGATTCAAAATTATCTTGGAGACATCATATTGAAGCAGTAGTTAAATCAACAAAAAAATTTTCAATTTTGAAAAGATTAGCTGGAGTCAAGTGGAGCAGTAATCGGGAGACACTGAACACCACATACAAAACATTCATCAAGCCAATACTTCTTTATAATGCAGAGGTAATAATTACAGCAAACAGTTCTAACATAAATCACCTAGAAGTATGCCAAAATCAGGCCCTGCGACTAATAACTGGTGCAGCAAAATCAACTCCAATCACGGCAATGCAAGCCTTAACTCGGAACTATCCAATACATCTAACTTTAGAGGAGCAGGCACTAATACAACATTACCTCAAAATCCAAATTTTGTTTCCATACTGGTCACATCTTCTCTGAAATGACTGAACAATTAGATGAAATGCCTCCAACCTGTGTGGGCAGATATACCAATTTTTTGATCGTATTCAATCACTAACTATCCAGTTAGAGAAATTCCATATCTAGTTAAGTAAATGTTAATAACCTGAATTTTCAGTGGCACATGTGTCTTCCTGACTTGCAGAGAAGACTGAGGATCCTTGTACCTAATTATTCTGTTATTCTAATTCTGTAAAGCATTTAGTGCTGCCATTTTATGATCCATTCTGGATCACATATCCATGCTCCACATGCTGTCTGCTACATCAAAGGGTTTTCCGTGCTGAAATTCTTGGCATTACATATTCATGAATAATAATATCACGCATTATGAGTATTAACTTGTTTGTAAGTGGTGTCTATCTGCATTGAAGCATTCCTGTCATTCCCATCGTCACAAGATTTTTCATGAAGGTTTTGAATTTTAAAAGTTTAGCAGCTCTGCGAACCAAGGTTTTTGAAACATCTGTTTTCTATGTAACACATCTTAGTGACTTCTTCAAATAATGCACTACTTTCATAACATTTTTTTCTGCATTAGAAAATCTCGTTTTCACTTTTTCAATTTAGTGTTTAACGATCCTATTGCCCTAGATTTAACAATCAGGCATCTGACAATACTTCTATTTGGAACTGGAATACTAGGAATTTTCTTCTGAAATTGTTTATATACCTGTCTATATTGTGACTTTGTGGGTTCGTGAAATTAAAAGTCCAGGTTACAAACACCAAAAGTTTCTCTTTATTTCCGTAGAAACACACTTTGTCAACTGTTACAGTCACAGAATTACATCACATACACAATACAACTTGCTAGGTCAATGACCACAACACAGCTTTTTGCACACGCGAGTTCAATTAACCAACCGTCTCTCTGGTGGGTGGCAACTACCTTTTTATAGATTACTCACAATCCGGAATGTTCTCAAACAATCAAGATGACGAGATTTAACTGTATTGGAACACCACAGTGAAGCGAAAAATTATTAAATTTTAGATGAGTCGAATTTTTTACACATCTGCTTCACTTTCGTACCGAAATTTTATTAAAATTTTATTAAAATTTAATAATCAAGATGACGCTAGAACAAAGACAAACTCTCGAGAAATCCGTCTCCTTCACCCCACCGTTTCGGTGAGCTTTTATCTCCGCACTGCACTGTCCGTCTGCACCATCGTAGCGGTCCAGATGATCCAGGTGTACCACCAACATTTTTCCTCGAGGCACCTCCTGGATGCGGTAGACCACGTTGTTAATCCTTTTTACCACCCGGTAAGGCTATTGCCATGGCTTCTGAAGGTTCGGGCAGCGTCCCTTGGTCCGGGTAGGGTGGTACAACCAGACCAAGTCACCTTGCTGGAACCCTTGGCTATTGGCTTGCCTGTCGTATCGGGTCTTCATGCGATCGCTCGCCTTCTGGATGTTCTGACGAGCCATCTCGTGCATGTCGTGGAGACGGTCCACCAAGTTCTCCACATACTCGGTTGCTTGCTGTTTCGCTTCCGGGGGGCTCCCAAAAGCCAGGTCACAAGGGAGGCGAAACTCTCGGCCGAACATTAAGCTGGCTGGCGTCATCCCAGTGGTGTCGTGTGCTGACGAGCGGTAGGCCAGCAGGAACAGTGGCACCTTGACGTCCCAGTCTCGCTGATGGCTGGGTCTTGATGTACCTCTCGACCATACCGTCCGACTGCGGGTGTAAGGGTGTTGTGTGGGTCTTATTCACCCCAAGTCTTTCCAGTGCTTCTATCAGGTTAGACTCAAAATTGGTGCCCTGGTCGCTGTGGAGCTTTAATGGCGCCCCAAAACGGTAGTACAGTTGCTCCACGAGGCAGTCTGTATAATTGTCTTCGCCTCCTGGTTTGAGATGGCATACACGTCCGGCCACTTGGTGAATTAGTCCACGACCACCGGTTGCATCGGTCGGACACTGGGAATGGGCCAGCTATGTCGACAGCGATGCGTTCGAATGGCGCTCCGACGTTGAACTGCTGCATGTGACCCCGGCTCCTAGTCTGGAGCCCGCGACTCGCCGCGCACACGTGACATTGACGGCAAATCCTCTCAACGTCTGCTTGGAGCCTCAACCAGTAGTAAGCTGTCAGAGTTTGTCGATAGTTCGGTTTGCTCCCAGCTGTTCTCTGAAGTACCTGCGTGCACCTCCTCCTAGACTTCCGGGACATTACTCCGGGGAAGCACCAACTGTTCTCTCTGCGTCTTCCCATCGGGTGATTCCCATAGCCGGAACAATACGCCCTCTCCGATCTTCAACGACTCCCATTGGGCTCACTACGACTTGTACGCAGCGCTTCTGGGTGCGATGTCCTCCCAGGTCGGCGTCCGCCAGCTGCTCCCTCCTCAGACCTGCGCTATCCCAGCAGTCCGCAGGCACTGCCGTGACCACTCTGACAGCTGCGGCACGCTCCTTCTCTTCCACTCTTGTGCATTGGCCGGACTCTTCCGAGCAGTGTCTTCGGGATATGGCGTCTGCGTTGCCATGGTTCTTCCCTCTACGATGTTCAGAGGTGAAGTCGTACTCCTGCAGCGTCTGTACCCAACGTGCTGTCTGGCCTTCCAGGTTTCTAAAGCTCAGTAGCCAGGTTAGGGCGCAGTGGTCAGTCCTCAGGTGGAATGGCTGACCGTACAGGTATTTGTGAAAGTGCTCCCAAGGTCTTTACTATTGCCAGTAGTGCTCGCCGGGTAACGCAGTAGTTCTTCTCAGCCTTGGAGAGCGTCTTGCTGTAGTAAGCTATCACCCGCTCGTTGCCGTCCTGAACTTGGGATAAGACGCCTCCAATGCAATGGTCGCTGGCCTCGGTGTCCACAATGAAGGCGCCACCTGGTGGGAATCCCAAAATAGCACTGCAAAATGTCTTCAGCTCCTGGAAAGCGAGTTCGGCCTCCTCCGTCCATACATACGGCCGGTGTTCTTCCGTCAGGTGTGTGAGGGGCTTGGCGATGTTGGAGAAGCCCCTTATGAAACGGCGGTAATAACTGCACAGCCCCAGGAAACTGCGCAATTCTCTTTTTCTTTGGCCGAGACCAATCTATCATGGCCTGTGTCTTCTCCGGGTCTGTGCCCACTCCGGTTGGTGAGACTATGTGGCCCAAGTAGTTGACTGGCACTTATTTGCGTTTAGCTTCAGGTTAGTCGCCTGCAGTCTCTGTAGCACCTTGCTCTTGTTTTCGAGATGGTATTCGAATGTCTTGCCGACGATGATGTCCAGGTATGCAGGCAAGCGTCATAAGTCAATCCTCTCATCACTGACTCCATGAGGCGTTGGAAGGTAGCTGGTGCGTTGCAGAGACCAAAGGGCATATCTGTGAACTGTCAAAGCCCTTGGCTTGTCGAGAATGCGGGTTTCTCCTTGTCTCTCGGGTCCAGACTACCTGCCAGTAATCAGACTTCAGGTCCAGGTCGAGAACCACTGCGCACCAGCAAGCGTGTCCAGGGTGTTGTCAATCCGGGGTAAGGGGAAGCAATCATTCCTGGTCACAGCGTTTAACTTCCTGTAGAGTCACAGCGTTCTTCTTCGTCACCAAGACTACAGGGGAACACGAAGGGCTGTCAGACTCTTCACTCACTCCCCTGGATCTCATGTCCTCCAACATGTCCCGTACCGCCGATTGTTTCGCTAGCGGGACGCGTCTAAGTGGTTACCGAATAGGCCGGGCGCCTCCGGTGTCGATGTGGTGGAGCACTCGGTCCGTGCGGCCGTAGTCGCTGTCCCCTTGGCTGAAGATGCGCTGGTATCGTCTCAGCAGTTGTCGAACCTTCTCGAGCTGTTCTGCGGTCAGTGGTCGGCCGCCCTCTCCAATAAGTCTTCCAGCCGGGGCCCCAGGTGTTGCGTCGGCACGGGCTCATGGGTCTGGTCGATTGGTGTTACGCTGACCACGGGCTCGCACGTCCCCATCTCCGTTCCGGCCTGGACGTCGTGATCGTGTCCGTTGGGTTTAGTAGCCTCACTAGCACCTCTTCTCGGCACGCCAACAATGTCCTGGCTACAAACAGCCCTTGCACAGGTGTCTTCTGATCCAGCATCTTGTTTTGTTTCGCTGGCCCTCCAGTCGCGCCGTCACCACCTCGCTTCTCGCGAGGACAACCACGTCTTCCCTCAGGACGATCCTGCAGATTCCCAGGCGATCTTCGGGTTGCCGGAGTATGACCTCTTCTCCATTGAGCCGCAGGACCTTCCTGCCGACGTCGACTGTCGCCTCGTGGCTCCTGAGGACTTCCAGTCCCAGTATCACCTCAGCCACCTCAGTGACGAACCCCACTGACGCACGGCACTTGGTCCCAAGGTCAACTTCAGCAGGGCTTCCTCCAGAGGCAAGGTGTTGCCCGATGCCGTCACAAGCTGGTATGGTCGGCTTGGTTTCCTCGACGGCAAATCCTTGGTCACGTCAGGTCTGATGATGGTCATGGCTGCCCCGGTGTCTACGAGCACGCGGCACGGCTTTCCTCTCACCCATCCGTCCGCGATGAGGCTGTCATCCATACGTCGGCTGACGATCCGCAGTGTCACTCGAGGGGAACGGTGGTGATGGCGCCGACGTGCCCCTCGCCACGACGTCCTTTACTCGTTTTCCGGCTGTTCTCCCTGGTGTGGGCAGTCTCTCTCCAGGTGTCCACACCCCCAACACACGCCACTTGGTCTTCGCCGGCGTCCCTCGGCTGGTCTTCGGTCTCCAGTGTAGCGGATACTCCTTGTTCTCGTCGTCGGAGTAGCTGTCACCTTGGCCGCCTCTATCCTCAATGCTGCCGTTAGCCCTTCGTGGATGGTTTTGTTGTCGCCGAGCATTAGGCGCTGACGTATCTCGAGGTCTCGTACCCCGTCAACGAAGGTGTAGGCGGCTTCCCGGGATGCGAATTCAGGTGGGAAGTCGACCAAAGCTTTGCTGACCAGCTGTTCAATTGCCAGGACGAACTCCTGCAGCGTCTCCCCTGGCTGCTGTGACCTTGATTTCAGTTGGCTGCGGTAGGCTGCGGCCAAGCGGTGGTTCTCGAAGCGGTTTTTCAGGGCCTCCCAGATGTCTTTGGGAGCCGCCGCTGTCTGGACCGCGTTCAAGACGTCTGCGGCCCGTCCCTGGAGGCTGGCTATTAGCTGTGTGGCCTCCTCTGGTGACCACTTGTGTTTGGCCACCGTGTCGAACTGGCGGCGGAATACTTCGAACGTGGACGTGTCGTCGTACTTTGGCGGTTTGACGCGCGCAGATGTGTCGCGTCCTGACGCGTCGGCCTTTAAATCTTTCATCCTTCTGACGACGATGTCCTCCACCATGGCGTTCAGGGAGCTAGTGTTGGTGTCGGCCTTTCCCTCCAGGTCGTTAACGCAGTTTGCCAGGTCTTCGACGCGCTCGTCCACTTGACCCATCCGCTTGCCCAGCTCTGTGACATCATCCCTCACGCCGGCCAACTGTTCTTCAAATTTTTCGGCGAGGGCCTCGTTCGCAGCCTTCATTTCAGATAGTTCGATCTTCATTTCCGTGGCCACTTCGGTCATCTTTGTGGCCAGGTTGCTATTTGCCGCCTTCGTCTTCGTTGTTAATTCCGTCATCTTCGCGGTTAGGTTGTTGTTAGCCGTCTTCATGTATTTCAGTTCCTATAGAATCTATTCCAATGCAGCCTCCATGGTGGTATGTCTCACTTGTGACACCAATTGTGACTGTGGGTTCGTGAAATTAAAAGTCCAGGTTACAAACACCAAAAATTGCTCTTTATTTCCGTAGAAACACACTTTGTCAACTTTTACAGTCGCAGAATTACGACACATACACAATACAACTTAAAAGGTCAATGACCACAGCACAGCTGTTCACGCACACTAGTTCAATTAAAAACTCTCTGGCGGGCGGCGGCTCCCTTTTTATAGATTACTCACCATCCAGTATGTTCTCAAGCAATCAAGACGGCGCTAGAACAAAGACGAACTCTCGAGACATCCGCCTCCTTCCCCCTACCGTTTCGGCGAGCTTTTATCTCCACACTGCACTGTCTGCCTCTTTGAATGCCTCGTCGCAACAATGTATTCGCGACAGTATGATTTGGGTTTTTATGTATGTATTGTACATAAACATTCTTTGTTGTCTCCTTTCCACATGGATTGACTACACCTGTTCCAGTGTCACATCTGAAAAAATAATCAAGTGAGAAGATTTTTAATAGGCATTTCACTGGATTAATAAAAAGGCAAGAACAGCAATAGTAATAAGAGTATCTAAAGTAATTCATACATAACTCAGATGTTTGAATAAGTTTTCACTTTTGTGATGAAAATGAGAAAACAGCCTTTACACACAAACAGGAAACCTCAGCTGACAGTTGACATTTACAGCCAATAAGGTGCAGCCTTGAGAGGGACTTCACTATTAGTGAGCTAGTAGAATATACAGAGCTCATTGAAGTACAACCAGATCACACATACGTACTGGGCCAGAGCACTAGTGATACCATCACTTTAACATATGTTCCCCTCTTCAGAATACACCCGACTGTTATACAGTATATATACAGGATGTTGTTTGCATAGTGAGTGCTGAGACATTTGCGGAACCTCAATACTACACATAGTTACCCCAAACTTCATCATTCTTTCTAATGCAGAACTCTTCAGCTACAGAAATCTCATATAATCATCTCAACTATTACCTGATTGACCTCAAAGAAGACTCCAAGGCTAAAGACACAGAGTTTTATGTACTAGAAACATTGAATTACTGTCTTGTCATGCTGTTCATTTTTATTCATTAGTTAGTATATGATACAGTACGAGGGTGACTCAAATGAAAATCTTAAATATTTTTTTAAATATTATTTATTGTGCAGAAATGGTACAAAGCTGTATCACTTTTCAACATAATCTCCCCTACGCTCAATTCAAGTCCTCCAGAGCTTACAAAGTGCATAAATGCCTTTAGAAAAAATTCTTTTGGTAGTCCGCACAACCACTCATGCACCGCATGGTGTACCTCTTCATCAGAACGGAACTTTCCCCCCATTACATCTTTGAGTGGTCCAAACATACTGAAATCACTTGGGGCAAGGTCTGGTGAGTAAGGTGGATGAGGAAGACACTCAAAATGCAGGTCTGTGATTGTTGCAACTGTTGTACGGGCAGTGTGGGGCCTTGCATTGTCATGTTGCAAAAGGACACCTGCTGACAGCAATCCATGTTGCTTTGATTTGATTGCAGGCCACAGATGATTTTTTAGGAGATATGTGTATGATGCACTGGTGAAAGTGGTTCCTCTAGGCATGTAATGCTGTAAAATGACGCCTTTTTCATCCCAAAAGAGTCAGCATAACCTCCCTTGCTGATGGTTCTGTTCGAATCATCTTTGTTTTTGGTGATGAGGGATGGCGTCATTCCTTGCTCGCTCTCTTTGTTTGCAGAAGTGAACCCAGGTTTCGTCCCTAGTAAAGATTTTTGCAAGTTAGCCATCACCTTACCGTTCAAAGTGCCAAAGAAGTTCTTCACAAGCATCAACACGTCGTTCTCTCATTTCAGGAGTCAGCTTCCATGGCACAGATCTTGCAGACACTTTGTGAAACTGGAGCACATTATGCACAATGTGATGTGCTGTCCCATGACTAATCTGTAGATATGCTGCAATGTCATTCAGTATCACACGATGGTTTTCTTTCATTATGGCTTAAACAGCTGCAATGTTATGTGGAGTCACAACTCATTGTGCCTGATCTGGACGTGGAGCATCTTCCACTGAAGTCACACCATTTGCAAACTTCCTACTCCATTTGTAGACTTGCTGCTGTGACAAACATGCGTCACCGTACTGAACCTTCATTCGTCAATGAATTTCAATAGGTTTCACACCTTCCCTGTTCTTCCCTGGTGCAAGTCGCAGATGAGGCGGCAATCTTTATACTGATACTGCGACAGTATGTGTGCATCTGCTTTATCTGCTACCTACAGGCCATTCTGCACATTGTTTGTAGCACGCTTACCAACTTACTGGATAACGGCGCAAAATTTGGATTTGTTATTACAAATTTAAGGTTTTCATTTGAATTGCCCTCGTAGATCCAGTTTTACTGTGCTCCAACTTGGCAATAATGATTGTATTGAAATATGTTTATAATCATTTTCAAAAGTAGCTCTGTGATTGTAGGGAGTATCTATGTAAGGTTACATTGCAACAATTACAAGAGGTAACTGTCTTCCAAGTTTCAATAGAAATTTCAGCAGAAATCTCTTAGCCAATTGGATTTAGTTATGTTTTTAGTTCTTACAATGCATATGTGAAAGGCATATGCAAAAGGCAATTTGGTTTTAGAACATGTTATCTTAATGGATGCGTAGGCTTCTACGTCTGACCCAAAATGAAGCAGTCTTCATTAGAAGCTAAGGATACTCATAATGTAATCTTAATATCATAAAAACTTCCATACAGCATTACTGGTATGAAGATGGATGTGAATTTCTTTAATGTGTGAATAGTAATTGTAATTATTAAATTTTAGATGAGTCGCATTTTTTAACACATCTGCTTCACTTTCGTACCTATTTTGAGGACATGTTTTGCAAATCTTCGCTTGCATCTACGGCTCTTGTGCGACTGACGCTAGATCCAGCGGTGTGGGTAATTCTGGGGTTGTTGCTGCCATCTGTTGATTTAGTGATGAACTGTAATTGTAATGTTTGTAGACATATTGTAAACATTACATTTTGAATTCACTTGTGTAAGGTGTAAAGGCTGGGTACCTGGTCATTGTGTCATGTGTGATGAAGCAGATAAACTTGCCAAAATATGGGCCAAGATTCCTTTTATTTAACCAGAACTAATTTTACCATTAACTAAAAACTACTGTTTGGAGTGCACTACAACAATGGATTAACAAGGAACAGTCATGCCAGAACTTCTCTGACTAAATATTGGGTAAAGCCATAATCAGATCATATACATACCTAACAAAGGCCATGATTTTAAGGGACTATAACTGAGGTATTGGCTATAATTATTGGACATGGATCCTTCGGGATATGTCTCCCGACTATGGTACTCTGTGATAACAATCCTCTTTTTTGACATCTCTGTGAACAATTAGGAGAAACTAGTAACATCTACTTTGAAGGAGCTCAACCGTCAGAAGAAGCTGACAATAAAAGCTTTATAGGAAATATCTTAAGTCTTTTTGAAAAGATAGATTGATTGCTATGAGGGCAGTAGGGGGTATACAGAAGCCAGTAGCTGTGCTGCTGTGTCTCTTTGACAGCTCCCTTAAAAATCAAATCTGGAAGGAAGGATACACCATCTTGCAATATTCAAGTGAAGAATCATTTGATGTGAAAGGACCTGAAACAGAAAAGTAACATAACCGTGATACCCTTAGTATCTTACTTTTAGGTCCAAAGACTTGTGCATATATTTTACTGTTACTTTGGAATGATTATATGTGGTAATTTGTAGTTCTTGGAACTGAAAACTGTACTTTTCCCATATCCATACTCATCAATTTGACACTTTCTGCATTTTGTTTATTGTTTTCATGTCATTATTCTTTTCTCTAGAAATGCCTAAATTTGAGAAAATCATTATGAATATTTGGAGAAAATAATCTAGAGTACATTTCCCACATTATATGTCATCCTTTTGAAAGAATATCTGTAAAATACACCTTAGACAATGGAGTAAATCCAAAATATAACTCCAGCTGTACCACAGACATTTTCAAAGAACGTTAGCAAAAATAGAATGTGGTGGTTATGGGCTTTGAATTTTGATGTACATATTGTAAATGTTGTTGATAATGGAATGTTGTGTAGGCAGGGGAACAGGTTGAGGAATTACCCGACGAGCATAAATCTCTCATCTGGTACCTGGTGAAGCAAGTGCGACCTGGCATGGACCTATCCAAGGTCGTCCTGCCCACATTTATTCTGGAGCCACGATCATTCCTTGACAAACTGTCAGATTCTTACTACCATGCAGACATTCTTTCTCAGTAAGTTCAGAGCTTGTTCACGCACCTTAAAAACTTAATATCACCAGTATGATCTTCACAGCTTTGCTTCCTTTTACAAAATGTTGCATGTTCATATCTAATGCCACTTGTTTCAAGTCTTTTTATTTCATTTCTGTTATAATTTTTAAAAGATTATAGCATATTGGCATAATTGTTTTATAAATGCTGAGAAAATACTTTTCAGCATTACTATTTATTAGGTAGTGGTAATTGATTCACCAAAAATCTTTACTAAATGTTTTTTTATTTTTTTTTTTATTATTATTATTATTATTATTATTATTATTATTATTATTATTATTATTATTATTATTATTATTATTATTATTATTATTATTATTTTTTTTTTTTTTTTTAATTGTCACATACTTATATCAGCTGCATTTGTGGAAGACAGCTATGAAATCATGATGAAGTGAGATGTGAAGAAATTCACTCAGTCATATCTAGCTGAAGCTAAGATTACTGAGCATACAAATGAAATTCATCATACTTGCTGAAAAATTGATTAAGTCTATGCATAGAAAAATTCCTGAGTTGTGGGAATTTTCTCAAGACTTTTTTAAGATTGAAATTGGGTTATAAAGGAAGTTAAATGGTTCCTTCCTGATCTGTCTACTCATTTGTAAACAGCTTTTAAACAGTGACTGCTTTTGTTACACATTATTTTTGCTTTGACATGCTTAGCTCTGCAGCTTTTGGAACATATTCACTAGCCTTGTTCTTATGTCACACCGCTAATATAAGATAGCTTGCTTTAGGTGCTCCCCATCTGACTTTTACCCATGTCTAGATAAAGGCAGAGGGTACTGATTGATAGTTGTAAATGATGCTTTTTGTTTGTTTAGTATGCATAACATTTTCAATGTCAATGGTCCGTCTTAAATATTGTTTTAGATTCAATCTTAACATGATCTAGCACATAGAATTTATCCCAATAAGATTATCAAGAGTGCTGTATCTTTTGAAGATTTTGAGTTGTAATGTTCCTGTTTACTTAAGAAGCACTTAAATGGCTTTTTACTTTTACTAGAATGTATTTTAAGTAAGGGAAGTATTGTATTCCACTCAAAAGTTTGATGTTGAAATTTTAACAGAAATATACACCTTTGACCAAAAAAAAAAAAATACCTCTGGAAGCGTATACTTTTTCTATATAAGTCCACATCGTGTCCACGGCCACTTTACATTGGTGCCATGGAACACATCTCTTTAACTTCGTCATACTGAATCCTCTCATAATAATAATAATAATAATAATAATAATAATAATAATAATGAGAATGTTTACACATTGTGTATGTTTCATATGTTTCGTGCATATTCAAATAGGGAATCCTTCCTTCCACACACTGTAATGTGTGTGAAAAATTGGTGTCATACTTCACTCATTAAGTCTCAGTTACTAAATGTGCACTGATAGCCAGGTGGATAGCCAGGTGGTTATAGACAAGTAGGTGGGAGATAGACCTACAAAGGTTTGAATCCCAGATATCATTTTGATTTTTTTATTGTATAAATATGAAATTTGCATTATGCACATTGTAATATAACTTCCAATTTATTGATTTTGTGACATTTATGCTCACACATAAAAAAACTGAAACACACTGCTCTGTTTTTAAACTGAAATAAATATTTTATTCCTATATGTAAAATCAAATTAAAATGGTAATTAGATTAGTATTGGATGTGTAAACCCTCTGCTTCTATTACTGCCTTCATTCTGTGGGGCATGGATGAGACCAGATGTCTAGTGAAGTTTTCATAAGAGGATACTTCGTATTATATGCCAGCACCATTCATAAAGGATGAATGAGCTCGAGTGTTTACACAACCAATCAATGTGAAGGCAGTTTTCTAATAACTTTGCATTTATTTTGAAAATGACAATTTTATTTACATTTTTATAAATGAATGTGTTTAAGATATCTTTATTTATCTTCTGCAAGAAAACCGTAAGATATTGCTATTAAAGTAACAATAATAAAAAGAAACATGCACATCAAGAATTCGAATTCATGTTGGTCCACTTACAAGACACACGTTTTACTACTCGGCTACCATGCATACTGCCAAGCTGCAAAGCATCTCCCTATCTATCGCATAGCTTTGAAATGAAGCCAGAGTGGTATCAAATCGTATATTGGAAAAATTAATTGTTCTTTCACAGTAGCTGTCTGTAGGCCAAAGTATGGAAAGGTAGAGAGTCAGATTGAAAACTTCATTGCTATAGCTGAGATTCAAGTCATTGAACTTTTCAGTCTGATTCTACCTTTCCAAAGCATATATTGTGAAAAAAACGTCACAAATGCTTCCAATGTTTTCCAAATCAAACTTTGTTTTGGTAGCAGTTCAATTTTTTTGTCTAAGGCTGTGTTTTAAGACCTCTTGAACCCAAGAAAGCATTTTTAAACAAGGTCGCATAGCTCAAAATGAGAAAGCAGTTAAAAACGAAACATTGTATTTAAGTGTAGTATTTTCCAAGAATGAAACATCCAGATTTTCAAGAAAATCCCCCAATCCCATACTACCCTTTACCCTTTTGTTTTGAAATTTTTCAGTTTCTTAAACAAGGTTTTTAACAATTTTGATTAAAATACCATATTTTTAAAGATATTTTCATGACAAATGAAATGTGTATCTTGAATATTTTATCTTACAGTGCAGAAAATGTTTTTAAAACAAGATTTTTGTTAATATTTTAATAGGAGGATATAACTTTATTAAAAGGCGCATAATAAAATATAACAGTAATAAGATTAGTGTGGTTAAAAAGAAAAAAGAAAATCGCTATCAGTTTGAAGATGTTATTTGATGGACAATTTCAGTCAAACTTGTAAAATATTCCTGAGACATTTCTTGTTATTGGTTTTAATTTTCAAATAATATATTTTCCCCAAATAGAAATATATTCTTTTGCGATGGAGTTTCTTGACCATGCAAGAGATCTGAATTTCATAGCAACCCACTCTTAAAAGATTTGATGATCGCTTAAATCTTACTGTATTTCCCTAATAACTTCATGGGAATATGCCATTAAACAATTTTTGCTAATATTTATCTTGTTCAGTGTGAAATAGAATAAATATTTATAAGAAGAATTTGTTCAAGAGTGAGAAGAGAAGATCATGTGAGTGCAACATGTCAGATTTTATTAGTCTGCAATTCCTTATGAGCTATTATTTTGGGGTAACTCCAATAACATTACTAATATTCATTTCTTCTTCCCAAACAAATCAGAATATAAGTATAAAACTATTTTTTATTCATTTAAAATTATCAACCATAATTATTGTATACATGTATGATCTAGCAATTTTCACCCAAGAGGGAAAAGGCAGTTTTAAATAAATTTATGAGAGGTACAAGATATAATTGGAATAAAACCTTTTTAAACTGCTTTTCAAACTATAAAAACACCATAGCTCCACTTACATTTAATATTGGGACATGTTTCGAGGAACACATGTTCTCATCAGTTGATGTTCGACTGTTGCTTTTTGTTCAACTTTCACTTCCGTTATACACTCTTATTTTGGTCTTCCCACTTCCTTCTTCCCAAAAATGGTGCTTATGGCATAATATGCTTAAGTTGATATTTATACCCTTTTTCGTATTTATTTATGTACCTTGTACATTTTGGAGTCACACTAGCCGGATAATCATGATATTCTACTTGTGTTAACTGCTGCCATCACTTCCTCAGTTATGGACATCACCGTTACTTAATCTTCTTGTGATTTATCTTCATCCCTCTTTCTTTCAATGTTTCTGCCCATTCTGTTATTACATTTTGTAACTTCTGCATCTATAATAAGTATGATATCATTTGCATATGCCGTTGATAGGAGTAGGGCATTTCCTCCCTAGTCCAAAAGATCTGGTAACTAAAAATAAAACATCCAATAAATGCTAACTTGTATTTTGGTTTAGTATCTTCCATAGATGTGACATGAAATTTTTCAAGAAAATTGGTCTAGCCCAAACTATCCTTTACATGAAAGACATCAAAATTTTCAGTTTTCTCAAAAAATGACAATGATTTTGATTCAAATATAATATGTTAGAAGTATTTAGACTAAAAATAAAATGACACCATGGTTTTCCTGGGAATAGCACATGAAACACTCTTCATATGGAAGGAACTTTTTAAGATGTAACTGGTAAACCATAAGAGAGATAAAAATGTACTATGCAAGAAGTGTAGATATCTTCAGAACACAATTCATCTCAGATAACATTTTCAAAATATCCGTTATTTGTTTCAATTGTCAATACTTTACCATTGTATAAAGTGCTATGGATGTTTAGGTTTGCTCAATGATGTCATGGACAAAGGATGGGCTTTCTAAACTTGCATAGAGCAATCTGGCTTACAAGCATATGACTATCAATTCAGTTTCCTCTCATTATTTCTGGAACAGTTTTTATTAATGTGAAGTAGAAAAATAAGCTTTATTGGGGCAGTTTATAGAAGGTTTAGAAAAATAATTGATAGTGGGTAAAACAAAGTTATGTTAGTGTAACACATTTTATCAAATTGAAAGAGCTGTTCAGTCTGTCAGTGTTTTTTATAAATAGATCTCATTTCATATTTCTTACATTCTTCCCAGAAATGTTCTGCAATGGTTGTTTGATGTATTTAAATATTATGTTCCTGAAATATTCTTCAAATAAGTAAACAAATTAGTCATTGCACTGCATTTTTGAGAGATGAAATTAATAAAACATAGCAGATTGGCAGAGCTATCAATGTGAGAAAGCTTTTCACATGCAAACTCAAGAGATCTTTGATATGTCAATTGAAGAACCTTGGGTCAAAGAATATGTCCAGCACCTGAACAGAAGTCACAACAATTGAAGCCAGTTGATGAAACTGTTATATTCTTCCCCTCCAAAAAAAAGTAGTGAAATCACTTCAATTTATAACTTTCCAAGTAAGAAAATATTTAAGTGAAATTCATGCTAATCATTTTTGTAATTACTAACTTTAAATTCTTGAAGAAAACTAATGTTCGATAGAGAAAGTATTAAACTATTATATATAGAATAAAAGGTGGAAAACATGTTCAACTGATATAAAAGATGTACATATACTATTGATATGAAAATTACTATTTCTTACTTCATTTCTCTATTAATGACTGACAGAAAATCTAAATGGTTCAGCTTCTTCAAGCTTTAAATTCCCCTGTCCCATCAATATTTTTCTCACATCGTTGGACTTTATCTCTTGGAGAAATACATTCATTAGGATGGTTCCCTAGAATCATGGCAAGTGTAGAAGGGCAAGCAGTCACTCTTAATAGTACCTTTAATGCAATTTGTATGAATGTCTTTGCTTGGTTTCTTTTATTTCATTATTTCAAGTATGCTGACGTAAATCTGATGTTTGTTTATAGTATGTAATGTTTGTTCCAATTTGTATTAATATTGTTATGTCTTATATTTAGCATTTTCACTTAATCACTGTTAGCAATACAAAGGTAATCTTTCTTGTGTTATAAATTATAATCTTTTAAACTTGTGTTATAAATTATAATCTTTTAAACTTGTTGATTTCATGTTACAATTTGTAAAATTTATTTTGTTTAAACTGTATCTAGTAATTACTGTATACAACTGAACTGAGCAAAAGATTTATGAGAAAGAGTTTTGAATGATCAAAGTTAGCAAACTATTATTATAAAAGAATTACAGAAAGTATATCGAGATTTAAAGTATGTACAGAAAGTGTGTTTGATTTAAACAACGGAATAATGTTTGATTCTGTTGTATATGAGAATTTTATAATCATTACTCAAAGAAATATAGAACAAAAACTTATGTTTTGGGTGCTTCATAAAGTTTTAAACTCACTAAACTGGTTGTCCAATGTTACACATGTTTTCCTTGGTTTAGGTGTGACATGCTAGCTTCTGGTCATGGTTCACACCTGGCAAAAATCAATGGATTTTTTTTCAGGTATAAAATCTTTAGCATGACTTTCCTTTGGAAGGAAGTGAAGCTAGTGCTCCTACGTTATAGATTTATAGCACGTAAAAGAACCTAAAGTATGATAAAAGGTGCCATCTGAGCAAAGTTAAGTAGGTATGGTGAGAACCATAGTTAAAGAGCATCCACAAATAAAAGGTGAAATTTAAGTTACATGCTTCTCAGAAGATGAACAATACAATATTTTGATTTTAATATCATATAGTAAATAGTGTAGTTGCCAGCATCTTCAAAGAAATTAAAATATTTAATTAATGTACAGGGTCATTGAAAAAGTTTGCAATAATTTAGTCATAGCTTAGGGAGTATTTGAGATATCAAAATGAATATCTTTTTGTTCAGTTCATCAACTCAAAAAGTTTTTTTCTTACCTTAAAATGTTTCTATGTGTTGGTTGCTCTGCAAACATCAAGCCGATAGTCTATTTTGGACCAACAGCGCTGGATCATCTTAGGCGTGATTGTTGCAATAGAATCACTGATCCTGTGCCTTAAATGTTACAGATCTCTAATCAGATTTCTTTGCACAAAGTTTGTTACATATTAATATAATTTTGAGTCGAACTAATACTCAATGCTCCACTTATTGCTAGTATTTACCTAGAATGCGTTTCGTTAGGATCTTCCTAACATCATCAGCTGTTGTCGACTAATGGATGTCGGTTCAGTGAACTCCTCGGAGGTGATAGGTGCGTCTCTGTTGGTATCTTGATGAACTTAAAATTTGGGTTTTCTTCAAAGGTAGTGTCAAAATTAAACAATTTTCTTTCATGTTTCTTTATGAACTTGAATTTGGCATACATAGAAAGGAAACACACACAGAAAATTTCATAAAATCAGATAGATATAACCCAAGACAACACAAGCATGCTGTTATCAACAGTTTAACTTACAGGCTTGTTAATGTACCTAAACAAGATAGAATATATCAAAGAGTACAATAATATCATTCACATTGCAGAATACAATGGATTCAGTGCTGAATTGGTCAACAAGAAAATTGATAAATTCAAAAGACAACAAAGATGCAAACAAGTAACTACTCTTTCCCCAATCAGAATTGAAATTTCATACAGAAAATTTACATATCATCCCAGAGCTACACACCTTTTCCAAAAAGTCTTCAAAGAACACAATATTACTTTGGCCCCACAGAACAATTTAGTGTACAACACCTTTTGAAATCACATAATACAAAGGAGATACCCATATACAAAAAATCAGGTGTGCACCGGATAAATTGCAACGGCTGTGACAATTTTTACATTGGAAAAACAAAAAGGAACTTGAACATTAGGCTTAAAGAGCATTTTAGGAACATGAGGAACAAAGAAATAGATAAATCGGCAGTAGCGTACCATTTTTGGAAGGAGAATCATGATATAGAATGAGAAATTCACTTATTAAAATGTGTCCAAGGACCAGCTGCATTAACCACGTGGGAAAAGATCTTCATAAAGAAACATGAAAGAAAGTTGTTTAATTTCGACACTACCTTTGAAGAAAACCCAAATTTTAAGTTCATCAAGATACCGACAGAGACGCACCTATCACCTCCGAGGAGTTCACCGAACCAACGTCCATTAGTCGACAACAGCTGATGATGTTAGGAAGATCCTAATGAAACGTGTTCTAGGTAAATACTAGCAATAAGTGGAGCATTGAGTATTAGTTCGACTCAAAATTATATTAATTTTGTACTTCATTGTATCATAGTCCTTACACAATGGAATTTGTTACATATCCCCATAAAAGAGTCAAGAGGTTACAGGGCTTCTAGGAGGCCATTGAATTGAACCGGCCCTACCAATCCATTGATCAGGGAATCTTGCTTGCAGAACATCTCGAATTGGTAATGAAAAGTGTGACGTGACCACACTTGTTCTATGTATCAGTTGAAAGTCACAGGCAGAGTACATCACATCTAAAAAAGACTTGAGTTCTCTGTTAATTTGTAGGTCAAATTATTAATTTGTCTCGATTACAGTGGGAGATATGATTTTGTGAAGTTGCTGCAACGTTTTTCAATGACCCTATATTTCTGCTTGTTAGAGGCCATTGTCACACTGATGTTACAAATTGGGATGTTTTTAGTGAAATTAGATTGAAAACAAAGATACCCATGTTTTGGCTTTCTTTCTCATAGCTCCAAGTTTGACAAGAAAAAATACAAGACTGGCTCACCAATAATTAATGTTTAATTCCATGTATATATCTGTTTAAAATGTTTTGAACAAGAGAACTTATAAAAATATACTATTTTTATCTCTCCAGTGATTTCTTCCTTTTTTCTTTCTTGGAGGCACCCATCGCTAAGGGGGAAAAAATGAAGCGTAACTGACTAATTTTCTGTTTGTTATATACTATCTTGGTGGTTTTATATACACTTAGAGTAGCCTACTTCCATAAAGTCCTTGGCAATGGCGGCGATTCCAGCAAGTACCCAGCTAGAATCCTCTGAAAATGCTCATCAGAGATATGAGCGAAACGTCAGGAGAATTTTCATCCTCTGGACCTCGGCCCACAAGCCCGGGAAATACATTCTATTGGTTTAACGCCAGCCATGATAGCCAAGGCATGTATATCAAACCTAAGTCAGTTATTACAACTTAACGCTTCATAATTTTTTCTCAGCGAATAAGGATCTTATGGGAGAGAAAGCCAAGAAGTGGGTATTTTTGTCAGTATATTTTTACTATAAAAGATGAGCTCGGTCTTTAACATCAGTATAACCACTGTCCCTTGTTAGTTTGGAAAAAGGAGGAAGAAAAGTGACATTTGGAAAGGGAAGAGTTATGTATAATAATGCAATTTTTAACTATTTAGGGTTGAGACTCCGTAGTAATGGGAAAATGACAAGATCAGGGCCTTAGCCAAAGGAAAACTCGCACTGAGTGCGGAAAGATAATGTCTGCAGAAAATATGAAAATGCAGACTAACTGGTTAGAAAGGGTGTACAAAAAGTTGTGGAAGCAAAGATGATTAATGGGAAGAGTGAGTTACAAAGTTATGATAGTTGAAAGGATGCTGAAATACTGGCATAGGATAATCAAAATATCCTGAGGGAGTGTTTAATCATACGGAGAGAAATCTATGATCAGATGATTTGGCCACAGGGTTTGAGAGGAATTTTATAAAAATTTAAATGGTTTACATAAGGGAAAAGACAGATGGTAATGCTACAGGTTCCTGGAAATAGGTAAGGACAAGATTAGAAGGTATAGAAAACAAGAATTATTCATCAGTCTCAGAGATAAGAAAAAGTTCAATATCATAATGAAAAGTAAAATGGCTTGTGTGAGAGATGTATATAGAATAAGTAATATGTTAGGGAGATAGGGTTAGGCAAAAAATTAAACATGGACAGGCTAAGAGGACAGTAAAGAGTCAATTTAAGGAAACGTCCTTTAATGCGGTCATATAATGACTTACATTACACTGGTAAAGAAAACATTTCATTCCTTTCAATAGCATAACATTAACTGAAAATAAAAAAATAGAAAAAATAAGGGAAATTCATTTTAGTTACATATATATAAATTCTAAAAAATAAAATAGCCTTCCAATGGATTCTGTTACTTTGGAAAGTTCTCATTGCATAATGAAAAAGCAGACATCTTAATTCACATTAAAGTACAGTTGAGTCCAGAGGTTCTATTCCTGGACCTGAAGGACCAAGACCCGGGCCTCTTTCAACCAGGGAGTATCCAAGCTGTCCCAAAGGATGCCCGACATCCTCCATTGGGCTTTCCATAGGGCAAGACCTGGGTTACTAACAAGCCCTCCCATCTGGTCCAAGAACACAAGACGGGATGGTAGTGGATACGCCACTTATGCGCGCCAACACCAAAAGGTGAAGGCTACCAATATGACCTCTGTGGGGCCGCCTGGCGATCTAGCACGCCTTCTACTAGCTCTGCAGGCTAGTACCCGGAAATATTAATGGCCTTCCCTTAACCCCTCTGGAGAAGTACCCAATCACCTATGGGTTCGGGAACCACTGCACCCTCGAGACCAACCCAATCCGAACAACTCCCGGAGGGAGGGGCTCGAATGTTCGGCCCGAGGTTCCTCTAGTAACGTCAGAGGTACCACGAGTGCTAAGGGTCCGCAGCACCCGCACCATGGCAGCTGAAGGGGACAGATCCCCTCCCCTGCAAAGTATAATAAAAAGTACCACTGGAATAAATTAAACATATTATTAAGAACGAACTCAATAATTAAATTAATAGTCGACATGAAAAATTCAATGCCACAGCTAGCATTTGAACCACGGATCTATCAATCAATCAATCAATTTATTGTTCATTATAACATAATACAGACAGTATATATTATGTTACACAGAACATAATCAAGGATTGAAAATTGAAGTAATAAAATGGGTGGCACACAGTTCCACGTTGACGCTGCAGCTTGAAGCAAATAGTGGTTAGCACAGGGTAAAGCAGTGAGGTTTCTCTCAGGTTATCTGTGGGTATGTATGAGTAAGGATGGTTCTAATGACACTGGAATGCCCATTTCAAACTGTTTTAATGACTGCTTCTTTTTATCATCACATCAATCTCGAAGTTGCCGACCAAGGGTTACCAATATATCACTGTTTAGAGTCACGTAGGTGGAATGCTTATTACTCGATAATACTTAATTCATTACGTATGAACCGACAAATATCTTCTCTCATCACTTCTTGGTCTGCCTTGCCCAAGACACAGCCAGAGAGAACCGAATGAATCAGCTGCCAGCTGCTGACCGTCTGTTCTCACACTATGCACAGCTGTGCATGGGTGTGTGTAACTTTCACTTCTGGAAGCCCTCTTTTCACATAAAGATTCCCTTTGTGACTATTTTTTTCATTGTGATTATTAGTCTCGGTCATGCAATTATTAAGGGTCCGAAGAATACCTTTTCAAAGAGTCAAGTGCTATTCCTTTAGAACCCTGCTAAAAACATTGTTTCTTACGTTTCTTTTGTTGAAGCACTATTCACCCCAATTGCTATTCGACTCAACTGCACGTGCACGCGTTTCACAACAAATATACATTCCTTTGAAATCCATTACGATTCTTTATGCATTGCATCCCTTAATTTCGGTATCAAAATTCATCCACTCTCTCTCTCTCTCTCTCTCTCTCTCTCTCTCTCTCTCTCTCTCTCTCTCTCTCACACACACACACACACACACACACACACACACACACAATCTATTCTAGATCGTTAAAGTTATCTTCAAAATATTCTTCTATACTATAATATGCTCTACTTAACGGCATCTTAGTCAGTTTCGATTTAAACTTAGCAGCTGACATTTTTAGGCTGTTAGTTTAGAACCTAAGTATTGGGGCTTGTGCTCAAAAAGTTTTAATCTGTAACCTTTAACTATATAATTGTTCTTACCCCTTGTTTCATAATTATGGATATCTGCATTAGTAGATATTGTATTCATATTATATACAAAAAGTATTGTTCACAAATTAACTATTTGTAGGAAAAGGTCCAGGTCTTTGAACAGCATGATTTAAAAACAATAAGTTAATGAAATTGGTTATTACCCGGATGTGACACAAACATTTTGAAGAAAATCTCTCCACTACAAACTACCTTCTAAATGGACAATCATTTATTTTTTATTTTAAAAAGGTAGCTCTTAACAATTTTGATTAAAATACCACATGTTTAAGCTGTTTTTATGACAGTTCTTTGGGAATAACTGTGAAATCCTCTTTGTTCTTAACTGCTATATATAACTGGAAAACCGTAACAGATAACATCTTATTATGGAAAAGAGTAGAGCTTGTAGAAGTGCACAGTTCATATCAAATAAAATTTGTTGTAACATTAGCCATTCCCATTTGAAATTGGTTTGATTTTTTAGATTGTTTATACATTTTCTTTCATTCTTTTTTTATGTTACTGCAAAGAGAACAAAATTGAAAAGTCATCACTTGACTGACTTGAATTAGCTTATTTATTCTTTTTAAATCTATAATGACATGAGTAATGAACTTCATCTCTATTAACAATAAGTACAGTCAAATTTAAATTACTTTAGGATCCTGACAGCTCCTTCAAAGGTTAAGGAAGGGAGAGTTTTAATGATAATGGCAGAAACTATACCTCTTTAAAGCCACACCACATAACATCAACCATATAGGCAAGTCATCCCCTTTACCTCTTTGTCTTAAGTTCTGCAAAAATTGTCACGTGTTGTCATGTTGACGCACATGTCCTGTAAAGCATAAATATTGCTTGTTTCTTTCTCTTCACCAAGGATAATCTAAGCATGCCTAATTGTTGGTTATAGCTTAACTTTTAAAAAAGCTGGTTTCCTCGTTTGTTATTTTATTATGTGTTATTAAAAGCAGAACAGTAATAGAAGACACTTTACAGGACTTTGCAATCATAAACGAATAATTTTTTGTATTTTACCATTTAATGTAGTCTTATTGAGCTTTTAATACTAATACTTGTTAAGATTTTCATGTTTTCTTATTTTTTGTTATTGGCATTTTATTAATGTTATTGTTACATATATGGCTGAGGAATAATTAGGAAACCATCAAACTTAAGAATTTTAGGACCAAGGCTCACTCTGGGCACTTGTCTTATTCACATGTTTTGAAGTTCCGAATTTTGCTGAGTGGCTAAATTAGCAGTTGGCGTACTGCTTGCATGTGTTTAACACCAGAAGGTGACCGCACATATTTTTAGAACTATGACTACGGTTACATCAATTTGGCTTAATATGATTGGGAGATGGCTACGTAGTGTTCTAATTTGGAATCATCAATGTAATGCCTACTTGACACGGTAACGTCATTGATGACCCACATATTTAAGATCTCTGAGTCCAACCATGGGGATCTGTCAGTCAATACAAGTCCATTGTTGGGGTCAGTGCAGTCCAGGATCAGCTCACGCTATGCCTCCTTCAAGTGATGGCGACGCCATGTATCCTCAGCCATACATGAAACACCACACATTTAAGGTAAGCCCTTAGAAGTCAGTAATATGTTGTAGTATCACTACTTTCACCCCTAAGCTCCTTCAGGGTTAAGGAAATGGTTTGTAACCCATTTGTACTGTCAATCAGAATTAGGAACCAGTAAATGGGGTTAAAAATGGATCGTACCAACTTGTATTGTTCCCATCTCCAGAGTTCTATCCTCTACTTCCTAGTCCCTAGCTTGCGTTACCATTTCGCTCTACCATCTGGTCCCCATCCTTCTAGCTATGCCCCTAGTTACCGGGTAGGTTGTATGCCCCCTTTTTCCACAACCAATCCTAATGTAACATTATTTAATAGTATTTCACACACTGAGCCAATGAACCATTATTGACAACATGGCCGAGGAATTTTGTAATACAGGCATTACTTTCCTAATGTCAGCAGCTGCATTGTTTGATGTAATAATAAAATGGTGACTACTTAGTTATACTTCCCTGGACATCGCCCTCCTGCCAGCATAAACATGAATTATAGTTTATCAGTTAAGGCAATGCACAACTGAACATTCTAAGCTTTTAGAAATGTATCTTATGTGTTAAACCTACAGTAAGTACACTTCAAGTTAAAATGCATGTTCTGAATTTGTTAGTACTGAAAAGGCTTTCAGTTTTGTTGTTGCTAATATAATATGGCATACAGAAAAATAAGACATTTTAAAAACTGTTCTGTTATTTGGCTGTTAAGGAAATTCATTCAGTAAACTATTACATTTAATGCCAAACAGTATATTAGGTTTCTTTTGCTTATTCTTAATTCCGGCTTTTTAAGAAACACCTCAAGGCAGAAGCATTACAAAAAACTAATTTAAACTATGCTGAACATTTTCAGTATTGTCTCAGTTTCATTTATACACTACCTTAACAGAGTATCGTTCAAAATGGTTCCCTTGTGTTAGAAATAAATATAAATATATAATAAATAAATATGAACAATTTAATTTAGGTAGTTTTAGTGCTTCGTTCTATCTAACCATCTCGCGTACCAAGGCATTCATAAGCAGCAACATCATTTCCCTACCAGCACTCCACTACATGCTTCATGGCAGCTGTCTGGATGCTAAAGTAATTTTAATTCTAACGTAGACACAAGAATAAGCTGTTGTAAGAATAGCAAGTCCTGTGAATGTAACATATCAAATTTATTAGACACACTTGTCCTTTCATATTTTTTTCATTTGAGAGAAAGTTGAAGTAAAATTGATATTTCAATATGTATATTGGGAGTTAAGGGGAATATAAAATTGAATGCTATTGCCAACATAAACAGTTTTAGCTCAGATGTACATATATTAGTCCAAGAATTCATACTGTGACTTTGTGGGTTCGTAGAATTAGAAGTCCAACTTGCAGAAATTCAAAATGTTCTTTATTTCCATAGAAATACACTCTGTTCAATCCTTCAGTAGCAGCATTACGTCACATACACAATTACAATCTACCAAGCTCGATGACCACAACAAACAGGGTTCTGATTACATGTTTACAACATCAACTCTCGTTACAGCCTTTACTACTGTTTACTCCTGTTTACGACTGACTTTTGGCGAGTCGTCGCTTCCTTAAATACCTCATTGATAATTCGAGACTGTTTTGTAACAATCAACAAATCAAATGTTCTGTCACTAGATGGGAAACTTTATCTGTGCCGGCAAGTCTTTTATCTCCACGCTATATTTATTTGTTCTGGCATACTCTTTATCTCCGTGCTGCCTATCAGTTCCTTTGTGTGCACAAGCCGCTCTATCGTGATCGAGTTCGCGACAATACTGTTTTTAAAAATGTTAAATTTGTCAGCCAAGTTCTTGTTCCTTCAGTTTTTACTCCATAGAACTTTTTATCACCAGCTTAATGGCTGCTAACATTACAATTTTAGATGTGCTAGTAGATGTGCTATTTTGTACACTATTTTATTCCAAGTTTAGCTTTTATTTCTTTTATTTAGTAAATTACAATTGCACTAATGTTGGAACTGGGTACAGGAGTATTATTCAGCTAGTTGACTACCTGTTGATATGCTAAATCTGCTTACAGAGCTGTGTTAGAAGATGATGCATTTACAAGAATGAAGGGTATTGTGAAATGGTATCTTTCGGGCTTTTACAAGAAGCCCAAAGGGCTAAAGAAGCCCTACAATCCCATACTAGGAGAAACATTCCGATGTTATTGGAAGCATCCTAATGGATCTCGAACCTTTTACTTAGCGGAACAGGTAATACTTTACTTCTCTTCCTTTGTTAACAATTTTTTAATGGTGCTATTATTTTTCATATTGATAATGCATTTTTGACCCAGTTGACTCAACATTCTCATTTTAATCTTATACGTACATTGAAAGTGCTTATTTTTGCTTTTTGTTTCTCTCCAGGAAAATTGTTAGGGTTATACAAATTACGGATTTCCTTTACAGTAACTTAAGTTAGATGTTAGTCATGTTTTACTTGTTACGGTTTATGTTTCTTGACACTTTACAGGTTTCTCATCATCCGCCCGTATCAGCATTCTATGTGACAAATCGACAAGATGGATTTTGCATCAGTGCATCTATATTGGCAAAGTCCAAGTTTTATGGTATGGATATTGAACTGACTTTTGACATTCTCACGGTGCCTTACCTGTATTAGTATTTTTTTCTTTTAATAAATGCATTGTTTATACTCGATCATATATCTAGATTCTGGAGGTAATAGGAAATGATACTGACTATAGAAACCTTCAGCTCTTCCAGCCAAAAATCAAACTTTGGAGCTCCATATTTGAAAGCATGCATGCTATCAGATAATAGAGTATTATTTATTTCCCGCTTAATTTTTATTCATTAAGCTTTTATGAGGGACACAACTTATTTTTCTGGTTAGCAAGGACTATAAGAGATAAAAGTTTACTATATGCAGCATGAAAAAAAAAAAAAATATTAGAAAATATTACATTTAGTTGCACATAGCCTGTAATGTGCACCACTATAAATAGACTTCCAAAAATCCCCATTTTTTCTCCCTCTAGCATTTTCTAAGTGATATTACTGTCAAACTAAGCTTTATTAACATACATTCTATTTTCTCATATTTCTTGTATGCTGGTGATATAATCCTGTTATAATGAAAACAGTGCAAGAGCTTTTATTACTACTTTTCTTTTGCTCTTGTACATTTTCATCCTAAAACTCAATTTTTTTCTCACTTGCGAAAGATAGATTCTTCAATAAGGAAAATGCATTATGTCTTTTGTAAAAGACAGCAACTTCCTGATGGTTGAAATATATTTAATTTAAATATTTAATTTCTTTTTAAGATTAACTGGTATATAACAGCAAAACAATGCCTTCATATACATTACATTATGCATTGTATTATTTTTTATGGTTTTATTGGACATGTTCAGGTTGTAATTCCTCCTCTGATCATAGCTCTTCTGGTTACATATATTTTTTTCTTAACAAAAAAAAAAAAAAAAAAAAAACTAGAAACACAATATACAGCATTTTGACAGCTTGTTCATAGGATATACTGTATGTGCTTGAAAATAAGCCACCCTCATACATAAGCTGAAGTTTTAAATTCAGCGGAGAAAAATCAAAAAGAAAATTTGACACTAAAGTATACTGCATCTGAATTGTAGTAATATAAATATCAGAATTTTTTTTTTCTTTGCTTACATGTATGTAAAAAAATTCCTGGCATATGGTGCACCACATTGGTACCAACGTATTTGTCCAGTCCACCATACTTGTGGTTTTTGCATAAAGCACAACTGCAGGTTTGAAGCTTGCATTATAGCCATGCTAAATGCCTTGGCTTGGTGATGCTTTTTGCTCTAAATGACTATTTAGTACAGCATAGAAGTAAAACAGGCTCTCTTACCAGGTGCAGTTTCTCTCAAAAAGTGAACTAAATTAGGTAGAAGTTACCAAAACAGTATACATAATTTGAAAAAGTAAATTGTAATTAACATTGTGAATTAATATAATAATTAAAATTATACTATGTGTCAACTGAGACATTCTGTACTTCACATACATCCACTTTGAAGGCATTATCAAGAAATTGTTGACAATTTCTAAAAATACCTTCAAGTGGAAGCGAAATGCATTGAAAGAAAATTTGTGGTATGTGATGTACAGAGTGTCTCAGTCTACTGATGATATAATTTTAATTAATATACACAATGTTAATGTCTGAATGCTGGTAAAAATTTGCAGAGTTGTATAACAAAATGCTGCTAGAAATAATAATTTCTTCCACACTAGCCGTGTGTAGGCTAAGGTTTGAATGAGTAGAGCCAGATTGAAAAATTCAATGCCATAGCCGGGATTTTGAATCACAGATCTCCCGCTCTCATACGAGTCAGTTGGAGAATTTGTCATGTCGGCATGTTGGCCATAGTAGCTCAGATGGTGAGAGCAACCAAACGGAGAGCGGGAGATCCGTGATTCAAATCCCAGCTATGGCATTGAATTTTTCAATTTGGCTATACTCATTCAAAATGCTACTAATTAGTTTCAGTACCAGAGGCTACCTGTGTTGTTGAAATCAAGCGTAGATTTGATCAACAGATGTGTGTAGAAAGTTCAAAAAGTCATTTTCAATATAAGCTATTACCTGATCTTTCACCATTGAAATTTGTACTAAAAGTGTGTCTTATTTTCGAGTCAATACAATATATTGGCTGCTGAAAAACAGTTTGTGGAAAATTGTAGAGTAAAAAGGCAGCATCAAAATAAGCATTTTGATGTTGCAGAAGCTTTTACTGTGCTTCATGCATCAACATTAAATCCATTAAGTTAGAATCTCTAATTGTGAAGCCTGCAAATAAAAGACACTTCTGTACAACACTAAGAATTAGGAGTATGAATGAAGGCAGGTGGGGAGAAAACTACTGCATAAGGAGATAGATATGTATCTCTTTCATTCTCGCTCATTTCATTTTTCATTTCATTCTCTATTCTTTCATTCTCGCTTGCTCTATACCTTGACTTCACTCTCAGTGGGCTCACTGTCATTATGCTAAATGTACCATGACTTGTACTTGAGCAATGCCTGATTGATGATCATTGCAGATCGAAATCAATTCTATTGTGCAACCTACACTCATCCACTTTGTTCATGTTTGAAACTTAGGTTTTAGCATCATTAGACATGTATGATATGAAGTGAGTGGTTGGTACTATAATACTGAGCAATTGTCTTATATATTATTCTAAGGGTTATGATATGATTTAAGCACTAAAACAAATATATATTTGGCCACCCCTGAGCTAGGCCCTGGATACTTTGCCAACAGGGCAGCCCTTCAATACAATTGCATACTGTATATGTACTACACAAAATATAATTATTTGTAACAAACATCACTTATCGTTAAGAAAATTAATGAAAATTTCAAGAAATTTGTGAAACATGTTTCTAATCTCTTGTGTAAATCCTCAATAAAATCGGTTTTCTTTTTTTATGAAATTGTCATCAATTTCCTTTAAGATAAGTGAAGTTTTGTTACAAATAATTATATTTTCTGTAGTATTTGTTACTTCACTCTTCCTAGCTTCTATTTTTTATGTACTTTATATGTGTTTGCTCCTTTTAATAGACATTGCTTTCCATTTTGTTTCTATCCTGCAATAGATTTTTCTGTTTGCCAAATATTTGTCTATCCCTATAAATTATTATCAATGTCATATTGATATTGTTTCACTGTGGCTGTATTCACTTAACCTCACTTTTCAGTATTTCTAACTTGGACATCAGCCCGTTTCCTGCCCGCCTCGGTAGCGTGGTGGTAGCATGTCTGCTTCACATTCAAAAGGTCCCGAGTTCGAATCTCGGTCAGGGTGAGTTACCTGGATAAGGTTTTTCTGGGCTTTTCCCTTATCCTGATAGACGAATGTTGGGTAACTCTAAACTCCATGGACCCCAGCCTCATTTGAGCATCAGTTCACAAATTTCATCCATTGTCCGATATGACATAACGTGGAAGGCGTAAATTACAACAACAACAACAGCAAAAAAAAAAAAACGTTTCCTGCATCCCCATTCCTTATTACAAAAAGTTTTGTTACAAATAATTATATTTTGAGTAGTATTTGCTGCTTCACTGTTTATAGCTTCTATTTTTTATGCATTCACTAGCAGCTTCTTCAAACATTCTTTCAGTTAATCTATCAGTTCATCATAATTTCTCAAATCCTCTACTCAGCTTCTCACAACCTCATTCTAATCTTTCTTCCCTCTTTGCAATTTACTCATAACAGCAATGTTTTTGCCTTGCTGATATGCCCCTACATATTGTCAGGCCACACTTGTTTCACTCTACTTTTTGCTGATCCCCACACTTGTTTCACTCTACTTTTTGCTGATCCCCACACTTGTTTCACTCTTCTTTACCATGATCCCTTTTAGAACTCTTTTCATGTGAGTTATTTTTATTTTGACTGGCAAAGATCTTTCATAAAGTCAGATTCCAGTTATGTTCATTGCAACCCTAAGTCCCTAATCTTAAAATGCTTATTTGTGTAGTTCCTTTTCTACCCTATAATATTTTGCTCCTTTTCTGCAACCTGTATACAACTTCTTAAAGTTTTATCACATTGGTTTATAATGTTACTTATAATTTAGCTCTCTCTGAATGCACTATCTTGCATTTCTGCACTCCAGATAAGGTGAGGAGTACAGCAACATCAAAATCTTTTACACTTAATTAAATGTAGTGTCTTTTTGGGCATAGTAAGCTAGTAACATCTATGTAGCTGAATGCTGATTCAGATCTAATGTTTATTGCTACATATTAGTCAAGCTTCTTGCCTGTAACTAAGAGAAAATTTTCGCGTTTTTCTACACTTTATCTATAGAACTCACAAGCCCAGAAAATGAATGTGTAATGAGACCATTTCTGTGAATGTTTAACTTAATTGACATGAATTAAATAGAAAAATAGGCTTTTGCAGTAATAGTTTGTATAAGCTATATAAAAATAAAAATAGTGGCTAGAAGTCATATGAAAGTAACATATTTTTTTAAAACTTGAATGAAGTAAATAAGTAGTAGTTAGTTTTACGAGTAAATACGTTCATTCAAATGGTAAAGAAAGTAAATATTTATAAGGCAAATAATCAGACAAGTATACTTTAAAAACTGGTTGAATAAAACTACTGAATACCAAAGATCTGTCAGAGGCAACCTTGTTTACTGAACACACATATCTCAGTTCAGTACAATTTAAATACATATTTGGGAGGCAAAACCTTATCCATAAAGAAGAAATCTAAGCCCTGACTTAGGTTTGAAGATGAAAGTGTTAATTGTTTAACTTTTTTCCCTGGTTGGTAAAACTGCAAAGAGAAATTAACACCCAGGTGAGAAAAGAAAGTATTGATTTACTCTTAAGTGACCATGGTTATAAAAATTGAATGACCAAATATTATGTGATTGATAGCACAACAGTTTGTAAAATTGTACTGGATGTTTCTAAAAGAATTGTGCAAAAACCAAACAAATGGATAGTTTTTCCCAAATACTTTAAAGTAGATGAAACCCCGCCCCCTCTCCAAATAAAAATCAAATAAGTTTTCAATTTCCACATGGGCACATTGGAATGCACAGATATGAAACATAAACTAAGAGGTGATGATCATTACTCATTAATTGTTATGCATAATATTCAATTGATTTTTCATAGATATTCTACCATAGTCTTAGTTTTAAAAGCAAGTACCTTTACCAAAACAGCGACTTAGTATTAGAAGTAAACACTTGTATGCAATTGAATAAAATAAGAGCAAATACATACTCTAACATATACCAGCCAGTTGGCAAGTAATTAGTTATAAGTATTTTCTTTGTTTATTCATTTCATCCATAGTTTTATACAAATGATTAATATTTTGCTTCTGATTATTATTTTAATTTTCAAATATATTCTGTTTTATATCCAAACTATACAAAGTTTTTCTGTATCTTATATGTATCTGCTTCTGCTAGGCAAATTTACTGGATTTTTGGATGAATAAAACTGCCCAGTGTAGGGAACACAAATTGTTGAACAACGGATTTATGCTCCCTTTATTGTAAAAACATATTTTTATCTGTCCTACATAATATTAATATTTTAATTTCCAGAATTGTCTTGGAAATTCTTATGAATGCCACATACCACAGTATTTAAAATCTCATAAATCAATTAGAGTTACTAAATTTTCGTCTCCCCACAGGGAACTCTACATCAGCTATATTGGATGGTGTAGGATTACTGACGCTTCTGCCAAGAGGAGAAAGTTACAGCATCACAATACCATATGCTCACTGTAAGGGCATTCTTATGGGTACCCTCACCATGGAACTAGGGGGAAAGGTTTTTATTGATTGTGAGAAAACTGGTTACAGAACGGAAATAGAGTTTAAATTGAAGGTTAGTACTTTGCAGTAAAGTAAACATGCAGAGAATGCTATATTTATGCAGCAGTTTTGCTTTTTCACTCAGTTTTCATCTACCAGCAATCTCTATTATGGAGATACCACCAGAAATACTTCTGCCTACTGAAACCCCCTTCCTCAGTAGCATTTTCAATAAAGTTCCATGTGCTTGAGAAAGACAGAGGGAGAGAGAATGAGTACACAGAGATTTTAAAGAAAATTTCCACACCCTAAACTACTTTGTAAAATTTTTTGTTATTATAGATTTCCTGAAAATGACTAATATATAAATGGTTTGTTGGTATTTAAGGTTAAACAATTGGCAATGAAGCCATTTGCTCTCTTGCACTCCAGTGCAAGTTGGTTGGTTGGTTGTGTTGGTATATTAACTAAAGATTGGGCAGCGGAGTAGGTGGTGTCCATCCATTCATAACTTCTTTAAGTGTATCAGAAAGGACACAGAGGAGATCTCACTATAGCTATCCTAAATAAATATTTATTGAGATAGTCATGGCTTGTTAGAAGTTTAAAAGTTGCTAGAGGATTTTTCTTGGTAGTGTATTGATTCTAGTCAAGCTGTTACATAACTTTTTCCATAGTTTTCTTTTTGTTTGTAATATGTTATCTTTTTTAATTTTTTGATTATATCTTGATACAATTAATTTTTTGATAAAATGACAGCTTAGTGGCTCAAATGAGTTTGACGTAATTTTACTGCCTTTATTGGCTATAAAGTCAGCCTTTGTTTACAATGTATTCTGCAATGTGCCGGTATCCATTGAAGTATGAATCTTTTAAGTTAATTGGGAGTCGATTAATAACACAAAACAACACTCACTTTTAAATTTTCCCGGAACCGGTTTCTGAGGCCTTCCCTCTATCTTCAGCCGGACATCGTCGATGTCCGGCTGAAGATAGAGGGAAGGCCTCAGAAACCGGTTCCGGGAAAATTTAAAAGTGAGTGTTGTTTTGTGTTATTAATCGACTCCCAATTAACTTAATTTATACAACAACACTGTTTTCAACACTTCCATGAAAGGATTTATGAATCTTTTATTTAAATTAATTGTTTTATAATCTTGCATCACTCTGCAATATTTAGTTTTTAGGTGTTATATCATTCTATGACAGGATATCTTAAAAGTTATTATTTCTAGTGTCATTTATTTCAGGATGCATGAAGAGGTTTCAGATTTTGTAAATTCTTTAATGAAGTGTAGATAGTATTCAATAACAAATAGTTCTAAAGGATTGAAAATTGTAAGTTTTCTTTTAAGTAAGGAAGTTTTAGATAGACTCAAACTGAAAAATTCAGTGCAATGGCTGGGATTTAATTCATGGATCTCCTGATTTCCATCCAGCCACACTTACCCATTGAGCTACCATGGCCAACGTGTCATCATGACTTTAAATTCTCCAATTGACTCATATATTGTCCCAGTAAATCACTAGGGGCTCTCGTATTCAAGATACACTGTTTGTGGCGACTTACTATTATAAGTATTTGAATCCCAGGCTTCATCATTAAACTCTTATTATTTAATTGATAGAAATTGATCATTCCTTCACACTAGCTGTGTATAGGCTAAGGTTTTGGATAGATTAACTTAAATTAAGTTTTAATTTTTATGTGATTTTTTTGGCTTTAGTAAGGAAACTGTTGGGTTTTTAAGCTTATTTATGATTTTCTTTCCGGTCATTATAAGGTAAATCAATTAATTTATCATATTGTGTGATGACTTTCTTGCCTTTATTGCAAGTAATATACAGAATGGGTTGGATAAAATTATAGTGGGTCAAGAAATTAGTGATTGTAATTTTTATTAGTTGTACTTGTATATTTATGATTAAAATCTGGGAGAGTATGTGTACTACTTTCAGTTTTAATTTGCTAAAAATGATCTCAAAATCATGAGTACCCACAAAGTAGATAATAAAACAAATGCATCTTTCTTTCAGCCCTTCTTAGGAGGAGCAGAACAAACAAATGCAATTTCTGGAAAACTAAAATTAGGAAAGGAAACTTTAGCTACGCTTGAAGGTTTTTGGGATAGCAGCATCTATATCAAGGACAGGAGGACAGGGGTAAGGGTAAGAATTTAAAAGCGTATACAAATATAATACACTTAACTCTTGCTAATGCGGCCCTCAGTGGTCTGGCATTTCAATAATACAGTTCACATCTGGCCTCTTGTAGCTTTTGTAATGTCAAAAGCAGAATTGATGTGCAACAATAAGTCAACAATTTTTGTCGTTATTGCATACTATTGTTGCTTTTGCTATTGGATTTGTGGCTTGTTTTAGAGTTCAGTACGTACTATGACTTCTGAAGGAAACACATTACCCTAGACCTCAAATACAAACTCAAAATTTTGGATAAGCTGCAAAGCAGTTGCATGATAAAGCAAGCTGGCATTGTGTATCATAACTGCGACAACTAGAAATTTGGGACATGTTTCATAATGAGTGATACTGTATGTGTACTCCAAATGTGTAAGTTTTATATAAAAATTAATAGTACAGTGTATAGCTAAACATTATCAAATAAATAATCCGGCACTTCCACTAGTCTGGCTACTTATAAGATCAGTAAACTTTCAACATATGCTGCTGCTGCTGCTGCTGCTGCTGCTGCTGCTGCTGCTGCTGCTGCTGCTGCTGTTGCTTAAAGGAGATTTGATTTAGTAAGTGTGCTGTAGTAGTAGATGCAGCATATTTCTGAAAAATTAAAATATTAGTAGATATATCATCCAAAGAAATGTCGGGCTATATGGCCTGTAAATTCTTATAAAAGAGGAATTTTCTTTCCACCTCTGCTTAGGTTGTCCCAGGGGATTAATAATGGAGCACAGCTGTAGAGGTTCTATAGAATCTTATTTATTTTAAATGAAATATCCAGCTATTCTGATAGGCTTGTATAAAATCAAGTCCTGACCAAATTCTTGTGTTGTATCTTAAGAGGGATATAAAGCCACTTATGTACATGAATATTACAATGGAAGTAATGTTATGCTAAAACTTGTTAAACATAAGACCATATATAAACATAACTTTTATTTTAACATATTCTTCACTAAAGGTTATTTCTGTGCATGAAGATACTATAAATCTCTGAAAAAAATCAGAGGAACGGGAAGCCCTGTCAGCTCTTGGCACTCCAGTCTTTCGACTCAGTGGCTCACAAGTTCGTAATCCTGATGATGCCAGATGCAGTTTTTGGTGAAACGTTGGATGTTAAACAAACTGGACCACAGCCTACAAGCCGGAAAGATGTATATAATGTGGCTCTCAAAATCTCAAAAAATATTTTTTTTTTTAGATTACATAGTTTCAAATAATAGAATAATATATGGATGTACATGGTTATTTAAGTCCTGAATGGCTATTTAATTGGTTACTATACCCTTTAAATGTCACCTATGCCTTCACTTTAAATTGGTTTATTAAAGAATTACTATTTTTTCTCTCTTTATGCAGCTTTTTCTCTGAAAGTGGTGGGCTAGTTGTAGAAGCATGTAAACATAATGGCTGCTTATTTGAAGCTGCCATCATCTATGTATCTGGAATAATTTGGATATAAATGAATATCAGTATTAAAAAAGTTTGCATTTCTTATAAAAGAATATAAGATCAAGAAAAAAGTTCTTTTGAATACAGTTTTGACTCTATTAATGGTGGTGGTGGTGGTGGTGGTGGTGGTGGTGGTGGTGGTGGTGGTGGTGGTGGTGGGGGTGATGATGATGATGATGATGATTCATGTCGTAACACCCACACCAGAGCCTGCCAACCTGACAATTGGCCTCATGCCCACATACACAAGGCAGAGGTGGATAGTCATCTGACTGATATGAGAAGAAGATATGGTCAGCATCTTGGCTTCCCCAGCCGAAAAGTTGGCTTTCTTGACCGGAATCCGCTACCTACGAGGGCTGTTCAATAAAGAATGACAACAATTTTTTTTTTTTTTTTTTTGACAATGTACCTTTACTCATCCTCATAATTTTGATGGTCCTTCTCAAAATAGTCTCCCCTCAATGTGATGCACTTGTCCCAGTATATCTGCCAGTCTTCAAAGACATGCTGGAAACAATATTTTTAAGAGATCCTTCAAAATCGCCCCCGTAGCCTTCACTACTGCTTCTGATGATGGATAATGCCTCCCACAAAGACGTTTCTTCAAGTTAGGGAATAGAAAAAAGTCACATGGGGCTAAATCCGGACTATAGGGAGGGTGAGGGATGCACTTCACATTGACTTTTGCAAGATATTCAGCAACAACATTGGCAATATGCAGCCGTGCATTATCGTGGTGCAGCATCCAGCCTGCTTCACGGAAATGTGCTCTTTTGCGCCTGATATGGACTTGCAATGTTTTCAGGACATCCCTGTAGTACTTGTTCAGTTACTGATATGTAAGTAGGTACAACATGCTGATAAACCATTCCATGAATATCAAAGAATGAGATGATTATAACTTTCCCAGCAGAAGCAACCACTTTTGCTTTTTTGGAGGTTGGTGATGGAGGAGATTTCCACACTAAGCTTTTCTGTTTGCTCTCAGAATCAAAATGATGTAGCCAAGTTTCATCAGCAGTAATTATGTTGGAATGAAACTTCAGATCTTCCTCTAACATCAACTTTAACTGCATGCAGACCTGCATGCAAATATCCTTTTGTTCGGGAATCAACAATCTTGAAACCCATCGCGTACAAACACATTTCATGTGTAATGTTTCTGTCACCAACATGTGGGTGGCACCCAATGAAATGTTCAGTATTTCAGAAAGTGATCTTAAGGTAATTCGTCGATCCTCTCTCACAATGGCAGCAGCAGTGTTGATGTTTTCTTCCGTAAGAGCAGTAACTAAAGCACCGGGTCCACCTTCCTTTGAAATTGATTGTCTCCCCTCTTTAAACATTTTAAACCACCTTCAAGCTGTGCTGTAGGAAAGAACAAACTGTCCATAGGTCTCCTGTAACATTGTATAGGCCTCAACTGAAGATTTGTAGAGACAAAAGCAGAATTTCAAAGCCACATATGTTCCTCGCGTGTTACCTCCATTGCAGCGGTAGGCAATACTGAACATGTCTGAACTTGCCTGGTTCTCACAGGCGGGAACCAGGAATACCAACAATGAAACTACTACAATGTGTTTGTTTCACATTAAGTTAACAGAATATAATAAGATAGAATTTTAGTGTGAAAGATTATGGCGTTAAAAAAATTATGATCATTCTTTATTGAACAGCCCTCATATCATGATGCTGTGGGCACTGGTCCTCTACCTGGTACTTAAAATCCATACCCCCCAAGGATGGAATTGAATCCAGGGGCATTTCAAACAAAATGCAATGCCTAAGCCCACTATGCCACAGGCACGACTTTGACTTTTATTAGTTAAGGTAAAATTGAAGGATGGAGAAGTCAGAAGCTTCTATTATTTATTTGAGGAAAAACTATATCTGGCTTTTTCAAAATTACCTTTTTTTTCCCTGAGATATTATTTTTACGAAAGCTATAATTTAAGCAATTACACATTATAGAACATCTTGCTGAGAGTCTTTGTACTAAATTTTCAAAGTTTTATCATTGATAGTTTCTGAGTAAAAGGAACAAAATTTTCTAGTTTAAAAAAATCTACAGAATAAAAGCAGCTGATTCATAAAAGAGATATGATAAACAAAATTTATATAGTATACACAAGGTTACATACATATTAAATTTTGTGAACTTATCTGCAGTAGTTTAAGAGAAATGGGTGTTTTACACTTGATTATTTCATTCAGGAATCTCCCTGTACTTTATCATGCTCTGCATGCTCATTTTTAGTATTATAGTATGTACAAGAGATGGCTATTAATAAATACAACTGTCCCTCTGCCATAGCTGGGTGCATGTATAATGACGGATTAAGAAGGAAAATTGACTCTCTGCTGCAGCTAAATGTTCAAATGTGTTTCAGTCTTTAATATGCTTCAATCTCATAAGTCACATGCTGATATTCATCATACTGCAAACAGTATATCAAATAGTTTTTGGAATAACAACAGACTTATGTCAATCTTCATGAAATTTATAATTGATGAATGCATGACCAAAATAAAATTTTGCAGAGCAATTGTAAACAATTTTTTTCTGATGGTGCTTAGTTACCAGAAATTCAACAAAGCAATTGTACACTTTGTTGTTGTTGTTGTTGTTGTTGTTGTTGTTGAGTTAGATCTTTACAAAATTCATAACAAATCTCCAATGTAAACATATGAATTAATATAATTTTGAGTCGAACTAGTATCCTATGCTCAGGGTCCAACTGCATTAACGATGTGGAAAAGATATTCATAAAGAAATATGAAGGAAAACTCTTCAATTTGGATACAACCTTTGAAAAAGAACCCAAACTTTGAGTTCATCAAAATACCAACAGAAACACATCTATTGCCTCCAAGGAGTTCACTAAATCAAAAGTCAACACTCTATATTAGCTGAGGATGTTAGGAAGGTTTTAATGAAATGCGTTTTAGGTAAACACTAGCAATATATGGAGCATAGAGTACTAGTTTGACTCAAAATTATATTAATTTAGTGCTTCATTATATCATATCCTTACTCTTAAGACCTATGTGAGTTTTAATTTTTTCATTACATTTCTTCAAATAGATGCTCACCTTAAACTGCTGTGCTAATTTATAAGCATCTCTGTTTTCATAATAGCATACATCAAATTTTGCCAAAACAGTAATGGCATCTGAACTGAGGTACCTAGTGGTAATTGGTAAATATTTAAAAGGTGGCCTTTGTATACAATCTCCTATTTCTTCATTCTTTCACAACTGTAACTTATTTAAACCCCTGGAAAATGATTGTGGGAAGTTAAAAAACTATTTAAATGCATATTTCATAATAATTGGGCATATAAAAATAAATGAACAAGTTGTGGACATTATTTACTAAATGAATAAATAGTATTCATAAGATAGATTGTTAGAAAAGGATAGTGGAAACATAAGACAGTTCTTAAAGAAAGAGAAAAAGTATAACTGTCCTGTACTGCATGTTAGATTTTCATACATAATAACCTTTAAAATGTCATTACAGATTATATTAAATAAGAGCTGAGCTGAATGGCTTTCCATACTCGCATGCATTAGCACAGCATAAATAAAAAGAAACTTATAAACATCTATGAGATGAAAGTAACTGCACATATTCATCAACAATACTTACTAAATTCCAGTAATGTTTTTTTTTTTTTTTGCATAAAGGAGCAGCAGTTATTTTGGAAACCAACAACAGAAGTACGAAGCCAAAGATTGAAGCGCTATACCGTTCCTGTTGATCAGCAATTTGAGTTTGAATCTGAAAAACTTTGGCAACATGTATCTGCAGCTATTCTGTCAGATGATCAGGTATGTCCCTTACTCCAGACCAATATATATATATATAGGGTTACAATGTAATTTCAGTTATATGTTCTGAAAGAGAAAGCTGAAATTGTTTATAAAAAAAATTTCTTAAATATTCTTTTAGAAAATATAAAAGTGAATTTTCTTATGGAACTAAAACTGTTTTATTAGATTATTATCAAACTGATTATTTATTAATTAAAATTATACTATGAGTCGATTGAGACACACTGTATCACAAATTTTCTTGCAACACGTTTGTGGAATGTGAAGTACAGTGTGTCTCAGTCGACTCATATTATAATTATTATATAATTTTAATTATTACATTACTTCAGTGTTACTTCTAATTTACCTCTTCTGATTATGTATTATTTAATATAAGAAACCAATGAATGAAAAAACCTTGGATTCAGATTACTGGTGCTTTACATTATGTTGTTGCTTTCAAATGCTAGGCTTTGGCAATGAAGCCATTATCTCTCTTGCTCTCCAATATTTCTGTGTAGTGGGTCCGGCAGGTAGGGCTTCACAGGTTAGAAGATGTTCTTCAGTCATTTCCTCTTCTTTGTTGTCAAATGCTAGGCTTTGGCAATGAAGCCATTAGCTCTCTTGCTCTCCAATATTTCTGTGTAGTGGATGCAGCAGGTAGGACTTCACAGGTTAGAAGATGTTCTTCAGTCATTTCCTCATCTTTGTTGCACAGAGGACAATTTGGACTTTTATAAATTCCTATTCTGTGTAAGTGTTTGGCCAAATAATCATGTTCCAAAGTAATCCAGATTTTGCTACTGCAGCTTTATGTGGGATTTCTGGAATAATTTCTGGATTTTTAATTAAAATGTTCTATTTTTTTTATCCTTGGCTTTGTTAGATATTGACTGGTTTTGTTTTTATATGTGTTTTTAATTAGTATTTTTATGGATGTAAAGGATAAGTTTTTATTTTTGTTTTGAATTAAATTTGCACCTTTTGGGGCAAGAAAATCAGCTGATTCATTTCCATTTCCATTACATTACATTCATTACATTACATCATTTACATTATTAAAAGAAGTCAAACTTTCTTTATGCTTTACTTTCACTGCTGTATACTTACTGCTTACTGTGGATAGAAGAAGTATTTTATGCTACCAAAATGTGATGTCAATATTTTGATGGAAATATCGGGTTGTCTCATAAATTCGTTCGATTCTTGTTACGTGTTTACTACTAAGAACTCCTGAGAACACTGCATGCCTCCATTACTTTTACGTCAAAGAAGTTGCCTAACAATATGGGGTTTGTTTACAAATACAATAACTGAAAAGAATGCTATGAACACAAACCACAGTGACCTCACGGCCAAAGGTAAATAGGTCAACTTTGTAAGAATTGGTAACCAAACTTCAGTACGAGTTTGTGGATGCAACAGTGTAGAGTTGTAACTTGTGAATGTTAATATGGAAGGCAAGAAGTAACATTTTCGACATTTAATGCTGTTTTATTACCGTAACGGTAAAACAGCCTCACAAACTCAAAGGAAAATTTGTGCTGTTTACGGATAAGATGCAGTGACGAATCGGGCATGTCACTCGATTTCGAGCTGGGAACTTCTCTGTGAAAGAAAAACCTCGTTCTGGACGACCTGTGGTTACGGATCAGGAAAGGATAAAGGACATGATTACGAACAACCCCAGAATAACAACTCGGGAGGTAGGTCAGGAGCTAAACTTATCTCATGCAACTGTAGCCAGGCACCTAAAGAAACTTGGTTACGTAAATCTTCGGGATGTATGGGTTCCGCACGAACTGAGTGAACAAAATTTAGTTCAGCGCGTTTCCATCTGTGACGCATTGATAAGACGCAATAAAACTGCCCCTTTTCTGAAACAGCTGGTTACAGGAGACAAAAAGTGGATTGTGTACAACAACATCCAAAAGAGAAAGTCATGGCATAAGAAAGGGGAACCACCACTCTCAATTCCTAAACCAGGGCTTCATCCTGAGAAGATTATGCTGTGCATTTGGTGGGACTGGAAATGAATTATTTATTACGAATTTCTTCCTCCTAGGGAGACCATCAATTCAGAGAAATACTGTACTCAGTTGGATCGTCTGAAGGTTGCCCTAGAAGAGAAAAGGCCAGAGTTAGCATCTAATGGTGGAGTCGTCTTTCATCAAGACAATGCCAAACCACACACTTCTATGGTAACTCGTCAGAAATTACGGGATTTCGACTGGGATGTGCTACCTCACCCGCCTTATTCTCCAGACATTGCCTCATCCGACTATCATTTATTCCGATCCCTGCAAAACTTCCTTAATGGCAAATACCTTACTTCCTTGGAGGATTGCAGATTCATCGTAGAAGAGTTCGTCAACCAGAAAACTGCAAGATTTTGGGAAAATGGTATTGATAAGCTTCCTGAGAAATGGAGATATGTTATTGATAATAATGGTGTATACTGCACAAAATAAAGTTTTTGAAAAGTTCATTGCCTTGTTTACTTTTGATGACCTTGCTTATGTAAACAGATTACCCTACATAATTAGGCAACTTCGTTACCGTTACCGTTACCGTTACTTCGTTACAGTGTGAGTGAAGCAATGTGTCAATATATTCTCGATTCACTTTTGTACTTCGTTACCGTAGTTGTGATACGGGCATACAGTGCAGGCGTTCTTTGTCGTAAACACGTAACTAGAATCGAACGAATTTATGAGACAAACCAATACATATGTTGAGATTCATCGAATACCCATCCCCAAAAAGAAGTAACATTTCTGTGTACACTTGTTTATCTCATACCCTGTATGAAAAAAGTACCCACTATAATAAATTGTTTAAGAAACTCCCTCAATCCTTTAAGAAATTACTGAACTAAGACATATTTGAAAAGGAATTCAAGAAATTTCTAATAGACAGAGGTTTTTATTCTGTGAATGAATACCTGGAACTTGTTTATTGAATTAGTTGTTACAAATATGTATTACATTGTGCTATTATATAACAACTGAAAAAAACTATTTGTAGTCGGTTTTTAATATTTTGTGACTTACATTTTTATATTACTGAGGGACTAGTTTTGGAAGCTGTTACATCCATTTTCAACCTTGAAGGTCAAAAAATGGATGCAATGGCTTCCAAAACTAGTCCCTCAGTAATATAAAAATGTAAATGATGAAGTGTTAAAACTGACTACAAATAGATTTTTCAATTAATTTTAATGTCACTGTTACTAAATTCCTCCAATCATGTGTGTGTTTAAGGGCGCTCAACTGCAAGGTCATCAGAGCACTCCAATCATGCATAATTATAAAACCATGTTTACCTTATGTGGCAAGTTGGAGTGTCGGGCGAATATTGCCGTGCAGTTCAGCTCGATTATTTGGCAGGGGCTTGACTCCTAGGGTTGTCAGCATCGCTAACAAAATGTTAAGAATATCGATGTCCTCGGCTGCTCTTGGAGTTGTCCTAATATTTATGAATATAGGATTTTTGGCAAGGATCTCTTGGTACAGGGTGTTCTGGGTGGATCAATTAGGGTACTTGGAAAGAAACACAGGTTAATTTTCTTATGATGATCGATTGTATTTCAATTACTGTCGAAATACATGTTAATTAGGCGAACTCTGAATGGTAGGTTTCGCGTTTGCGTGGTAGCACTCCCGTGTATATAACACGAGTCGTCGGATTAGCACCCCGCTCTTAACTAGCTTTAATCGAACGCGATTTCTTTACCTTACTCGTCCGTTCCTTAAAGAACGCGATATCTGACTTCGTGCTGCCGCACGACGATCTAGCCCGACCCCCAGCTAGCGACTGATTTAATAAATGCGATTTCTGTTGGCGCGCGTTAGCACGACGATCTCGGTCGACTCTCAGCCACTGACTGATTTAATGAACGTGATTTCTTTCCGCGTGCGTTAGCACGACGAACTCGGTCGACCCTCAGCTAGTGACTGAACTTTAGTCATCTATTTGTTCCCGGCTAGGCCATATGACACTTCGCTTCCCCCTTCAGCTCATTATTTTTAATTAGTTGGTCGGTAGAAAACATATGGAGTCCCAGTTACGAGAATCTCACTTTAGACCACCTAAGATGTCCCCATCCTGTCAAACAATGTTTGAAACTAAACGCCAGCTGCGACCTTAAGACTTATGGTTGCGGTCAGCTGTCCTAGGGGAGGGAAAGTTCCCAGCACCGTTCAGAGCTCGTAACAATCTTGACATTTCACACAAAATATTTCTTTCTTTCCTTTAACATTCAATTGATCTACTCGAGGAAGAGAGTACCGTTTCACTTATTACAATAAAATATAACAATTTCTGATCACACAGAAAATGAAGCTAGTCACAATGAAGCAACAAATATTACACAAATAACCTCCACTTAACTTAAGAAGTTGATGTAATAATTCCTTCTTCTTTATAAAAAATCGATTTTGAAGGCACATCGCCTTCGAAATCGATTTTTTATAAAGAAGAAGGAATTATTACATCAACTTCTTAAGTGGAGATTTTGTTGCAAATATTTTTATTTGTGTAATATAATAATTTGTTACAAATTTCACTTATTTTTTTAAAAAAGTATACATTCTTCACAGTTCACAGGACTAATTTTGCAATTCATTCAGCTGTATCGTAGCTCTTGTTTTAAATGTTTATTTTCAAGGGGTTATTGCCACTAGGTGAAGGATTATTTACTATCATACTGCTATCTACTGGAAGCAAAACAAATTTATGCATGAATCAATTGACAGTATTTCAAAATTAATCATGTAATTTTGTTTTTTAAGATAAATATGTTCTTCTAAGCCATTAAATTTATTGGTCCATTTAATTGCTTTAATAATTTAATTTCTGAATTTATTTCACAATTAAATGACCAGAAATAATCTGCCACAACTGATTTATCAATCGGCTTATACTTAATATTTCTAAAATGTTCCTTCATTCTGATTTCTAAATTATGTTTGTCCTTCCAATGTAAACCTGGTCACAATCTATACATTCAGATTGTTAAATGCCAGATTTTTTACTATCAGAAATTTTATCTTTTTTAGAAAAATGTATTAAATGGAAAAGAAATTAAATTTCTAGCCAAGAAATGTCATTAAAATGTTTCAGTATCAGTGTTTATAGTGTAGTAAATGTAATCAGAAGTTGCCTGTGAAACCAGTACTAAGTCAAAAATGAAGCTACTCATTTCCTCAGTAGTTGCCTGGAAAATCAAACATGTGCAAATTAAAATTTTGCTATTAAGTGTAGTTGACTCGTCAACCATAACCCAATTCGTAGATTGTTTTCCTGTTTTTTTTTGACCAGTGCTTTGTGCATTTCTTCAGCTATAAGAACACTTATATAGCAGCAGTATAATCAGTCTGTAAGATGAAACCCATGTCAATGTCATTAGTCTTGCAGGTCAATCCAAGAAGATACATTTTAGAAAGACCTACTAATTTAACTATATTACATTCTGTGTGAAAAACTCTTCTGTTACTTCTTGATACTTAGCTTCTTAATATAATTTTGAGTCGAACAAGTACTCCATACTCCATGTATTGCTAGTGTCTACCTGGAATGTGTTTTGTTAGGACATTCCTAATGTACTCAATTAATATTGACCATGAATAAAGGTCTTAACGAAACATGTTCAAGGTAAACACTAGCAATATATGGAGTATGGAGTACTAGTTCGACTCAAAAGTATATTAATGTGCTTCATTATATCATAGTTCATATTCATTAAGAACTTAGCTTCTTGTTTGCAAGTTGCTTCTGTTAGTCTTTACTGGAATCTTCAAGAATTTTTAAACACTGATTGTGAGCCTAGAGATTAATGTGATAATTTTCCTGTTCACCACTCACTAGACATCACACTCTTTCCATTTTAAAGTTCTATTGCCCTTATACAAACTTTGCAGCCAAATCCACCATTATTGTAAGACAATCAGCTGTGTTCAAAAATTGCTTGCTGTTGTAATTGACTCCAGTTCATGGGCAGGCATATAGGCTGTGATTTATCAGCTGTGGAACAACTAGCCATACATGATATTGAGGTTAGGTTTCTGTAGAGCTTTTGAACATGGAGTTTCATAGAAAAATATTTCTTGATTGTTAAAATCAACATGATCGGAATCTTTCATTTCTTACTTATATTACAAATTTATCCATTAACAAATACTCAAATAAGCTCAAAATGTCCAGAAAATTTTGAATGCCTCCTTGTAGTATATGTGTTATAGGTGTAATGGCTGCCAACCTATGTGGGAATCTCTGCTAAAAAATTTATGTTGTATTACGTTATTTGCTCTTCATGCATTAGAAAGTAAAGATGGCAATGATAGCAGAGACTAGTCATTACAGTTAGTAATGAAAAGTTAGTATAAAGGGATTCCATTATGATCAAACTTCTTGCTTAGTACAATTGTCTACATGATGATATTGGTACCGACTTAGAAAATGCTGGACTTATTTTATTCTAAAATGCACAATTCTACCATTCCAGTTGAAGCAAAATATTGATTTCAGTGACAGTATGGCACCTAATCCTTGTTTCACGTAAGCTTGCCCAGTATCTCTTACTGGTCACGTGACCTAATCACCTCTCATTGGCTGCTGTTGTGGTAAAGACTGTCGTGCGGTAAAAATTAGTTCGTTATTTAACATGGTGATATATCTGTATATAACTATATGTGTTGGAAGAGAATTGTCAAATTTATATTTTCGTAACTGTTTTAATTAAATATATTATGCAACACAGTTGATTTATGTGAAATGCATGTTAATTCTTAAACAAAGTAAAGAGGAGGTTCCTTTGCTCTCAAGCATATGACACGATAGCACGTGCTTCAGCAGTACATATTTGTTTATATGACTTTTATCACTGACCTTGTTTTGAACTGGATTAGTCATATATCAGCATTCAAAGGTTGTTGTGCCTAGTGCGAAAGCTAAATTATTTTATTGATCGTTTATTGCACGTGTACTTCTATGAATAATGGCAGAGTCTACCGCCAGTTTTCGCTGAAGTATCGCAAGGGTAAATCCTTACAAACAGGCGAATAAAGAATTGCGGTGCATGTGTTTAATGCACTCATAGAGAAGAATCCGTCTTTGTCAGTGAGAGAAGTCGAACAGCTGTGCTCTGAAGTTACAGGTGTGAGTGTTAGATCCGTAGGAACATCGCGATGTGAAATTGAGAAAATAGGAAAACTTACCACTCCTGGCAAAAGCAGGAATAAACAAAAGTGCGCGCTCGGAGAAAATACGTGAAAAGTGCTGTGTGTCGTCATGTGTATAGTTTTATCTTTAGAAACGAACTCCCTCACATAAATAGCATTTCGTCTGCTGTAAATGAGGATGCAGATTCACCAAATTTCAGCAGATTGCTTATACAGCTGGGGTTTGTGAATGAAAAAAGAGGCAAGAAAAATGTGCTAAAAAACAGAGGCGATATTGCTATGTGGCGAAGATGTTATTTAAGGACAGTCAGACTGTACCGAGATACAAGTAGCAAAATATACTACCTTGACGAGATTTGGGAGAATGAAGAACACACGAAAAGTAAGGTATGGCGTGATATGACTTTTAAGACTGAAAGACAAGCAGTTTTGCAAGGTATGTGTGCGGGTTTTAAAAAATCCCAGTGGAAAAGGCTGAAAACCTTTCATTATAAACTTGTTTCAGTTATATTGCTCAGTCATTTAGTTTCAACTTGCTCATTTCATTATAAACTTGTATTTTTGCATGCCTTCATATCCTTATTTGTATGATTTTATTTATCATCCCGGTAGTTATTATGACGTTTACTGCAGGTTTAAATGTGATGGGAAGGCACCACCTATGGCCTATAGCGCGAAAGCATTAGCCAATTAGGACGAGGGGGAAGGTAGTTGAACGCGGAGTGATACATATCAGCGGGGCAAGGTTATATGAAACAGAGTATACAATTATAAAATAGTACCATTAGTGCATATCGCCTCACTTTGACTACTGCAGGCAGGACCAATATTCAGCCATACTTGACTACATAAAGTATATAGACAAATGATCTGCATCTTCCACAAAATGTATTTAAACCATTGGAAAAGGTTTGTAAACCAATATCACTGACTGAGAATAATACAAATGTTGGAAAATGTTAGTTTACAAGTTATTACTGGTGGGAGCACTATGTATAGCATAAAAATAACATAAATTACAGGGAAGCGTTAATTATGAGAATGTAAAAGTGGGTTTTATTGATGTTTCCAAGCCATATTTTATGGAAACTATTATGTTACAATTTCAAATTGGGATTCAAACAATTTATGTATTAGTGCACTTTATAATGAAGTTTGTATTCTTATTAGTATTGAATTTTGTAGTGTAATTATTTTAAATGTATTGAAAGCAAATCTGAAATGTTTTCTGTTATTCAGGTAGCAGCAACTGAGGAGAAAACTGCTCTAGAAGAAGCCCAGCGAGCTGCTGCTAAAGAACGCAAGATGAAATGTGTTGAGTGGATGCCAAAGTATTTTGAACAGGTTAGCACCATAGAACTTTCACTGCTATTAGCTGCTGGAGTATTTGTAACAGTGCATTCATTGAATTTCTTTGCTATCTATTCTTACAGTACAAGATAACATTTATATATGCAATAATAACATGGTACATATTGACTAAAGAGCACTTAGCTTGCAGGAAAAATTTATTCATTTCATCCTTGAAACAGAGAAAGAAGGATTTCTTTCATACATAGATATTGTGATTTTGTGGGCTCATAAAATTAAAGTCAAGTTGCAGAAATTCAAACTGCTCTTTATTTCCGTAGAAACACATTTGTACACCCCTTGCAGAAACAGAATTACTTAACATACACAAATACAACCTTCAAGATTGTCTGCCACACGACCACGGACAAAAAAAGTTCACTTTCAGATCACAGCTGCACACACATGATTATCCATTTCAATTATGACTGACTTCTGCGTTGGCAGTAATGGCACTTTTACAAGCTACATCCAGAAAGTAAGTTCTGTTTAGTAATAAAATTAAATTGTGTATAGATACAGAAAAATTATGTGTTGCGCAAAATTCTACAACTCTTAAACTACTTTTCCACATAACTGCCGAAATTTTGCAGGCATTTGTCATAGCGAGGCACAAGTTTTTGTATACCTTCTTCATAGAAGTTTGGCGCCTGTGTCTTCAACCAGTTGGAAACATTTTCTTTCCGCTATTCATCATTGTTGAAGTGTTGACCGCCAAGGAAAGATTTGAGATGCAAAAACAGATGAAAGTCGCTAGGAGCGACATCAGGGCTGTACGGGGGGTGGTCAAACACGTCCTAGCCAAATCCCATTTTTCGTCGCTATTGCAGTGTGTGGTCGTGCGTTGTCATGAACAAGCACACCTTTTGACAGCATTCCTCGGTGCTTATTCTGTATTGCGCTATGCAATTTTCTAAGTGTCTCGCAATAAACATCTGCTTTCATTGTTTGACCACGCGGTAAGAAATCAATGAGTAAAATGCCTTTCCTGTCTCAGAACACTGTGCACATAATTTTTCGAGGTGTCAAGATTTGTTTCCACTTAACCTTTGCTGGGGATGAGGTGTGCCTCCATTCCATTGATTGACGCTTACTTTCAGGGGTGTCTTAAGAAACCCAAGTTTCATCTCCTCTGACTATCTGTGTCAGATATTCTTCGCCGCCTTCATCATAATGGGTCAAAAACTGAAGTGCACTACCCATCCGTTCTATTTTGAGTTGCTCAGTAAGAATCATTGGCACCCAACGTGGGCAAAGTTTACGAAATTTCAGTTTTTCGGTAAAAATTTCATGAGCTAGTGATCGTGAGATATGGGGAAATTCCATAGCGAGAGCACTAATTGTAAACTTGTGGTTTTCCTGGATTTTGTCATCAATCGCGTGAACCAGTTCTTCTGTAACCAAAGATGGGCGCCCACTTCGTTCTTCATCGTGCACTTCACTACGTCCTTCATTGAACTGTCGGACCCATCTTCTCACCATTGTATCTTTCATCGCATTTTGTCCATAAACATCGCAAATTTGCCAATACATTTCAAATGGTTTCACTTTCCTAGCATTAGAAAACGAATCACAGATCTGATTTCACAAGCGGCAGGATTTTCAATCAACATCGACACTATTAATTTTTAGATGAGTCGTATTTATTACACATCTGCTTCACTTTCATACCTATTTTGAGGACATGTTTCGCAAATCATCGTTTGCATCTACGGCTCTTATGCGACTCTTATATTAGTTAGTTTTCTGTAGTGATTTGCTTTTTCGGATTTTAACACGGCTTTTTCAGCAGCTAATTGTTCTCTACTGTTGTTGTTAAATTTTACTATTTTTCTTACAAATTTCAGAGAAATGTTTTGTTTTAGGCAATTGTTGATAAATTTTATGTCCGCTGATATTAACCTTCTTTTTGTCTTTAGTTTCAAATATTGTTTTATTTCTTTCTTGTTGCCGAAATGTTCGTTGAAATTTTCAAATGTGAACGTTCTTACCTCCATGTTGTCCGGTTTTTAAAATTGGCTGGATCTAACTTTCGCGTGTTCCTCTTGACTTGACGTCACTTCAATATATCGAGATTTAACTGTATTGGAACACCACAGTGAAGCGAAAAATTATTAATTTTTAGATGAGTCGTATTTATTACACATCTGCTTCACTTTCGTACCTATTTTGAGGACATGTTTCGCAAATCATCGTTTGCATCTACGGCTCTTATGCGACTCTCGATAACATCGACACTGTAAACAAGCGCAACAAAGTATAAACTTGGAAGAAGCGTAGGGACAGTGAAGCACAAATTAGTACAAAAGTGAATCGAGAAGATATTGACACATTGCTTCACTCACACTGTTTATTCACAGGACATGTTTCAAGAGCTCTTGCTCCTATCATCAGCTGATACTCGACTAGTGCAAGTTGTAGTGGTTTCCTCTTTCTCCGTTTTGTCAATAGATGGCATGATCTATAAAATACATAAACCTGAAATTACCCTCAGACCAATAATTAATAACATTGATGCACCCACTTACCAACTATCAAAATGGCTGGTTCATATCTTCAGATCCTTCACAAAATTTGAAAATTTAAGTATCAAAAACTCGTTTGAATTGTTAAATCTCCTGAAGGACACAAAGATCAACTCTACAGATGCTTTAGTTTCCTTTGACGTCATTTCTTTATATCCAAGTATACCTACCAATGAGCTTATTCCACTTCTCAAAAAATGGCTGAAATCAATACAAATAACATCTGAAGAAATAGAAGAACTTTCACAACTTACAGAAATTTGTATCAATCAAAATTTTTTCAGCTTTAATGGACAGATCTATAAACAAAAAGCAGGCCTAGCTATGGGCAACCCATTGTCTCCCTTCTTGGCTGATTTATTTATGAGTGCTTTTGAAACACATATCACAAAAGCTTTTCCAAATTATTTCAAAGTGTGGTATCGCTATGTTGACGACATTTTTGCAATAGTACCTAAAAAACTCATACAAGATAGTCTTAAACTTTTGAATATACAAAATCCAGCTATAAAATTTACATTGGAAACAGGAGAGGATGGTGTGCTCCCCTTTTTGGACATCAAGATCAAAAAATGAACAACAAACTCACCTTTGGTATTTACAGGAAACCGACACACACAGATAATTACATCAAGAACAACAGTTTCAACCCAAAACAACACCAACATGCCATTTTCAACAGTTTAATCTTTCGGATGATCAACTTTCCACTAAACAGAGAAGATTATCAAGAAGAATACCTACACATAAAAAAAGTAGCTATATCCAATGGTTTCAACCCAAATTTAGTAGACAAAACAGTTAACAGACTCAACAAAGCTAAGAAAATAAAAGAAACCACCACCCTAGAACCTACAGGAGAAAAAGAAAAACTTTTTAAAAAATTCGCCTTCCACCCATCAGCCTATAACAAATTCCAAAAAATCTTCTCAAAACACAACATATCTCTTGCACCTCAAAATAGGTTTAAAATCAGAAATTTGTTAAAAGGCCCTCCCAAAAATTCAGTCACTACCAAAGAAAAACCAGGAATCTATGAGATCAAATGTGAAACTTGCCCTAAAATTTATATAGGAAAAACAAAAAGAAATATTAACATCAGAACTAAAGAACACCTAAGAAACATTAAAAATGGTGAAACAGAAAAATCAGCAGTGGCTTTTCATTTTTTGAATACTAGACATGACATCAACTTGGAAACATCTCTAATAAAATATGTTAATCACCCCATAGACCTTTCCGTATGGGAAAAAATCTTCATCAACAAAAATCGTCATAGAGTCATGAATTTTGAAACTCCACCACCGGACATCTTTGACAAGTACATCATGCCATCTATTGACAAAACGGAGAAAGAGGAAACCACTACAACTTGCACTAGTCGAGTATCAGCTGATGATAGGAGCAAGAGCTCTTGAAACATGTCCTGTGAATAAACAGTGTGAGTGAAGCAATGTGTCAATATCTTCTCGATTCACTTGTGTACCAAGTGCAACAAAGCATACGTGCCTGACAGCGATCTCACAATGGCGCACATTTCTTCCTCTTGATACAGAGCGTCTACTGCGCATGTGCGGAACTGCGATCGCATCGCTGCAGCGGAGATAGATTGAAACAGAACTTACTTTCTGGATGCCCCCTGTATATCTCCACTCATTGTTCTAGAAATTAGTGGAACATTCTGTAATAATCAAGAAAGCAAACCTTCCAGTCATCTACCTGTCTCTTTCTTTCTCTGTTTCGGCAAGCTTTTATCTTCGCGCTGCACTATTTGTCTCTTTGCGTGCACCAGCCATGCCCGTCGCAACAATGCCTTGCGACAATATGAACACCAGTGATAATAAGTCAGGTAGATTATAGCATCACAAATGGTTTGCTACAGAGACTTGAAGAAACATTGTATAGGCATTTTGAGGTGTTGCATTTGTGTGAAAGAAAGGCTGATTATTGGTTAACATTGAATCAACAATTTTTGTGAAAAATAAAGAGATGCAAACTTTTTGCATCTCTGTCAGTATGTATACCTTTATGCAGAAGTGAGTTGACTTACTGTTCTAGAAGTCAGTATGTGTTTTTTTATTACTCTCACTACTGTAATATTCGTGCACAGCATTGTTTATATTGAATAAGCATATTTTTATTCTTAAAAAGCAGGCAGTTTCTAGCATATACACATTCGGTTAAATAATATTATTTTGATAGAATAGGGTTTATATAATAGCATCTTACTCAAGCTTAACATTAGCTGAATTATTTATTATTTTTTGTTTCTTTTTCCTTATTTCACTGCCAGATCCTCAGATAAATAAATAAGCAGGAGTATATTGTAGATCATTTTTAATTTTTTATGGTTCAGATGTTTTTTATTAAATACAAGTTAATGCATGGAATATGCAGGAATCTGAAATCCATTTTTAACTGACTTATTGATGTTAAGAGAAAAGCATTAAAAGCAAAACTGGCTGCTAAAATTAAGAAGAGTTCCTGTCCATTTTAATTAAAATAGTTTTAAAAATGATCGGTTATGCTGTCATTAGTGTGTGTTAACTTGGAAATGTCATGAATGTGGAGCACAGGGGAAATTAAAGAAATTGAAATTAAGAGTGGTATTTGCTAACACTATTCACTGAACAAAATATGTAGTATACAAAATAACATAGTTTATATAATATTTGAGTTTAATACTCACCAGGCTATAGTATACTATAGTATGCTATAGCTTGGCTATCTGTATTCTTTAGCTTTCAACAAGAAACAATTTGAATCAGCTGAAATATTTTCCAGATGTAAATCAGGTGTGGTAATACTATTTTAAAAAATTTTGCTGATAGCTGACTGTGATTGGTTCACTTGATATAGAATTGGATGGTAAGTATTGATTGCTTGGTCCGTGAAGTATTGTCTGCACAAGAAAGCTAGGCAGAGGAATGTGTAAGGTAATCATTTTTGTTGTGTTTATGCTTGCCTTCTGGATATATGGATGCTGGGTTCACAGTGTAGTCACATAACTCAGCCATGCATAATACCTATCAACCTAGGGTTAGGTGTATGGGGACCGAATTATTATTCAATGGCAAGCAACATGGTAGAATTTTCAGGATTTAGGCATATGTGGCATTTTCCAGTATGGATTTTATAATTGTAATCTTGATTTTGTATTTCCATTTGATGATGTAAAACGAAAGATGGGAAATAAATTACAAATTACAAATTATTACCCATCACTGCAGTTAATGAAGCGAGAATTAGATCTGGCAGCATGGGTGACTCATATGCACTCTCACACACTCATTTTTTAGTAAACATCTCCATTAACAGAGCAGACTATAATTGTCATATTAATGTCATTGGAATTTCTTCCCTCATTCTCTCACTGGCATGTTTAAAACTCATATCAATGCTTTGGTTTTGAGATAGTTTTATACTGTCATTTTACTGACATCAGTTTAATTGTTATTTTAACAACACCTCCTGTTTATTTTTAACTGTGGTATTATAAATTCTCAAACACTCTCATTTTTTCTGAAAAGAAAGAAAAATTCAATAATAAAGGAGGCTGGAAGTTTTGGAAATCAGTGATATACAATGGCAACAACAAAAAGCTTATTTTTTTAAATCAATTATAACTTTATTCATGTAAAATTAAAATAACTGGAATACCCACTCAAGAATGTATTTTACTCAAAAACCACTGGTTCTATAATTACAAATGTTTCTCATTTCAGGATCTTATTTCTGGCCAATGGGTATATAAACATGCAGATCTGAGGCCATGGGATCCACGAAATGATGTTTACCAATATGAATATAACTATATAATCCAGACCAAAACACGACATCAGACACCAATGATCAGAACTGCAAGTATAGTTAGTGTGGACCCACAAACTGTGGTAAGCCTCAGCACACATGTTCTTGGATATGAAAAGGTGATAAAATATTCCAATAAAAAATCTAAATGTTGTCGTTGTAGCTCCTCGGTGTTGTTTTTTCTCTGTAGGTTCATCAGATTTTAATTCCCTTTTATTAGAAGTTTGATATATTGTATTTGCAAGCAAGATTTTAGTATTTGAGTTGAATTCCTTTTTGTTTTCCATGAAAAATGTTATTAACTGAGCACAAAGAGCTGTCATTATCCTGAGCATGAACATTATAGCAGTATGTAACTTGAGTGCATCTGAATGAATTCCTGCCACTGATTGCAGCTACTGAAGTTTTGCAAGTGTTTAAGAGCATTTGTTAGATTTGAATTTTTCTCATTTGCTTTCTCAGAAATTAGCTGATATAAGTGTGCTGTACTGAATTGGCTTGAATATAGGACAGTGTTTCTAACTTTCTCTACTATCTACTTAACAACTAGTAAAGGAAATATTGTTTTCCACTCAGCTATTTGATACCGAGATTTCACCAATAATGTGTTTTGTTTTAAGAGTCACTGAATCCACCTATCACCTTAAAAAGTACTTTTTTTTAAAAAAAAAGAGGTGTACATGTGCATGCATGTATATGAAGTATAATTCAGAAATGAAAAATCTGATATACTCAATTGGATATTTAAGTTATGTATCTTCTAAAAGATGTGGCTTGAAGATTTTCTCCCAAACCACACCTTTACATGGAAAACTCATTTTCTTTTCTCAGAAATGCCTGTAATGATTTTGATTAAAATACCATATGTTTAACAAAAGGGTTCTTCATTTTAAACCTAATGGAGTACATGGTGTTTAGCTTCTCCCGTGACCTTGCCAGATTTCCCCACTACTGGCTGCCTTTTTGTGCAGGGGTTAACAGTGTGCACTCCACTCGGCAGTATTGTACCAGCCACCAACATGAACAGGCGCTTGATTCTATAGCAGCACATTGCCGTGTGTAAAGGTTATTATAAATAGGGACTATCAAGCCAAAGCTATTATAAATGGAAATCAGCAAGCTGTGTTTGCACAGAATATATCCAGACGTACCCTGGTGAAGTGCCTCCTTCCAGATGTTCAATTCACGAGATTGTGAAGAAATTCAAAACCACTGGTTCTGTGGCAAACAAAAAACGAAACCATAGAATTACAGTGGAATTCCTAAGGCTTTCATGGCCGGCTTCATGAACAGTGTTAACAGAGAAAAGGTGGAATTTGGTGTGCTGTTAGTGCTAGATGCATAATTGGTCCCATAATGTATGAGTAGACTGTAAATGCAGAAAGGCACCAAAATGACATTTTGACCCCATTTTACCATGAACTGACAGAAGAAGAGAAATCATATGGATGGTTTCAACAAGATTCTGCTGCTGCTCATACAGTGCAGGAGTCCATGAATAAAATTAGGGAAGTGTTTGAAGATAGGGTGCAGGTATATGGCCCTCTCACTCCCCTGATCTAACAATGTGTGATTTTTACTTGTGGGGTAACCTGAAAGACAGAGTTTACTAGACATTACGGTGGCCCAGCATAATAGTGTGAATCAGAATGTGTTCTCCCAATGTAATGCTTGTTTAGCCGAGGGTGGATGATATCGTCTATAAGGTAAGAGTGTTATACATGCTTTACGTGAGGAGTTTACGTAGAAGCAAAGTGGGCTGTGCACAGGCGAAAGTTCCACCACCAGAGAGAGAGCAGACAATAACAGATGCCAGTTGGAAAGAGATTGAAAATGGAGGCGATTGCCTTTGAAACTAGTCTCTCATTAATATAAACAAGTAAGTGACGAGTATCTATAAACCAACTACAAATAGTTTTGAGATTAAGAGGAATAAACTTCTGTAAGAACAAATACGTAAAATATGAAGCTATTAACAATGAAGCAAACAAATATATACAAATATAACAATTTGTAACTTAAAACTTCACTTATCTTATAAGAAATCATGACACTTTTCTTATAAATTGTTCAGGATAGCGATTTCATGGAAATTCTTCCATATCCGTAGCTGGAAACAACAAAACTGTCATCGATACGAATGCTAGATGTTAATATGTTCCTGTTAGTACTACCAAAATCTGAAAATTAAAGAAATTTAAAAACATAATCGACTGCCAGTATTTCAAAATTCATTATGCAATGTTTGTTTTTTAAAATAAATATCTTTTCCCAAACCATTAAATCTATCAGACCATTTAATTGTTTTAATAATTTAATTTCTGGATTTATTTCATAAAATGAAATGTGCCATGTTAAAAAAAGCATTCTGAAGATCAAAGATGGGAAATGTCATAACATGTATATGTTTGCAGAGAAAATTAAAACCGGAAGTTTCAAGTTCATCATGAATATTTTCTCATTCCATTCATTATTTAGATAATATTTCTTGTGAACACTTTACAAAAATTCAGTCATCTTATATTTGGGCCAATACAGTAACTGTTGTTAGTATCCATGTTTTGTGTTTTATTGACTGTATGCCTCTGTAATCATTTTTTTCTCTGTGTTTTGAAGACTGCATATTGTTAGCGGATCTTCATTTCATTTGCAACAACTTACAGATATGATTCCGTACATTTCCATTATTTCAGGAATAGTATCTGACCTTTGTTGTATATCCCATTTTCTGCATTGTTATTTAAAGGATTTTTTCAGCACAGCACTTGTTGGTTTTCATGCACATACCCTCTTTGTTATGTTTTAAATTCCATTCTTTTAAATGTCATTTGTTAGTTAAATTAATATGTTGAGTGTTGTATGAATAACACCTGTCTGGTTTTGCAATTATTTGGATTAAGCGCCAGTTCTACAATGTTCTAATGAGCTTGCCAATGACTATATTCCACATATGTTTATCTACTGATAACCCAAACTCACACACTTTACGGTATCCATTTTCCTTTGAATCAATAACTGATGTTAAAGTATAATTTGTTATGTATGTTGAAAAAGTAAGTAAAGCTGCTAGATTCTCAGTAAATTGAAATGACATTGATCAACAAAACATTCCTCTCAATTAAGAAAAGATGTGAATTATACTCAGAGTTCTTCAGCTTGAAGATGGGAGAGATGCACGCTCCCAAAATGTCTATGTTTAATCACCTTTATACCTGGTTTGAAGCTCGAGAACATCTTGAATATATTTGTTGCCAGGAAAATTTCAGGTCTTATTTTAAAGATTGAATTGTTTTCACTGGCTGTTAGAACAAAATAAAAAACAAGTTACACTCGTGACAGCATTATTACATGTTTTGCAAAAATTATATGAAACTGGTGAAGGACTTAAAATTCAGTCATACCTTTTTAAACTTGAAACTTTAGTCGCTAATCAACTGAGGAAGGGACTGCAATAGTCCCAAAAAACACTCCTGATTTTTTAAATGTTTGTGAATGAAGTTTCAAGTTTTAAAAGATATGACTCAATTTTAAGTCTTTCAACATTAAATTAGGTTCACTGTTAATGTTTCTTTTTAAAATTATTTAAATTACATGAAACTACCTATAAGGTAGCCAAACTTATTGCAAAGGCTAAAAAATGACATACAATAGCAGAAACTTATTGTCTGCATGTAAAGAAATGTTAAAAATAGTCCTGGGTTTAGAAAATTCCTCTCTTTGGCAACACAGTAAGTCACTCTTTTAGTGATATGTCCAGTGACATTGAAAACATAATGAAGAAAAAAATAGAGTAGTCAAAAGCTCTCATTTCTAATTGATGAGTCTGCCAATATTGGTCATGGCAATTTCTTTCTTGTATAAGTATATGGAGATGTAATTGCAACTAATTTCTTTGTTTGCAAAGAATTACCTGAGTGAGCAACCCGAGAAGAAATATTTCATATCACTAATGAATATGTAGTCTGTTATGAATTAATATGGCAGGATTACATTAGTGTTATTGATTCACTGTGAAGTCACTCTCCTCTGAAAATTGTGATGAATTAAGTGGTAAAAGTTGTAAACTTTATAAAATAGCATCCCTTAAGTATGATGCTTTTTAATGTTTTGTATCAGAAAATAGAATCAGAGCACACTACACTTCTACTGCATACAGAAGTACAGTGGCTATCTCGAGGTGAAGTATTGACACAAACAGGGGTGGCCGGTGAGGTATTGTATTGATGGTGCCATAAATAAATAAGGGTTGTTAAAATATAAATATGTGCACCAATTACGAACGATTTAGGTAATCTTATCAATAATCCAACCTATTTTATAATATACTGTACCATACAGAACCTACAGGGAAACAGAAATATTTATTACATCCGTACTTTTGTTACGCACAGGTGTAACGAGTACAGTAACAGTTTGAGAATACAGTTCATGGAGAATGTGATATGAAGCGTTCGTATACGATTTCGTGATAGAGAGACAGTTATTGTTATTGCTTTAGCCATAATTTTTCTCGCGCTGAAATCAAACGAAACAAACTCGAGAAATCTTTGTCTCACACTCACAAACCCATACGAGCGAGCACACACGCACGCACACACACACAAGATGCAATTTTTCACTGCAAAATGAGTAATCTGAATTTTTAAAAATGGTTTAATGAAATTACTAACTTTTAAAAATTAAAAGCATTGTACTCACTGAAAGCAGCAACTCCATAACTTAATGAAGATAGCTTCAAATGAATTAGTAGGAACAGTAAAATCCATTCGGCACTCCTTCTTGTTGGCAAATAAATCTATCACCTTTGAATTGAAATTGTCAATTTTGCACACGAACAGCTTTTCACAGGACAGCATTCCTAAGGCACTCAATCGCTCTTCTTTCATTGTGTTTCGTAGAAAAGTTTTAATCCTCTTGAGCATTGAAAAGCACCGCTCAGCTTCTGATGTCGAGGTAGGCATAGTAATTAACAGTTTCAAAACTTAAACAGTCTCTTCAAAAGTAGCACAGAGTTCATCCTCTAGAATCAGCGAAAGAAACGGAACCGCACCGGAAACTGCTCTCAACTCAGGCCTAGCATAGAACACTTGAAGCTCTCCCTTCAACTTCCTTTTCTCTGGAAATGTATATGTGTCCGTAATTTCAAGATATTTGTCTGGGAAATGTGTTACATAATTGTCAAACTGGCTTACATCAAATAAGTTGGTTGCAATTAGGTGCCCAGTGAACTGAAAACGTGATTTTATTTCACAAAAGATGGCATCACACACCTCCAAAGCATTTTGCTTTTTGTTATTATCGTCAACCCTTGCTCTCTTGTAAGGCATTGTTTCGTCATTTTCAAAACTAACCTGACTGATGATGGACTCAATGTCATCTCTGATGTTTTGCATTATTGTTTCAAAGTTATGAATGTCTTGTTTTACCTTGGTTGGTTCAGTTGGCTTCTTTTGAAATTGATTAAAAGTATGTCCACATGAGGCATTATCTTATAGAAAAACGATAGCCAGAAAATGAAGTCTCTATCTTGCAGTCTTTGTTTGTATGAACCAGCTTTTTCCGTAGTAGAGGGTAATTTTATGTTCTCACTCATTTCAATTGTTTCCATGACAGTAATAAACTCCTTCCTGTTTTCATAAATATCCTTTACTGCTCGCGAATGGTAATTCCATCTTGTGAGAGACACACGGGGTAAGCTTTTCTGAATTATGCTGTGCAACACTTTCGATCTTTGTGGCAAATTTGAAAAGAAAGAAGAAATGCCTGAAAGATGTGCAAAGAAGATGTGGGCTTTGCGATTAATTCAGGCTGCAGTTGACATTATAAGGTTGAACTGGTGCGCATAGCAATAAATGTAGTGCGCATTTGGGTATTTGTCTTTTATTAATTTCTGTACTCCGTTTGACTCGCCACTCATAACGTTTGCACCATCGTAACTCTGAGCTATTAGTTTTGCTCGGTCATCTCCAATTAAGGGTACGATTTCTTTCAGAATACACTCTGAGATAGACTGAGCATTCTGACCTTCTGGATTAACAAAATTCCAAAATCTTTCAACGGAGGTTCCATAAACAATGTATCGCAAAACAATAACCAACTGAAATTCTCAAGACACATCAGTGGTTTCATCTGCGATTATTGCAACATAATCCGCACACTTTATTTCTTTGCGCACTTCCTCGTGATACATTTCCAACATGCACTGCAGGAGTTCGTTTTGAACAGTCTTAGAAATGCCTTTGAATACTGATGACTGACTGAGATGCACTTGAAGTTCTTTATCCAACTCCGCACTAAACTTAATGAGCTCACGAAAAACCCCCTTATTTTGAGAGGCGTCAGATTCGTCGTGTCCCCTAAGAGCCAGCTCCAAAGCACCACAGAACCGAATACAGTTTATAATTAAGTTCAATATATACCTGTTCATGTCTACTTGTTTGTTATGGCTGTTGGCTGTTTGACTATACTGCGAATCTAATTTGTCCTGAATATTGGTTTTGCCTAGAAATGAAAGACTCAGAACATTGTCCATGTGTCGCTTCGATGTTTCATGCACTTTCATTTTAGACCATAAATGCCCAATATCAGTTATTCCAGTCTTACACCAATGGACATCTCCCCCAAATAACACACAAGGAAAACAAAAAACTGCATTGTTTTCATCACAGCTGCAAATCCATTTGTTCTTTTGATAAATATCCGGATTAAACTTACGGCATCGATTTTTTGTTTGCTGCTGCAGATTCAGATTTGGGAGTGGGCTACCCATTGTTTTTATCTGAATTTTTTCACTTAGAGTCCTGTTACTAAATGAAGTTTTCAGTAATTCACTCACCTTGTTCATGTTCATAACTTTACTGTGAATTTTAACTTAAAGAAAAAACACTGAACACTGTTTTAAAAATCCGTACTCACAATGAACTACAGCACTACAGGGGCACATACAGAACTACTCTACCATTGTTTTGAAAACATGTGTCCAACACATGCTGGACGCGCGGATTTTATGTTCTACCAACAAAACTGCTGCTGTGAAATATGCACATGTTGAAATACTGTCTCTAAATTTTAAAATCTAATACTATATTCACATTGAAACCCAATTAATTTTATTTATATTTATGTGTTGTGTTTCTGCAACTGATTTCATTAAGCATTAATTTGCGTTTTGAAGTTCCTCAGCATTAACTTGCAGTAGGATGGTGACATTGCATTAAAGGAAGGTATAGCGCGAAATGTATTCTTACCATTGTCTTTCGCTAGGTGGCAGGATCGTGGTTCTCTGAAGTCCCGTGTTTTACTGCAATCTAACGGGCAAAGCGTAAGTTATGCGCCAGAGAAATCCCGGCACTACCTTCTCTGACCTTCTTCCATAAGAAGCTGTGTATAAGCAGACATCCTAGCGCTTAACACATGCGCTTATGAGCGTAAACGGTGCCGTTCTGGAATCGGCACCAAGCTACGGAAAACAACCAAGAGAGAGCGCTGGCGTTCAACGTGCCTATTCAAACGAGGGAGCAGCTACTCATAAACAATTCCTTTTGCGCAATTCTTGTACACTTCTCTTTCTTTCGCTTTCATACAGATGGTGCCATGGCACAGCGGCACTACCTCAGAAGCCGCCCCTGGACACAAATGTTTTAACTTAAAGAGGAGGTACTTGCATTTTTTACTATTGAGGGGCATGAGTATATCAGTTTATTTTTATGTGATGAGTGGTTATCTATTGTTTGGCCGTTCTATCTCCGGCTCTGACATTTCTCGAGAGGGGGAAGCAGGCTGTTGCCAGTTCTTTAGCGGGAATTTCAAGCAAAGGAACAATGCGTATTTTAAATATTTCATGTATTTGCATATTTCACGAACCAGTAGCCATATTATTATAATAGCGATAATAATAGGACTTACGAACACTAAACATCGGAATTCACGCACGAAAAATATACCAAAGAAAGTTCACCAGCGCAAGCCGCTAAAAGGCCACGTGGCACAAACAAATTTAACCTGGCAACACGGTGTTGGGTTCGGGAGCCACGCCTACCAGCGACAATGCTGATTGGCGCTAGCAGACAGTTTTAACTTCCTGACCACGACACCGGATGTAGAGACTCCCAGTACTACTAACAGATGCAGTTACTGTGTGTGAAAGATGTGAACGAAATATTTGAATAGAGTGGTGTTGTGATAAATATCTTGCATTATGATGAAATTGTGAATTGTATTTCAGTGTTTTAAAGCTAATATATTCGTATATTTTCATTCTAATGTTAATTTTGAGGATATGTTTTCAATTGCTCATTACTGTATGTTGGTACTATTAAGCTTCCCCCTCCACCTCTAGCAGTCGCAAAACGTCAGAGCCGGAGATACAACGGCCGGACAGTAGTTGGCATATCTTTTCAACTTTTGTACACTTGAATGAACTAAACACAAAAATGCAAGTTAGAAATGAAAATATCTTGACTAGTATAGATAAGATTCAATGCTTTATTAATTAATAAGTTTTATTTGTGATTACTTACAATTGAAAATGGATCATGTGATCCCTAATATATGCTCCCTTGCTTACAATAAGGTGTTGATGTCCTAAAAAAACATTAGGTATTTTTGTTACAGAATTTCAAAAAATATTTTGGAGAAGATGTATGAAGATTTTGACTGGGTTCGTGATCCACTCATGGATTCAAAATATATTTAAAATAATTTGGACATAAAAGAGGGATTTGAAAGCAAACAAAACAATGAAACAGGCTTCTATACCTCTAGAAATACTTCTGGAAACATTTTGACTGTCAGTAAGCAGTGCCAGCATCCATGGTTATACAGCAAAATCAAATGAACATTATTAGCTTCGAAGTAATTAATATTAAATTTTTAATAGGTGGCTATCTCTGAGGTGCCAGTTAATGTGCTATTACAATTTTCAACTACATTTTTGTGTGAACTGGGCTTCTCAATATTGACTAAAATTAAAATATCAAAGATCCATCGATGAAGAAATGAGGCTTGCTTTGTGAACGATTCTGCTAAAAATTGGCCATCTACATTGCTAAAAACAGTCTCTAAAACATATTGAAGTTACGAATAGGGTTATTTACTTTAAACTTTGTTGGAAATGGTGTATTTTCTACAATGAATTAAAGTTAATAAATTGTAAATAAAATAAATGCATGAGTGTATTCTGTTTAATAATAATAATAGTAATAAATGATTATTTGATATAACATTTCATAATTATATTAAGATTAATGTGGTTTTGAGGGGACAGACATTTTAGTGTGCTATGCTGGGTAAAAATTAATGTCATAATTGATTGAAAAATTGCACTATGAGTAAAAATAGAGTGAGAAGTAGTAGAAGAAGAGTTGTTGCTATGACAAGTGCACTACTATGTACAAAGAAAAGAAAAGTGAAGTGAGAGTGAAAACTAAACAGACACAATGAAGATACTAACAGAGCGTAAAGATTAACAAGTTGATCAATTCAGTTTGTGGAAGATGCAGAAAAGCAAATGAAAGAATGCCTCATTTTCTATATAACTATGAGGCTTTTATGTACAGTTATTAGGTTTAAACTAGGAATGGGTCGATACCCGTTTTTCTCGATACTCGATGCCGATATGCAAAATTAACCACAATAACCTGATACTTTGATACTCTCTATTGTCATTTCTATGTCTAGTTTCAATACAAAATAGAATGTTGGGAGATCTGTGTAATGCAATTAAATAAAATAAGTGCACATATTTAATGAAACAAAACTTAAAACCATCAGTGCTCTTATTTTTAAACTCTACATTAGACATTTAAAAGCAAAACAGTTCACTTTTTAAGTTTTATTAAAAAATATTGGCATTTTCACTCTTTCAGGTTCAAGTCTACTTCTTTTTCTGTCACATATGAGTCCTGCTATGCTAAATAGTCTTTCAGAGAAAATTCTTGCAGGTGGAATACGCAAATTTTTTGCTGCTTTTTTTTTTTTAAATTCTGGAAATTTTTTATTTGTTTTCCAGTAACCTAGTGCACTAGAAAGAGGAGGTGACAGATTGTCATTGAGATACATAGTGATTTCTTTTTGGGAACTGGTAACTGGCACTGAATTTGACACATGGTTATTTTCTTGTATAATGCTGCTGTACAAGAACCAACCACATTCACGGCAATTTCTCAGGCTGTGAAAAGTTCTGTTTGCAGCAGTAATATTTTGTGATTTTAAATAAAATAAAAATTGCACAGTTACCATTGAAGAATTGTAAAAGTATCGAGCGAATTTTCTGAAGTATTGTTCTATGTCGATACCATACAAGTGGAAATTAATTGTTCTTTCACACTGGCTGTGTGTAGGCTAAAGTATGGAAAGAGAGAGTCAGACTGAAAAATTCAATGCCACAGTCGGGATTCGAACCACGGATCTTCTGGTCTCCGTCCAGCCGCTCTAACCCTTGAGCTACTATGGCCAACTTCCCGACATGACATAAATTCTCCAACTGACTCGTGTTTTACCTGGTAAACCACTTAGGAGTACTCATAAACACATGAGACAACTACCTTAATGGTGACTTACTATGCTGTAAGTACTTTAAGGCCCGGGCTTTATAGTTAACCACTATTAGGTTAATTAATGGAAATTAATTATTCTTTCACACTGGCCGTGTGTAGGCTAATGAACTGAAAGATAGAGTCATTGAAAAATTCAATGCCATAGCCGGAATTTGAACCACGGATCTTCTGGTTTCCGTCCAGCCGCTCTAACCCGTGGTTCAAATCCCAACTATGGCATTGAATTTTTTAGTTTGACTCTTAACTTTTGATACCATACAAGTATTGTGAATATTGCAAGTATTGAAGACCCATCCCTAGTTTAAATACATTAACTAAATGAAAGGATTGCAAAAATGTTTATTGAGAGACTAGCAGACTTTGGGAAATATGCAATCTTTGAATAAGTGAACAGACGCGCAATAGATCGTGTCTTATACTTAGTGCATGTATTGTCTTCCCTTCCATAAAACACATGGCATGAATTTGGCGTTGTTATAATCTACTTCAATAACCACAGCAGTTAAAAGAGTGTTCAAGAATAACAAATTTTAGACTAAATTTAATTTCACTTATTTTAAATTTCAAGAGATACTTGTTATATTTTTGGTTACCTTGTGTATCGCTAATCCCTTCCTCTAAAATGATCCCCAGTGCTGATCTGCATTGAATGGTCCAAGAGAGTCAAACCCCATATATGTTTCTAGTATAGAAAAGGGGAAAAAAACTGAAAGAGGGCAAAAATGTTTCTTTGACAAATTAAAAGCTGCAAGTATGCTAATTTTGATTACAAGCTTTGTTATTGTGTGCTATTTACAGGTGCCATTATTACAAACTGATACTAGAACACCAATCTCAGCACTGAAGTCTTCAAAGCATCACCTGGCATCAAAAAGTGCAGTAAGGCAGGATAGTGCTAGTTCTTCTCCTGATGGAGAGTTCCATAGTGACTCTAGTCAGTCAGAAGATAATCATACACGATCTCGTCCACATCCATGCTGTCGATCAAACAACAGGTAATCTGTGTACAAGATGTACAAGTAAAGTCTGTTTAGTAAACGCGTGTGCAGTTCGGTGTCAAAGGAACCTGAACCTCCCACCCACTAATGACCGTCATAAATCTATCTCCACACTTCAGAAATGGAACACTGTCATTGAGGACCAATAACAACCGTGATTTTCTCGAAGTGACAGCCACATGTCTACTCCACATGTAGTCTCAGTTGCCAAAGTTCCAACTTCCAGTTGATCTGTTTCATTACGTGCAGAAATTCGTTGTGTGTCACGATGTGGAGACCGTCGGAGGGTAATGCAGTGGTAAATGCAAATGAAGTAGTAGATAAATTTCAGTCAAGTGAAAATAATCAAAGTGAAGACAATAGTGTGAATAACTGGGCCCAGTTATATTACTGTAAAAGCCTCGAAAAACAAAGTTATAACGGGAACTGTTTCTAAGCAAATTCAAGCTTTGCTTTGAACACATATAGATATGTGCTGAAAAATAATCTTGGTAAGTGGTCGTGCAATGAACCTGATAAATTCTGGGTATTCACAGAAATACGGTAAGAAATATTGTGATGAAAGGAATACCAAAGATGCAGATGAAGTGTGAAAGCAAAAGGAAACATTTCTCTAAAGTAGATGCGATTTAATTCGTCGAGAAATTTATAGATTCTATGCAAAAGGGAGAGAGCCCACCTTAGACGAATTGGCTGCACATTTGCAAGAAATTTGTGATTTTCCTTATGGGCACTGCACTTCGTGCGATCTTCTAAAGAAGCTGGGTTTCAGATACCGCACTTCAAATAAGTTAAGGGTTAGAATTATAGCTTGGCTATATATATATTTGTCAAAACTCAGGAAGTTTCGCAGTATGATATACACACACGCATATATATTGTCAAAACTAAGGAAGTTTTGCAGCAATGGACGTAAGATACCCATGACATATTGAGAAAGGTGGCAACCTTGCAGAAAGGTCTGGGAGAAGTAGGGTCAGTGTTGTAAAGCGATTATAAGGGTTCGTCAAAGGCAGCTGCCGACGTGCACACGCATTAACTAAACAGACTTTACAGTTGAACCTGATTTATATGTATATCAAGGGGATGAGGAAAGATTACTTTTAACTCAGAATTACATTCAAATGAGATTTCGATAATGCATCATTTTTTTAAAATAATGTGCCTGCATGTGTAAAACTTTACAGGTAACAAAGATATGTATGAAGCAGACATTATATACAGATTGGTCCCACTTTAAAGTATTCAGTTAATTTGACTTGTTTCACTTTTTTTACATAAATGCACGCAGCTCATTTTGCAAAACATATTAATGGACTTACAGCTTTTTCACTACAACTTGTTACACTGATCTAAAACCTACACAGTCCATGTTCAAGAGATCCCAAGTTTGAATCTATGTCAGTGCACGTGATGAGAGAGAGAGAACACTTCTCTGAAACAGCTAATCTGAAAGAAAAAGTTGGTTGAAATTGAATAAATATTAGTCACTTGTTAAAACTTTTTTCACTTGTCCTTCAGATATTAAAATTAGGAAGACGTCTTTTCGGGCACCATTGTGTCCATCCTCAGTGCCAACAGTCTTTCTGCTGTACATCATTTTCAGCTAATTTTGGTTGCCCTCTGGAGTTAGGTTTGCATAGTGTGAGTAGTTGACTTGAGGTGGCAATTCATAATTCAATAAACTCCCAGTATTTTTGTGGATAAAAATCTTCTCCCAAATGTCAATATCCAATTTGGCAATCACCAAATCAGCTGAGAATGGACATAATGGCGCCTGAAAATATGTCTTCCTAATTTTAACATCTGAAAGATAAGTGAAATAAGTTTTAACAAGTGACTAAAATTTAGTCAATGTAATATTATGCTTATTTTTTTTTTAAAAAAAAGAAAAGAACTTCAAAAAATATTAATTTTTAAGTTGGTTTAAGTACAGCATCTTTCAGGTTGTAACATGAAAATTCTAAATTTTGGACAGGTATCACTTATTATGTATCATTCCTGTTCTGGTTCAACTGCTTGGTTATTGTAAATCAGCATTTACTTTTAGCTCCAAGCCTCTGGCTTATGGATGTTTTAAAAAATGTGAACTTGTTTCTGCCTTTTAAGTTTTGTTTTATTTAAGATAAGGATGACTTTGTAGATAATGTTTGTTTGCTTTTCAGAATGGTGGAGGCAATTAATAAACTACAGGCAGCCCTGCAAGACCATGGAGACAGATTGTCACGCATTCAGCGAGGCTTGGAACATTTAGCTGTATCTCAGAGAGAAAGAGGTTCAGATAGATCAGCTTCAAGATTAGGATTGAGTTATGATCTTCTTATCATAGTCACTGTGTTAGTTGTTCTTCAGTTATCGTTTTCTTGGCTCTACTGCAGTAAATAAGTTATTCTTTGGCAGATTTCTGTTTGTTTACTTGGAAGTGCTATGTACATTGATGTAATGTTTTACATTATACATAGCAGCAATATCAGCATCACAAAACACATTAATTCCTTTTTATATCCATTTTTGCCATAACTTTGTCATATTACATGCTTATGTCACTGAACTGATCTGTGCAACAGGGTATCTCATTTATCAAGTTGGAATGGTCACTTTTGTTGCAAAATTGTTTTATGCCATTTAACTGTTCTTAAAGAGTAATCATATTTATGATGGAATTTGTTCATTTGTAACTTATTTGCATATTGTTACAAGAATGAAATATTTTAACAAAAATGTAGATCATGTTGCATCAAAGTTTAGTATAAGTTTGAAACTGAAAGAGATGTAGTTAAATTTATATGATCTTCATTATGAAGTGTTGAATATGTAGTCAGGAGAAGGAAGAAGAGTAATCAATTTGATTAAAATATTTAATTGTACAAGGTACATAGTTACTGAATCTCCTTGCCTGGGGAAGTTTTGTATATGAAATTGGCATGTTAAAATATAAAAGTTTTAATATATTTATTGGTACCTATACATTTTAATGTAAGTTTAACACTTAATATAGTACCAGTTTTTCAGAAACATTTATTGAACATTGAACATAACATAGAAGTTCTCATACAGTTTTGAAGGAAGATATTTTATATCTTATAGGCCTAGATTAAAGATAATAATTTCTATTATATCATCTTAACAGACAGTGAAAGATATGATTTACTTTCCTTTTGGTTACCGGTAATAAGTTTCCATTAAATTCAGTCCTAAATCTACTTGATTTTTTCTTATTATTTGCAGAAATATTCAGTAATAGTCAAATGAAATCATGTTATATAGAGCACAGAATGTGATTTTCAGAACTGCATATTGTGCCAAACTCCACTGAAGTACTGAAATATTGTAATGCACTTTTAGTAAATCACAAATGTTCTCTTCACTTTAATGGATAAATGAGATGCCTATGTGAAACTTTATGTTTCAATATTTATTTCTAGCCAGTAATGTTTCCCATATTTTGAAAATGGAGGATTTTTTATATTGGAAGCTAAACTTGTATATGTACACATACATACACTGTTGAAATAAACAGTGATTTGTTCACATGCACTTACAAAGGGTCCACAGTTCCAGGTTTTTCACTTTTTCTCCCATTTATTTATGTAAGGTCTTCACAAAATATATATCAGTTTTTAAAGTTTGCTGTTTATGCTGACTTTTCTTAGTAGTGTATATTTATCCTGTATTTATATGTAATGGAATAGTAAGGTAAATGAAATGAATGAATCTCTATTGGATATGTTTATGGACGTTCATCTTGATCCTCAAATTCAGTCCGACAAATATGTCCCCATACTGCTGCTTCTTTCAGCTTAAGTATTTTTTAAGTAGTCCTTCAGGAGAGATGGTCTTTCATCAGAATGTCAGAAATTGAGTAGAACTTGGACAGTTGATAAAATTATATGTAGTTGGATTTTCACACTACAACACTTACATTTTGATTTTTTGAGGAACTAGTTTAAGGAGCTGTTGCTTTCATTTTCAGTCTCAATGGCCCGACTGTTGTCTGTTGTTACCTGCAGTCTTCTCTCTGGTGGTGGAATATGAATTTTGTCAAATTATCAAGTGGTGGGATTTCAAAGTTGATTACTTGATCTTTATATTTCCATATTAAGTTCTCCCACGTTGTCAGTTTGTTATGCACCTTTTAATCCTTTTGGGTTTGGGTCTGGGTCAAGTGTGAAAACCCAACCACAAATAGTTTAATCAATTAATTTGGATGTCACTGTTACTAAATTCCTCCAAGCAAGCATGTTTATTGATGGTTCACACTTACAAGTAAAGTCAGGGAGTGTCAGAGAAGTAAAACAAGTATGAAGGCCAAAAATTCAGGAAAATATAGTTTGCAGAAAGTTGTCAGGGAAATTTTCATATGGATTTTCACATTTTACTGTGGAGTTTGAAAATAGAAAAAAATAAATCACAGATGCAGATTCATTGGCGGTATTGAAATTGAACTAGTTTTGTCAATTTATTTATATTTTGAACAAATGTAATTTGGATGCAGTGAAAACATTCTATTGTTTAAAACCTTGGAATCTGTGTTTTGTTTGTATACTGCCAATCTAGAAAGTGATTGACGTTCCTCATGGAGAAAGAGTCGATATTGCTGCTTATTGCTGCCACGTGGACAGCACATTAGGATTATGCGTACGAAGGTATTGTATTGTATTTATTTCATCCTTTGGAACATAATACATATGTTATAGGACAGGTCAGTTCAAGATACAAAGGGCCACGCCGTGGCTCAGTGGTTAGACTGCTTGGCTCTCACCAAGGCGGCCCGGGTTCGATCCCAGGCGACCGCAAAGTGAGATTTGTGGTGGACAACACGGCGTTGGGGCGGGTTTTCTCCGGGACCTCCGGTTTCCCCCGCCATCTCATTCCACCGGTGCTCCATCTTCATCTCATGCATCATCAGTGTCACCGCCTGCGGTGCCGTATGTAGTAAAAGCGGTCGTTAAACACTTCACATTTCATTTTTCAAGATACAAAGATAAATATAAAAAGTTACATAAGACTAAAAACTGTAACAGATACAGGATCCAACAAAAGTCTAAAGTAGAAAAAGCAAATAAATATAAACTATATAAAGACCATAGAGAAATGCTATATCAAAGTAATTGTTCACAAGTGTGGAGTTTACTCTACTTCATGATATAATTCAATTCAATTCATTCAAGTGCTTCGGTTGTGACTGTGGTGGATATTTATTATTATTATTATTATTATTATTATTATTATTATTATTATTATTATTATTATTATTATTATTATTATTATTTAATACTAAACTTGAAGACAATAGTAGAGTCCAAATATAGTTTTATTTGGTTCCTGAGCACATTCAGGATTTCGTTTGTCTGCTCTTTGTCACTATTTTTGGACATAAACATTCATTAAAACAACTGCAAATGCTCACAACTCATGCACAGATACATGGACTCAAATATACATAAACCAAGGTAAAATGCCGCATATGGGATGCAAAAAACTTGACAATACAATCTCTAACTATTCTAACAAGAGAAGCAACAAATATGAAGGCATTTTGTTTGTTGTTGCATTAGCAAAACAGCAACAAGTAGCAAGGTATTGTGTTTACTGCAGTGTTAGCACACGATAAGACCTGCATATACTACTCGCTTGCCCACACGTCAGCTATAAACACATGTTAGAATGTTGGCAACAAGGGCTTAGTTTCTAACACCATGGAAACGTCTTGACTGTAATTGGTCCTTCTAATCATTGCTATGACAACCGTTATGATGTACCCATCCCCTCCCATTTATTTTAACAGTTCTTCGACATGGTTAGTAAATGTCAATCACTTTCTTGATTGGTGGCCAGTATAGTTTGTAATGCTGATATTTAAGGTTTTGTTAAATTAATGAAAATTTAAATACAAAGACAAAAGTTGGACAGCTATGGGCATCGTGGGGGCCAATTAAAATGTTAATGAAACAAAATTGCATATTTTCAATTAGTTGTTTCCTTTAAATTTAAAAAATAATCACCTTCTGATTTCAGTTTGTATAATAATCTTTAGGAGACCGTATTAAAAAGTCTCCATTGTCAGGAACAATTTTTCAGTTTAGTTATGGAAAGTCAGGGAAATTAAATGAAAAACAGTGTGAACCATGTTCTAAAAATGCAGTAACTGGGGATATATATCCACTGTACTGCTATGTAAAACTAGTGTTGGAGAGGGAAAATGCATGAAATTAAGTTTAAACATCCTTATAAATGACAGTATTTGATTTATTTGCATTTATACAAGCAAAAACATTCTTAACATTTTCATGTAATAAGTGCACTTATTTATGAAATTAGTGCAAGTTGTGTATTGTAAGAATAATTAAATACATGTTTCCAGGACTCAAAATTCATTCGCCTTGGTGCAATTATACATATATTGAGCCAGTAATATTCCATTCCATATAATGATAAGATTGAATCATTTATTTATGCCTAATTGGTTGAAGTGGCCTTATGTTTAAAATACAAGACTCCAAATAAAATTTCAATGCATAATGATTCACACACATACACACATATTTACAAGTTCATACACACACTTTTAAAAGAGAGATGTCTGAAATATTCTTTATGTCTAATATGAATGTTACTTTTTGCATTTCCTATTTAAACCTTTCAATGGTCTTTGTATTTTATGTGGTATATACCTAATTAAAAGGAAACTGGCAGATATAAGGAACATTTCAAAACCTTTTTGTTATAAAAGTATAAATCACCAGTTGCAGTCCATTTTTGTACCAAAATTCATGAAATAGTAAAAAATATGACTCATCTATAATTTAAATAATGACTTGTTTAAGAAAAGCATAGTAAATACATAAAAAACAGAAGCTAACAACAGTGACATAACAAATATTACAATAAAATATTTGTCACAAATTTCACTTATCTTTTTAAGAAAATTGACAAATTTTCCACAGAATTCAACAGAATAGTTTCAGGAAAATTTTCACGCATCTTCAGTCATTTTGTTTTTCCTGTTGTCATTGTTACTGCCACTAGGTGTTATTATTTTTGTATTTATTACCAAATTCTGAAAATGAAACAAACTTAAACACAGAATTGATTGATGGTACTTGTAAATTAAATTGATTCTATCTTTAAATTTGTTTCATTTTCAGAGTGGCATTTATGTTCCACTCCTGTAACAAATGAGGACACAGACTTTGTCTCTTAAGCAGTAAGCAAAGCACTAACATACTTAAGTCACTGTTCCACACACTCAGAATAAACACAGCTGATTCGTTAAATTATAACTGAATTGAACTGTCAATATTGTATCACAACTCAGACTGAACTGCACTCTACACTTTCTGCAGAAGACTTCATAACTTTTCACTGTCACTGGATGTTGAGCAGCCTCTTATGTAAGTCCCACTAATAATGAGACATGTTTTGGAAGTAAGAAACTTCTCAAGGCAAATAGTTTCAAGTAGCACAAAATGATGGCTCTAGAGCCAAGAAATGGCTATTCATGAAGGGACCAATCAATCAATCAATTTATTGTTCATTATAACATAATACAGACAGTATATATTATGTTTCACAGAACATAGTCATAGTCAATCATTAATGCACGTAGACACTCATGTCAGTAAGTTTCCCATGGCTGCGGTGACAGTATATACATGCATATAAAAAACATAAAAGTATTTTTCAAAAAAATCTATTTTTTGTTGTAGTGCAATAATCCCTCTAGCCACCATAAATAACTGGCAGAGAATGTTGATATTCCACTAGAAGAAAATTTGTTCTTCAGTCTGGCAAGGTGTAAGTGTGATGTCTAACCAGCAAACATATGGATGTAATTATCACTTGGGCTGAAGCAGCAGTGTGCAAAATATTTCCTAAATAGTGGTGGTAGTGCTACTTCCCAAAATTTTCTCAGTTTGAGTGGCTTAGTAAATTAGGCACCGGCCTACTGATCTCAAGGTTATGGGTTCAAATCGAACTTAGATTGATGATTTTTAAGTGTACCTAAATGCAATAGCCTTATTTCAGTAGATTTACTGGCATATAAAAAGCATCTATGTAATGAAATTCTGGCACAGCATCGTTAACAGAAAATATTTCTATTATTTAAATGTCTTGTTATGTATAGAATTTTTAATGAAGTTTTCTGTACAAGAAAAGAGGTCTCTTTTTAATCCATCCATTGAGACTTGTTTGATATTTTGTGAAGACCTTGTTGCCCTTGATGATGTAAAACTTACTTGCAAATGTGTTTTCTTCTAGTATTAGTTGTATGTTACAATAAATGCTATACTATTGGTGCACTTAATTACCTGTGATGAAATGCATTTTGGTTGTTCTTTGTAATCTAGATCAGTATATGTATTTGGCGATTCACTGGAATTACCAGCAGTTGCATGAGCTGGCAGATGCATTTTGTATTGAGGGTGTCACAGAGTAAGCTGAAAATCTTTGCTTTGTATCTGATAATGATATTGAAAATTTAATTCATGCAACTGATTTAATCCTTAAACTTAATCAAAATCCAGCATAAAGAACTTCTGCAGAAATAGAAATGGTTCTAAAGAACCATATCTATTTTTGCAAACAATGCCATTCAGCCTTTTAGTACAGACATTTCTGCAGCAGTTTAAAAGTTATAAAATGAGATCCAATTCACATTGACACATTTTCTTAACTCTTATGAAATCTGTCATTTATTGAAGTTTTCATTATATGTGTGAGCATTCTGTTGCATATCTACTAAGATGAACAATTTCGAAAAAATGATTAAAAACCTTAAAAGATGATTAAGAAAGGAAAAGTACTTCTATACAAAAAATGAAGAGCAATATAATGAGAATATACCTTTTTTTAAAATCTAAAATCAATATGTCCTTTGACTTGATAGCAATTTAAAAATAAAAAAGTTGATCAGAACATAAACAGGCACAATTTTTTAGGTAATTGTATACTTAAATGAAATAAAAGTAAATTAAGAGGTCATAGATCAAATGAAACTAACTTTATGATTTAATTTTTGTGTTACTATTCACATTTACATTCAACATATATTGTTTTTATATGTTACTATTTTTTTTATAGAAAACATTACCATCTAAACATGGGCTAGATAACTGAATGTTTTAAATGCCCGAAATGAATTTTTAATTGCCATTTCCTCATCAAAAACTTCCTGGAAAAGTAAGTCTAAATTGATGGTGGAAACAGCAGTTTCTAAAACATGTTCCAAAGTTGCTGATGAAGAACTTTGAAACTCGAATATTTATGGGTTCATTTTAAGCATTTACAATGATTTTGTACTTCAGAACGCAACCAAAAGGCTGTGAAATGCTTCAGCAAATCTTCCCCTATATCTGTAAAGAAAAAATTGATAGACTTTCTTGCTGCAAATAAAACACACAGAGAATGTGTGTCACAATTAGATTGTGCCTGGCACTTTTAGTAGAATTTTCAAATCAAATTTAATTGATGATTAGTACAAAGAATTAAACTTCATATGTAAGCAAATACCATCAATTGTCATGCACAATGTTGTATTTCATGAGTCACTTAATAAGTATTCTTTCCTTGCTGTTATACCTTGTGCAACAACAGGGGAGAAGGTGGAAGAGAGAGTGAGAAAGAAGCAAAGAAATTGAAATTGTAAAATTAAATTACATTCAGAACCACATATAAAATTCAGTAGTATTCAAGTGTTTGTATAAAAAATATAGTTGCAGGCTTTGAGCTTAGACAGGACAAATTTGTAATAATTATAAACATTTTGCATATTTAAAAGCTTCTGCATCAGTGAAAATGTTGGGATTTGTTTGGTCAGGAGGAAAAAAAGCTATCTTTTTCTCCAGTGTGTTAATGCTTCCATTTTAAACCAGCAAATACACTCCTCCCCCTCCAAAAAAGTATACTAATAGAAACCATAGTATCTTTTCAGCAGATTATGAATACACCATGATAACTTGTCATTATGTTCTTTCTTGGGTCACTTAGTTCACTATTAACAGTAATGATGTTCTGGAGTTATGTCAGCTTGGGCCACTTAATACAATAAAGGTATTTCAATACATAAACATACAAGGAAAAATCATTAAAGTTCTGAACTGGAAAATACATTTTCCTAACATTATGTCATTGATGTCTCATCACTTGCTTATCCTATAATGCAAGAACATATTGTTAATTTGAGATAATTTTGAGTTGATTATTGACCTTTATACACCATTTACAGTAATAGCTATATCTCAGACAAAAACAATACTGTTGTAAATAATGAGGTGGGTTTGACTCAACTGTTACATGTGTAAACATAGGTTTTGCAACTCTAGCTGTAGCAGCACGGATTTCTGGACAATGAATTAAGTTTAGTAAGATATTACCATCTGTGTGTTACAGAATTAATATTATCATGTAGTAGATACTGCTTCAGTAGTAGTGGCGCTGCTTACCATATTGGAAATGTGGGTTCCATTCTCGGTTCTGACATGGGGATTTTCTCCAGCTGGGAGACCTGATCAAGGGTGCAGTCAACCTCATTAGGTTCCTGTGAGGCCAATTGAGGAGCTACTTGAGTGAGAAGTAGCAGCCTCTGGTTGTTACTGGTTGGGAGGGACCAAGCTGCTGACCACAACCCACCCTCCAACATTGTACCCCACTCATGATGTCTGTGGTGTGCAGGAGCAGTTGAACACAACATCTGGGCAGTAGGCCTTGGCTCAGAAAGAACAAAGAAAGGGCTATTAAATTTTAGATGAGTCGTATTTTTTTACACATCTGCTTCACTTTCGTACAATACAGTTAAATCTTGATATATTGAAGTGACGTTAAGTCAAGAGGAACACGCGAAAGTTAGATCCAACCAACTTTAAAAACCGGACAACATGGAGGTAAGATCGTTCACATTTGAAAATTTCAATGTACGAAAGTGAAGCAGATGTGTAAAAAATACGACTCATCTAAAATTTAATAATTTTTCGCTTTACTGTGGTGTTCCAATACAGTTAAATCTCGATATAAAGAAAGGGCTGTTGCATTGTGAGATTAGTTAGATTTTAGCATTGTTTCTTTAAGCAACACAAAAAATACATGATCATTCACCTCATATCACAATTTAAGAGTTTGCCTCAGTTGTATTTCAGTTTGGCAGGAAGACAAGCTTGCTCCATAAAAATAAGCTGACCACTTTTTTTTACTGCTTTTTTTTTATATAATTTACGTCCTCCAACATTAAGTCATATCAGACGATGAATGGAATGGGTGAAATGATGCTCAAACGAGCCCAGGGTCCATAGTGCTTAGTTACCTGAAATTCGTCTTTCAGGATAAGGGAAAACCCCAGAAAAATCTTATCCAGGTAACTCACCCTGACCAAGATTCGAACTCGGGACCTCTTGAATGTGAGGCAGACAGGCTACCACCACGCTACCGAGGCGGTCATTTTACATTGCCTGCAAGTGTTGTGTACTTTTGAAATATGTGAGTTAAGGTGCAGAAAATACAGTCTTAAATATCAGAATTGACTTTATATACAACAAACAATATCTGAATTAGCATTCTTTTCAAGAACTATTTTGTTCCAAGGAGGCTGTGTGGTATACGGCTACAAACTCGTTTATAAGCGTTTCATTAGTAAAAGAAAGTTAGGCTGTATATTTAACATAAAGTAGGTAATAGTAATATCTGTAAGGTTATAATGCACTTTTTTAAACATTATTTTCAAAATACAAGAATCCAGTACACATCTGAGGTGTGTGTGCAAGATACAGAGAAATGAATCTAAATGTTTGTAGACTTTTCTCTCCCCAAGGGTAATTCACAGTGAGCACTAATTAGAGGCATTTATTGCGTGATAAATAAAACACTCGTGAATTCTCCCCACAAATCAGCAAAATATGTTCCCAGTTATTAGTGTAAGTGGTATATAAAGGTCATGTATTTTTGGAGGAATTTAGGAACAGTGAAGTCCAAATTAGTTAATAAAACTATTTGTAATTTGGAAAACCAACTACAAATAGTTTTATCAGATACTAATTTACTTAAATTCTTTCCCAGTTATTAAATTACACCATTGTGCTAAATCTCAGATCAAATGTTAATCACTTGTGAATCGCATATTAAAAAATTGATAGTGCTGTGCTACACTATGATAGCATGGATATGAATTTTGAGACACCTCTTCTCAGAAGCCATTGGTTAATTTTTTTTTTCATCATAATAAAATTAGAAAATTCAATGCTATAGGCAGAATCTATCCATAGTTGCTCTGACTATTTGATTTACCATATTGTTAATGACTTCATATGCTGAATTTTCAATATGGAAAGTCATAAATATTATAAGCAGAAGCATTATTAACAGTGAAGTATTCTTTATTTTTGAGATGTAGATTTTGGAATATACAGGAAGCCCACACACATAGATAATTACATAAAGAAAAATGAATACAACCCAGTTTCACATCAGCTAGCTGCCTTTAGAAGTCTAATTCACCGGCTATACAACATCCCACTGGGTAAGGAGGAGTTTTTGAAAGAACAACACATAAAAGAGATAGCAGTATTAAATGGATTCAACCCAGCCATCATAAGGAACATTATGAAAAGAAAGGAAAAACTCAAGATAACATAAAAAAAAGACCACTCTCACACCGCTTAAAAACACAAACCGGCAATATAGAAAATTCACCTACCATCCATGGGCTTTTAGAAAATTTGAACGAATCTTCAAAAGACTAAACTTAAAGCTAGCACTCCAAAACAAATTCAGTCTGAAGAACCTGCTAAACAAACCACTTAAAAATTCAATCCCCAACTCTTTGAAATCGGGAGTTTATCAGATAAACTGTGAAACCTGTGATAAAAGCTACATAGGAAAAACTAAGAGAAACTTGTTAACCAGGCAAAAAGAACACCAGAGGAACATAAAGTTGAAACAAACAGAAAAATCTACAGTCTCACACCATTTTTGGACAGAAAACTACAACATTGGCCTTAACATAAAACTGTTAAAATCTTTAAGTACACCTATAGAATTGGATATTTGGGAAAAAATATTCATAACCAAAAACCGGGATGAAGTTATAAATTTTGAAATACCAGCATTAAATGAAGTATTAAAACTTAGTGCCCCTAACACCAGATGGCAGAGGGATTGGAGCACTGAAGTAGTGGAGGAGGAAGAATGTTTCTTTAGTCACCAAACAGCTGAGGATGAGATCGAATGATCTTGAAAACGTTTCAATTATACAACATAGTAAATGAAGTTGAGTGTAAACATAGTGACTCATAAATCAAACTCAAAAATGGAATGTCATGTTCACCAAAGATTCTCTCTCTCTCTCTCTCTCTCTCTCTCTCTCTCTCTCTCTCTCTCTCTCTCTCTCTCTCTCTCTCTCTCTCTCTCTCTCTCTCTCTCTCTCTCTCTCTCTCTCTCTCTCTCTGTCTCTGTCTCTCGTTCGCTCACTGATACTTTGTGAAAGATATAATTCCTTGAACCGCCAAGAATACATATATAATTATTTTGTCAAAATAAAATTAATACAATTTAGTTACCCTTTTATATATACATAAAAACTTATAATATACAAATGTACATATAATTAACTAAAATTATAATATAGTTGTATTCTTAATTTCACTATTCTGTAGGTGCATTTCTTGTTGGTTAATAGCATTTGCACTTCTCTTGTTACCTCGCAGCTAAATACTTTTATAAAAGGGCTGTCCAGTGTAAGGATGCTATCGCTTAAAGAAGTTTCTAATGCCTTTGTTTATTATTTACTTTCCTGTTTTTTATTAGGAGTGGAATTAGTATAAATATGACATATCCAGTAGATTCCCTAAAGCAAAATATTATTGAAAATGTGTAATTAAAACTCTTCACCATAGTATGGTTATGAAAGGAAGATAATTTTCATACTTCTGTATAGGATTTATGAAAGGAAAGAGTTAATTATGTGTTCTCATTATAAATAAGACAAGGTAACATTAGTATTCCGTATTTATAATCAAAGTGGTTAAAAAACAAATTTGAATAAACTTTCACTTTGGAATGATAGTGGTTTCACAATTAATTAGTTAGTTACAGATTTAATTGTATAAACTTTATTTATGCTTTAGAAAATAAAAACTGTATCATAAATCTGTTTATTAAAATTTTTTCGTGGTTGTTATTCAAGTTTGTTGCCAAGAAACAGCTGTGTTTGTTTCCTTAAACAATATACTGATGCTTGGATTTAAACCATAATTTTAAAAAAAGTATTTTATTTATTTTTGTGAGACGTTTTTATACAAGAAGTATAGAACAAGCTGAAACCTACAGTCCTTATATTTTTTTTTTGGGGGGGGGGGGGGGGGAATTCTATTATAAAACGAAAACAGCAATAAATGAGAAGCATAACATTATTTATTTTTGTATCAGTGTGACACTGTGTGCAGTTTCTGTGTTCATTTTTAGCTACTTCCCCTATCTGACATTTAATATTATAAACTTACATTTACTTTTCAAGGTTAATAAGTTTACTCTTTGATCTTTGCAAAGTTAAACTGTTAATTTTTTAATTTTTGTTGATATTTGTAGTTCTTTGCTTTACTTAATATTTTTCTCTGAAAAAAGTGCCAAACCTAGGCATTAACAACATATTTCTTGTGTGTGTCACTTCTTATAATGTTTTCATACTGTTTTTATAAAACACTATTTGGTATTTTTAAGAAGCCTATGTAAATTGTATGTAAAGAAAAAAAAGGGCCTGTTAGCTACTAAAAATAGAATTTTTTTATCTAAGACTTTAATTACCTTTTTCAAATTATATATTTTGCTCTTAATAGTGAAATTTTTTTACCAGTGTTTTTAGTTATTTGATCTACCTCAGAATTCAAGTTTTCAACTGCATTTCTATGACCACTTTTAAGTGGATAATGAAACATACTCTTGGTTTGTGATAGAATTTGGACATTTCTGTATAAAACATGTATCTGATCCTATTCCTGTAGGTTGTATTATAGTGAGATATCTTGTATGTAATGTTCTTTTATACAGATAATTGTTTTGCAAAAATTGTTGTTGGAATTAATGTGGTAATGGAGTAATACCAGAGAGAAATAAATTTGATGTAGCTCTAATTGAATCAGTAATTGCAAGAACAATTCAAGTCCAAACTTGAGAACTGCTAGTTAAAGCATAAAGTGGACATTTCATAGTTTAATTCTCCAGGCTGTACACAAAAATAACTTAAATTGCAATTTTTTAGCCTAAAAAATGGAAGATACTAAGTAGTGTATTCAGTACATTACTAATGAGAAATGTGTATCATGGTTTTGTAAGAAATATTTACTTGATATGCTATGAATCTGCTAGAAAAAACAGGAATAGTGTATAAAATTTTAAACCAGTACTATACCAGGTGACCCATGCAAGATGTCCTTTATTGAAGTTAGTTACTTCTGGGTAATGTAGATGCCAAAAGGTTTGCCTAAGTATGTCAATAAAAGGGAAGTGATACCAACAGAGAGGAGACCTTACTAAATGAAGACCAAAGCTTGAAAACCATGTAACTGGTCCCATAGCTCATTGCCAGAGCATTTGCTCACTGCGATGAGGTACCGGTTTGATTCCTGGGCTCGAGAAATATTTCTGTATAGGAGAATTATTGACTCTCACCAGAAGAATATGCACAAAAGCCAAAGCATATTACTGTATTAAGGCATATCAACATCTCACAGCTAATTTATAAACAACACATAATACAACCGTTTGTGCTTCACAATTAGCAATATTAAATAAGTGTTATTATGTTTTTTACTGTAATAAAGAATAATAAATATAATGAATATTATTGTTTCTCTAAACCTATGTCACAGACTGACAAATATTTATTATTGCATTATTTATAGTACAAATGTTCAAATGTATATTCACCTTGTGGGATGCATTGATGTGAGCATCTTTCAGAATTAGTATGGACAGCTTGTAACATTTCTGAAGATACTGAAGCACAAGCATGATGTATTTGTTTTTTTTTTTAACACATGAGTTACATAAGGTGACCTCGCTGGCCACCGAATGCAGTGACCATGACCTATTCACTGTTTGGGATACACATTGTTGAGATATTCTCTAACCCCTCTACAATAATGGGGTGGTACATCATCATGCTGAAACTAGTGCTGCACAATCAACTGAAGTGAGATGTCTTCTGTAAGATCCTCAAAATTTTGCTCATTCTATAGGAATTACAGATACAGTTGAGCAGTTTGGGAACCAAATAAACTGGTTCAATGATATGGCCTCCTAGAATGCCGCACTATACGTTAACACCCCTGTGCAATTGTATGTGATATGTTCGTAACCAGAGGATTTTTAAGAGCCCATGAGATTGGTCCAAAATATTCAATAATGTTCCAGGAAACATCAGGTGCATTGCAGTTTGGTATTTCCACAACATGCTCTACCTGGAAAGATCCCTCGGCTCTTAAATGCATCTCTGTACGTCTATAAGCATGTGCAAAAGGTAAGATGCCTCGGAAAATGTGAATACAGCCTTCCAGCCTCGGCTACATTGCGATGCATCTATCCATAGATCATTATATCTGTACTCTTGGCTTGAGTACAACACAGTCGCTACCTGTTTGACTGTTTGTCCTAACTCAAACTACAAACAGATGGTCATGTGAAACCAGGAGAAAATGCACGCAGATACCAGCATCGCTCAGTGAAGCTTCACTTATACGTGCACTTTGCCTTTGAACAGCAGTGACAAAGCAATCCTCCTTGCACTATGTATGCAGGAAACATAAAACTACAGAGGACATCTTGCATGGGCTACCTGGTATGTGTGTTTCCTATTTAAAATGTATGTTTTTCCAATAAAAATTAGATTTCTGAACCAACAATTCAACTTCAAAGACTATGTTTACATTACTTAAGGCAACCCTTTAGTAATTTCTGAACCTATCAACTTCAAATTTTATATGATAAATTGCCATCTACTCTACAAATGAAATTTGCAAATCTCTGAGTTAAATTATTACTGATAAACTTAATTATTTATGAAACTTTTAGGTTATAATTTTTCACTTCGTCAAAATGTTCCTCACAGAGAACAATTACAGATTTCTGTCTCAAAATTTAATTTTTGTATTATTAAGATATAATAAAGGATATGATGTGGCTTTTTAGGAAATGTTTATTAGTTCTTGCATAAAAAAGTACTCAAACATTGATGTCATTCTTTTTTGCATTTTTTGCATTAAATATATAAAGTATTTAATTTTACAATCAGTATACTTTATATAAAGATGGCCATATCAGTTTCTTTTAACAGATCACAAATGCCAAAACTTTTAACAAATTTGTTTGAGACTAGCATTATGTGGAGCAATTTAAATTGCAGGATGTTATAAAAAATATTGGAAGAAAATACATTTGAAAATTTGAATATCTACCAAAGTACAGGCATACCAACTTTTAAATATCTGAATTGCTTCATAAATAGCATAGGTGTTGGAATTCTGAAAGCAGAGTATAAAACTAGAAAATGCTAACAGACTAAAACACTAAAATTAAAAAATACACTTTTTGACCACTTTTGGACTAAATTTCACCAATAGCTTTTCTGAATATATCAAGTTTCATCTCATCTATCAATTTATTTATGAATATTACATGTTCCTCAGCCAAAATGCTATCATTTTTTAAAATTAATAGAGCAGTTTTTTTAAAAAGTTCACTTTTCAAGAATGGCACTAACAGTTTTAATTAAAGAGTGTTTGAGATATTCATATAACAAATAAAGTGCACATCTTAAATTTTCTAATATTAGCATCTAAATCCACTTCATTTTTTTTGTATAATTGGTAAACATTAAGAGTAGACTAAAATGTATCAGTATGATGTAAATAATGTTGATCTGTAACATAATTTCAGTTAATAACTTTTTTGTGACATCAGCTATTTCCAAGATATCTGTTAATATTGGTTTCAATTGTTCAATGCTTTGAATTCTTTTAGTATTGTCACTACATTTTGTTTCTTGTGATAGAAAGTCTGTGAAATTTTAAAGCCATAGTATGCCGCTTTTAATCAATGGACTGTCAATTTGGTTTCCTCTATAATTCTTCTACCTTAAGAAAATGTGTAGTAAAACTATATTTGCAAATGTGATTTCAATCAGCCGGTAGGAAAACAGGTTGAACAAGAATAAATGATCGAGGATAGAGAAAGCCATGTGAATGTAACATCAGAATTCTTTTAGTCAAGCATTTGACTGACTTTTTGTTATGTCTTATCCAACTGCTACACTATTTTTCACTGCAGCTGTAGTGCAGGAAACATTGTACTTTTAACAGGCAGAAAGGGATTTTTTAGTACATAAATTCTATAATACAGTGGTGGAAATCAATATAAAACCACTACATTTCCTACTGAAAATAATATATACAATGTCTGAAGCTTACATAAATCTTATTTATTATGAAAGCCGTAGATATAAGACACAAAAATCATAACAGATTTGGTTTCTTTTATAGCATATGTAACAAAATAAGGCATTTGCATTTCCTGAATGGAAATTGATATAAAGTTACAGTCCTGCTGTATTATTGCTTTGTTAGAACTTTGTTGAACCTCCGTTCTACCGAATTATCTCAAAAAATTTCTTAGATGTTGATTTTCTTAGGGTTTGTAATTCTTGCATTGAAATTGTCACACACTCTTCTCGTATCACTCTTTTCAGCTCACATATGAGCTCAAATTTTATTCCATTGTGATAAACATGCCTTGCAAGTATTCAACAAAGGTTTTCGATGGGTTCAGATCTGGGCTATGTCCAGGCCAGGACAAGACATTGATACTTTTATCTTCAAACCACGTTTTGGTTGTAGCAGAAACATGCACAGGTGCCTTGTCTTGTTGAAAAATTAGACTTTTGTCCTCCCGTACATTCTAATCAATTCCGTCCCTAGCAGCACAATGTACATGTTAGAATTCATTCTAGTGTTCAGCCAAGCAATGCCTAATATACCTTTAGTGCAGAAACCTGCCCAAAGAATAACACTTCCGCCTCCAAAATTTCTGCCTATTATGTGCTGCTCTGTTCTCAGATCATGCCAATAATATCGAAATCCATCTGGTCCATCTAAATTAAACTTCTCATCACTGAGGATAACTTTATCCTATTCTGAGGTCCTTGGCATATGTTTTTCAGCAAATTCCAACCTAACCTGTTTATGTTTGGAGCTGATTTCTGCAGTTGTTTCTTGAATGTAAGATGTTTGTCATTTGACAAAATTTATCATACATGAGCAATTATTGGCAACTGAATCAGCAAGTTGAGAAGAATAACGGTTTTTGACCCTTGCTTGGTACAAAGATTACTGTTTCTGTGCCTCCAATAATTTTCTACTTTGCCCATATTTTCCATTCTGTCCATATTGTGTGCCCAGTCTAACGAAATGATCAATCACTGAACTTGAATGGTTCAACTTTGTGGCAATTTGACAATTAGAGAGTCCCATTTCCTTGTATGCACCAATTTTTGCTTTTTTCATCTTGTAAATGTTTTCTGCATGACATTTTCACAGAAGCGGTTTATGTACACAACAAGCACTGCCACTAATGGTATCTGCAGTAATGACAAGTATGCACACACACCACACAGCAGCTGACTGCCTTTATACAGAGCTCTACCCTGTACCACCTGAATCATTGATGTCTTGTTATATAGGGTACTACTGACATCAAATTTGATACCATTTGAGTGCATTTGATCTCATACCATTGTATATACAATCTGTTTAACTATTCCAACAAAAAAGTTTAATTTTCCTACATATATCCCTGCCTTTGTGCGAATTTTAAGTCACGTCTATAGGTCCGGTGCCCATTCAGCATGTTGAGGAAATTGAGGAGCTTACAATAGGTAAGCGACCCTGGTCAAGAAAGCTAGCTGTAGCTGTAGCTGTAGCTGGGGTTGCTTAGATGCTGACCACATCTCCTCGCATCAGTTGGATGATCGCCCACCTCCACCTTGCATATGTGGGTGTGAGGCCGGCAGTCGGGTTGGCAGGCCTTGGCCGTCTATGGGCAGTCCCACCATGGTTTATATCCATGCCTTTATACTAATTTCCGCTACTGTATAACCTAATATGATTAATAAGAGATAACAGCTCTTATCTGAAGTATCCAATTCTTCATGAGCATGTTTTAAATTATAATTTGAAATTCAGACAAACAATAGCTTCTCATGGGATGTAGGTGTAGATTTCCTTAAGATCAGTGATTTCTTTGTGAATTTAAAGTACATTATGTTTGCTTCAACATAAATTGTTCATGTAGTGTCAAATCAGTTTTGTTATTAACTCATCATAGGTCACTTAATTCTCCTTTTGTATGCTGCTTGCTGTTAATAGTGTTTACACTTGTTGACTTTACTAGAAGTGCCTGCATGTTGACAAGAACTATGAATGTAAGGGAAAGCATATTGGCTTTGTACCTCAGTTGAATCACACCTTCTGTTCTAAAAATTTGATGTTGCCAATTTGTCATGAACAAATGTAAAACAAATCACAAAACCTATCCATGATGATATGTTAAAATGAAATCTATAACATGTTTCACTTAAATGATTCAAGGTTGAGAATAATTCAGATGATGTTAAAGATAATTTTTGTTATGTTAAAGAGAAAACCATGCATTTATTTCCCGTTCAATTCAAATATTAAAACAGCATGTTAAAAAGTGTACATACAGAAATGTAAGAACTTCATCTGGAGAATCTTAGCAGGTGTTGGGCTTCAAAATTAACATTATGTGAAAGGAAATGAAATTTATTAGTTTGAGGCTAGCTGAAAGTAGAAGGGTAGTTTAAAGTATTAATTATCACCTAAAAATGAAACTGCAACCATGAAACTTGGTGATGGTATTAGTCCTTCTCTGCATATTCACCCTTCAATATGACACATTTTTCCCAAAGATGGATGACTTGACGGAGCCCTTGGTCGTAGAAGTCAGCATTTTGGCTGTTCAGGAAATATTGCACCTCATAAATCACCTCATCATTCTGGAAAAGCCTGCAATGCAATGGCTTCTTCATAAGAAAAAGAAGTCACTATGCCATATCAGGGGAATATGGGGGGTGAGACAAAATTTGATAGCCTAAAGGAGTAGCATGTGTGAGTGCGTCCTGTGCAGAATGAGCTAGGGCATTGTCATGAAGCAGAAGGAGCCACTTGGACAGCTTGCCGAGCCGTTTCATCCTTGAAGTCTCCCATAAACTCATCAGGAGATTTCGGTAGTATGCTCCTATGGGATTGCTTCATATCTTTTGAAATTCCTGTTTCTTCATACAGAGATGGTGTGCCATTTCGTTCATCATCATCCTGACTTGTTTGACCATACTGAAAATCACCTGTGCCACCTGATCACTGTGTCAATGAAGGTTCATTGTGGCCATACAGTTCCACCAACTCAGCATGAATTGTTGCAGCATTGTTCCCCTTCAAATATAGGAAACAATCACCACACAATACTCCACTTTATCAATGGGTTGTGCCATTTTTGGTTTTGGGTTCTCTAGTGGCATTGTATGGTGATGTGATACGGGGATTTAAATGTGTACCAGAACCTCAGATATGTACCAACAAACAATCAAAACAGTCATTTCTTAACTTTATTTCTTTGAGGTGATAATTACAACTTTACAACTGCCCTTCGTATTAATCTTAAAATTAGTATGAATAAGTATTAAGAGAAAATGAATAACACTGATAAGGGAGCCTCATAACATTTCCCCTTAAAATTCTGATGACCATACTTTGCTTCTTATGTTTCACAAACCTTAGAACACCCATTTATTGGTTACACTTAAGTGACTTGTTACATATTTATTGTGCCTAACATAAGTGCAATTATCATGTTTATTAATCTAAAATCCCAGTGCGAATACTTAAAGAAAGCAAATGAACAAAATAACTCTCATGCATCAGAGTCAACAGTTTAGACCTAGATCCTCTGAATCTGGGGTAATATGTATTATGATGTAAAGCAAATAAAATATATAATCAAGTACACAGAAACATGTTAGTGCATCTAGTTTTCTGCAGTATTTTTCTTTCTTTAATGCTGAATTTCGTTATTTGTGAGGAAATTATGGGTGAGCTAGTCCTTTATTGGTTTGAATTCGAGTCTAATGCACCAGCTTAGCATATGAACAAAGGTGAGAAATAGATAAGTGGTGAATGAGGACACGTATAAAAGCATTTCGCTTGAGTGCTGGAAAATATGCTTTGCAAATGTCCACACCAATGCCTAGATGAGTCTGTCATGTGTTGATTTGATATGAGAAGTCTAACACTCAAAGATTAAATTTAAAGGGAATCGATTAATGACACTAAACAACACTTACTTTTAAATTTTTCCGGAACATGTTTCAGAGACTTTGCCTCTATCCTCAGCCGGCCATCGACTAGTTCTCATTGGTGTAGTTGATGATATTTTGTCACAGGTCTCCTCTGGTGGCGGTTCAAGGAACTTGCTGAACAAATCTTTCTGGGGATGTCGACATTGAATACTTTGTTCCTATTTTTTGAAATGAAGATTTGTTCCTATGTGGATAGTTCTTGTTTTCCTGATGTATGTTTTAGTAGTTTGGGTTCTGGATTTATGTTGTGGTTTTTTCCCAAAAATGTGTGGCAACTGCTGATTTTTCTAATTGTTTATATTTTATGTTTCTAAAGTGTTCCTTTGCTCTTGTTTATAAATTTCTTTTGGTTTTTCCAATATAAATTTGACTACAGTCATTGCATTCAATTTGATATATACCAGATTTTTTGTTAGATAGAATGGCATCTTTGATGTTTGAGCAAATTAGGTTTTTTAAGGAGAAATGGTTGACTGGTGCTAGTTGAATGTTTTGTTTTTTGAAGACTTTTTTGAATTTATCAGAGGCCCATGGATGGTAAGTGAATTTTTTGAAAATCATATTAGTTTCTGTAGCTGAGAGGGTTGTGGTTTCCTTTAGTAGCTTCTTCTTTTTTGGTAAGTTCTTTTGGTTTCATAACAACACTGTTTTCAACACTTCCAAGAAAGGAACTCAAAGATTATCCTATGAACACAATTTCAGCTTCAGAGGGAAAAGAAAGGGATAAACATTAAGTGGGGTGCTAAACCAAGTAAGAGGTGAGGACTGGACATTCAGAGGGTGTTTAGAATTTCTCTTACCAATATAAATCATTGTGTCATATTGTCATACTCTCGACTGTACAAATTAGTGAAACACGTTACAAAATTATTATTTCTGTGTACAGTAACATGATCCTACATTGCTACAACTTGTATAAATTGCATACTACAACTGCATCTTATTATGGGATTATTTTAATGTACAGACACACACTGGTCTGAAAAACCTCTTTGATGGTGATGTGTCAGTTTGTCTGACCATAACAGCAGGGATTTCTATGCAATTCTTGTTTAAGGACCTTAGCACCTTACACATAATGATAGGATTAGTTAGCATTTTTCAGTATTGTAAAATGTTGGGCGGCATTTTTATCTAACAGAGTCTGCAACACCTTTATCAAATATTTTTAATCAGTATTATAAAGAAAGATTATACAAGTGTTAACACATTTTGTGTGCCAATACTAAAATATTTCCAACTCAGAAGTTCAAGACTATTCCAACTTATATTACTGGTAGTGATGAGCTGCATATATCTCAGTTGTAGCAGCAAAGTAAAGCTCTAAAAGGATGTCAATTGATTGTTCTAAATATTTGCAAAACTTGGAAGACTAATTGCGTGCACTTGATGACATCATTTGCTAGCTTGTGTGAGTTTTATTGTGATCAAATTGGCAATGCCATGGGGTTCCCTTGTCAATATAAATTGTTTGTATTTAAAATTAATATATAGAAATGTTGCAATTCCACCAAAACTCATACTTTGTTGTGGAAGAAAAGATAGCCATTTTTTCTACTTATTTTTCGTCTTAAATATCTGCCTGCTACTTGTTTCCTTTTGTAAATGTGCTGATAATATAAAGGGTATAAGTGAGTTCAATAAATACAAAAATATTAATGCTGCAGTTGTAGTTAGGCAAATGTAACCTATATGCCTAGACTTATTTGAATGTTGAGTAATATGGTAGAGTTGAATTCACACCCAGTTCCCTGCATGGCATTTTTCTCCTACATAGAGATTTGGTGTAAATACACTCAACCTTCAGAGAATTTTTATGAACCAAATGGAGGAGAAATAGTAGTTTTTGTAGAAGAAAACCATGCCTAAGTGGAAAGTTGAATCATATTTAAACAGTTCAGTGCCACAACAGGATTCAAACCATAGACAATTGACTTTCTATACAAATGCTTTTACTACTAAGCTACCAGAGCGAGATAAACTCCATGCACATTAATGCCAACATACCTTGTGTGAGAAAACAACTATCAGACATGCATAAGTACTTCTGACAAATTGCGCATGACTTACCAAAGTTCATTTTGAATTTTACTACCTGCTCAGGATGCATATAGGCTAGGTAGAGGATGCTGTCCTCATTGGCTGTCATGTCTTGGAGTTTGTCGTAAAATATTTTAGAAATTATTTTATTACAAATGTTAATTACTTCATAAAACAGTAGATATTGAAACTTAATCACTAGTAAATCAGCATGCTGTAATATCAAATATAGCAAAATCTAATTGCCCCATTACTGAACTTGTGGAATCCTTACCATTTTAATGTTTAAATATAAATGCATGTTTAGTATCAACTAGCATGTGTTATGGCTTATTTTATTTTGCCACTGTTGAAATAATAAAAGATAAATAAGTCCTACACCATGCTTACATAACAGAAATATTTCCAAATGGCAGCAAAACTTCAATAGGACATGGAACTTTGTATGGAAAAGAGGCATACAGTAGCTAATTTATGAGGATTCTCATTGTGCTACATTTATTAAGAGGCAGACAGACATTTGAATCTTGCAGAACAAGATTATGAGAGGAATAACAAGAAAAATGGGGAGTAGAATAATTGAACACTGCAGATATATATTGAAACAGATGCTACATTTGAGAAAAGTATACAAAGTATTTGTTCTGATATGGCTGACATATGACTGCCAAGTTACTTGAGTAACTTAATAACTTTTTGCAATACTTGATTTGTAAGTTGATCACTGTTAACGCGTACCTATTTGGTTGTATAAGCTAAATTTATAATTCATTTGTCAATTACCATGGCAACAAGGATGAAATGGTCATTAATTCCTACTGTTGTAGTTTTACTGTTCATCAACAACACCAAAAGAAGGTGACATAACACCCAACAGCATAATACACGGTATCAATAGGAAATGGACATAATACTCAACAAAGTAGTAATCTAAAAAACAGGTTATTAATGAATCCTTAGCAAAATATACAAATTTATGAATTATTTATGCATGCTAGATCCACAGTTTCTTGGCAATGTCACACATATTTATAAAATTTTACTGCTTTATAATAACCATAAACAGTCATAAGATTCAATTTGGCTACATAAACAAATAACCTAACAACCAAGACATGTATTACTTCAGTTAATTCATTAACAGACAAGTGGATAAGAAGGTTTTGCCCATATAATTTAGGTGTAGCTTTTTATTTGTTCACATTTTAATTCATTATTTTTTCTTAATGTCCAATCAAATAGGGAAATGCAATTTTGATTTATTATTACTTTTTACAGTTTTTTCAAGTATTGCAAAAAGTAATTGGCTAACCATGAACTGTAATTTACTTTTCAGATCTTGAATTCTTGGGAATCCTTGGCGCTGTGAGCCTCGCATTCCCACTATGCATTCTCGACCTGATAAGTATCACAATTCTTTGTACGCGATATACTGTTGCAGCTATGCTTCAGCTAGATGCCTTTTTGTTGCTATTTTAAATGTATTTATGTGTTACAGAAGTAATTACATGTTACTCTTCTATGTTTTTGGGGAATAGTTGCCTTAACTTTTTAACAGAAAGTTGTTATCCCAAGTTGAGATCTAACATAGTATATTTTTTTACCTTTGAATGTTAGTTGCAAAGTGTGTAGATTTGATTGATTAAATTGTTACTTCTTAAGATATTACATGTTAAGAAAAGTGATACAATTTAGATTGAACAGCAAGACTTAAATAATATCAAAATGTATTTCAAATGTTACATTTGTGCAACTAAAGTATATTTCAAGCTAACTGATCTTATCTTAATGTATATTAAAAAGCTTAACCATTTAAATATGTCAATAACATTTTAAAAACACAGTGGTGATTTCAGTGTGAATTGATGTTATTGTGAAAGACTTAATTACTTTGGAAAGGAACTTGTAGTTACAAAGTGATCTTGAGTGATTGCAAACTTGGGAATATCGGTAACTACTTGCAGATGTAAGCTTACTTTGAATAACATGCTAAGTTCAATTAATAAAATTCATTAGGTATGGAGTCAACTAGCCTGCACAGTTTTTTCTTGAAGTTTATGACATAATAAATTACACATATTGTGGGAGCTGGATTGACAGGGAAGGTCCAATTGTATGGCCACCCCTAAATGTCTTGATTTCTTATGCCATATCAAAAGCCTCATGAACATGACATCAGTTTCTGGGAGTGTGATAAATTCTGTGATATACTTACTGTAATGCAACAGCATCTTCTCTGATGTTTTTACTGTAAGAGTTGCTATTTTGAATACCTTTACTAAAACAAAACTGCTGTTACAACATGATTGTTGCTTGAGCTAAGTGTGTTTGTGCAAAATAAATTGGTTATAATTCCCATTGACATTCCCAAGCTTGTACTGATTCAGAAATCCTAGAATTAAAGTTTCTTTTCTACTATCCCATTGTAAGCTCCTTAAGTTTGTCTGCAATATTTTGAATCAGCCTGTATAACATCTGAATCCTTCTACAAAAAACTGTTTATCTTGTGTAGTAAATGCAGTTTCTATAATTTTGTGTGCTATAATATATTGTACATTACTAGTATGGAAATGTATTGCAGGTACTTTTGAACTAAATTTGACCTTGTCCACTTCTCTCTCATAGATATCGGGATAATATTTTAATTAGGTTAAGGAAAATATGTGCAGCTATTAAGTCTCAAGTTGCATCACTTCTCTTACATTTCTGTGAACTTTTGGACATGTGTGCTGCATTTAAAATTTATATGAGTAAATGGTCTCTAGCACAGGTAATTTATTTTTGTGAAAATGTAACACACTTTCATTTATCAGTGAGAGAAAATATTGTTTATACCTACAAGTTCTTTTCAGCTTATGTTTAAGTTATAAACAGTTTATAATCCAGCTTGATTTTTCTTTATCTATTGGAGTGTACTGGACAGCCCTGTTCCATCAACTTCCTGAACCTACAGTTTATCTTATATGAAATGTAGAGAATCAAACTGACTAAAGGAAAATGCATGTAAGGATTTATATGAAATTGTTAAGTAATGTGTATGGTTTTATTATGTAGCTATCCTGTTGTGATTGTGTGAGCTTTCAGGCTCCCAGTTCAATCTGTATGGGACACAGCCATGTGGGAGTGTGTGTAAATATGTTTAAACTTTAATACTTGAGATAAAATAAATAGTATTGAGAAATTAATAGTTTGTTTAATTTCATGCAACTGAATTTCACATGCTTTGTATTGATGATTTTCTCCCTCACTGTTCAGTTCTTCAGTTTTGCTACCTTTGTGCTCCTACTTGGGTTTCTGACAAGGGAACTATCACTGTACTCACATGCTACACACCTGAAAATTTGATGGTATAAACCATGCATACCAAAAATCTGCTGTGGAGTAGAACCGTAGAACTGTAACAAACTGTAACTGAAGTCTGGAAAGTGCTGCATGCGACCACTGTCAAGTAGCTGCTGGACATCCGTTATCAGCTCTGGTGTGGAGGACGGTGCTCCTTAATATGCCATGTGTAGACCACTGTCCGTCAGGGGTAAACAATCCCTCCTGCAATTATGTGTTATGGCTATATGTTCCTACGTATTCTGGACTCTTTTTTGTGTACTTCCAGCTATACTCCACACCCAATTTTTGGCACACAGGTCCCACAGAGAGCAGAGAGGATGCCATCAAATTCTCAAGCGAATACAGGTATGATCATAGTGATAGTTCCCTTGTGAGATGATGGAAATTGTAACATGTTCCCCATTTTCTTGGAAAAATGGTGCCATGGTAAAGCCAAATCGGCTTGGTTAAGCTTAGTTCTACCAGAATGAAAGCATGAGCAATTAAATGTTGTGCTTTCAATATTGAAAAGTATATATATATATATTTTTATAATAGAGTTTTTATTTTTTTATCTACTATCTGCTCCTGCTGTCATGTGGAAAATAACATTTTTACTGCAGGTATTATTAAAATCAGGGCTGTAGTGGAGGGGGAACGCAGATGTATGCCATCCTCCCACTTTTTCGGAGGGGGATGCAGTTCCCTTACTTATATTATTTATACTTTTTTTAATTCATTACCTTCCTTAATTTAACATTAAAAATACAAAATAGATACATTCAAAACACATTCAAATAAAGTTTGACTATTAATGGACCTCCAGTACATATGTGGAACCCAGAGGATTACATAAAATAATATATAAAAATTTGTACGCATGCTGAGGACAACCAAAGCAGGAAGGCAAATAATTCTGATCGGTTCTCCAGCATCTGGAAAATCTTTTAGGTGTGCGTCCCCGTTAGGAATATGGCCCTGATTAAAATGTACGTAATCCTTCAAATATTGATATGTATATTTATTGTTACAGATAATTGAACTTTAGCATTTAAATATTGTCTTTTATAAAGATGAATTGAATTAGAAACATTAAACGTCACTAAAACAGTACTTGAACTTTTTCAAGGATTAAGTCCTTAAACTTCCTTTTTTTTTTTCTGCAAAAATGCACTACTGCATGTGGGGTAATGTACTGTTTCAGAGAATATGTGTAGGCAGCCTAAAAGACTTTGCATTTGTATAATTCCACTATATTTTGTAACTGTACAACATTTAGGCATAGAATTCAAACTTAAATAAGCTATTCCTTCCTTGGAAGTGTTGAAAACAGTGTTGTTATGATAAATTAAATTTAAAGGGAGTCAATTAATGAACACTTACAAAAGTAAGTGTTGTTTAGTGTCATTAATCGACTCCCTTTAAATTTAATTAAATAAGCTAACTTATTTACCCACCATTACATTGGTAAATTTGTTTAAACTTGAGCGATGATTAAATTAATTTCATTTATTTTTGCCTGTTCTTTATGCAATTATGGCACAATGATAGAAATTTTTGGAAGAAGCATCCTCTTTATTAATTTCATACAGCTGTTCCTAATGTATGAAGAAATACTCATGCAAGAAATGCTGCACAATCTGTAAGTACCTTTGGGATGGAATATCATCAGTGGGAATGATAGAGTCATCCTTTTAGATAATCATAGTAGATGAAATTTTAAACCTTTGTACCACAAGATATAAATTTTAATATATTTATATTTAACAATATCACATAATACAGAAACTCTTAATATATACACTGAAATAGAGGTGAAGCTGATGAATATGAAGATTCTGAGTTAAATAGTTTGGAAGAGATGCATACTATGTGACCATCAAGGAAAAATGTTATTTGCTGATTATAAAATATTGTTTCATTGATATCTAATGTTAGCTGGGCACAAATTCCTCTTTGTACAATGATTGTAGTAATTATTTAACATATGATAATAACAACAAAGGAAGTGAGAATTTAAGTTCACTTAAGGTTATTAAAATATTTTGGCATTGTTATTGCATGCATATTGTGTCATTATAAGCAGATTCAATTCTCTTTCATTTAGTTTTGTCTTAGTTGGTAAATCACATCTACATAGATACTGAGTGTGTGTGTGTGTGTGTGTTGCAATGCTCAGGAATTGACAACCAAGTCTTTCCTTCTAGCCTCCCAGTATTTGGTGACAGTATCAGGATATTCTTCTTCAAAGCTTGACATGATACTGGATGTTCCATATTCGTAATTTCTTCTCTGGTACGCAGTAGGCATTATGCTGAGCTTGAAAGTCCAATCCTATAAAGATGGTTATTCAGACTTCAGTTTTCTTGGTAGTTTTGGAATTATTTTAGAGTTTTGGTTAAATATAACATCTAATTTGCACTCAAAAATTATTGAACTATCAATCTTCCTTAACTGAAATAAGTAAGAAGCAAATAAATGTGCAATTTGTAGCCATTTTTAGTTTTTATTTTCTTCTGTTATTTCTTTATATAGTTTTTTGTTTAATTTTGGTTTCTTTCTTTGCCAAAAAGTCTGATTTTTCATTTCCGTACACTCCACAATGAGATGGAATCCATTGTAATACAGTTTTTTTTTCAATAGTTTACCAATTTGTTGAATCATCTTTTGGATTTCTTTAATTTTTTTTCATTTTAGGGAGTGTTACTATTGCTTGTGTAGCAGCTTTTGAGTCTGAAAAAATAACTATATTGTTGCATTGATGTAGCCAAGGAAATACGTTTTCCAGTGATGTATAAACAGCTTTTATTTCTCCATCAACATTTGTGGTATTTTTTCACATTTCTATAAAAGGAAAAGAAATGGCATATACTTCTGCTCCGGGTTATCCGGATGTCCGTGTTAAAGAGGCCCGGGCTAATGAGGTTTTACTGTAACGAGGTTTGATTTTCGCCTGACTGTTTTTATGTGTGCCCCAAAAGTTGTGGTAGATCCAGCGTTAGGCCTAATTACCTGCTTGACTGTGTGTCCAATTTATTCCCTCGTTGAAAAGAGTGCGGGGATATAAGCATACAGATGTCTTTCACTGCTTTACAGTCAAACTCGGGCAAGCTCTCTGCTCGTTCAGAAATTCAAGAAATATGTAAATGCTAAGGCTTTCACGACCAGCCATATTAATTTCATTATAAGTATTTCGGATTTGTAGGTCATGTTACTTTTCACAACATTTTGCCGAAAACTACGTCTGACGTCTATCTCTCACCATATGTATTACGTCCATCAACGTTGTCATATCGGTCGACAAATGAAATTGGTGAAATGATACTTAAATAAACCCAGGATCCCTAAGGCTTAGAGTTATCCGACATTCATCTTTCAGTATAACGGAAAACCCCTGGATAAAACCTATAGACAAACTCACCCTGACCGAAATTCGAGCTCAAGACCTCTTGAACGTGAGGTAGACACACTACTATTGCGCTACCGAGGGGGGCCGGCCTGTTCAGAAAAACTAGATCATGGTGTAACAGCTCAAAAAGCATGGATATTACAATAGAGCCAAGAAAGATCCTCATAAGTACAAAAAGCGTTTATATAGTGTGATCCATATAAACCTGAACCATTTCAATAGGCCATAACTTTTGAACCAATAATAGGACATACGTGCAACTTTGGGAGAATATAATACACAATTTGGAGATTACATTACATTATTTACATCTCAGAGAAAATGTTTGAAGTGTCCTCCACCAGCATATATACATGCATGCCTCTAAACTCATCTCACCACATTCTCTGAAGTTTTACGGAGAGTATCCTCGCCAATGTATATTATTTTGGTTCAAATGGATTCCTTGAGAACATCAATTGTCCTTGGCCTATTCTTGTACACTCTATTTTTAGATAGATCCGATGAAGTTAGGTCAGGGGATCTGGGAGGCCACAGACCTTTTGAGATTATTCGATTATCAAAGAAACGAGTTAGTTCCATGGTGTCATTAGATGTATGGCACGTTGGTCCATATTGCTGGAAATAACCTTCTCCCAATTCGATATCATCCAGCTGCTCCACAAATGTCTTGAAGATACTCATATAAACTTCAGTACCTACAGTCGTATCAAAGAAAATGGGACCAACGATCCATAGATGCTGGTGGAGGACACTTTCAATATTTTCTCTGAGATGTAATAGTGTAATGTAATCTCCCAATTGTGTATTATATTCTCCCCAAAGTTGCACGTGTGTCCTATTATTGGTTCAAAAGTTATGGCCTATTGAAATGGTTCAGGTTTATATTGATCGCACTGTATTTGGACATTTAATTGTCCCTTATTAGGTTAATGTTCCAGATGTCAAAGAGCTCTGGCAACAAACCTGGCAGTCTATTGATAATAATCAAGTACATTTACTAATTTTAGTTAATTGATGGAAATTAATAATTTCTTCACTCTAGCCATATAAGGTTAAGGTTTTTGATAGATAGAGTCAACAAGAAAAATTCATTGCCATAGCCGGGATTTGAACCACGGATCTGCTGGTTTCCGTCCAGTCGCTCTAACCCATTGAGCTACCATGGCCAACGTGCCGTCCTGATATTAAATGCTCCATTTGACTCATATATTTGTCAATTTTTCATGTGGACTCTATCATTTAAAAACCTTAACATATATACGGCTAGTATGAAGAAATGATTAATTTCCATCAATTAACTAAAATAATAAGAGTTAAATGATAAAGCCTGGGACTTAAGTACTTATGATAGTAAGTCGCCACAAACGGTGTATCTCGAATGCGAGAGCCCCTAGTGGCCTACCGGGGAAATGTATGACTCAAATGGAGAATTTAATTTCAGGACGGCACGTTGACCATGGTAGCTCAATGGGTTAGAGCGACTGGACGGAAACCAGGAGATCCGTGGTTCAAATCCCGGCCATGACATTGAATTTTTCATGTTGACTATCTAACATTTACTAATATTTTTCCAGCGCATGTTGTTGATAAAATGTTTATTGCTATGGTGCTAAGTATAGCTCAAATGTCTGTTTATACCCAACATATTGGCGATCTCTTACTCTTCTAGTGTTTGCGAAATACGCACATGGACAGAAGTATTCACAATGTTATGAATATCATACTAGTTTATATTGCACCAGAACTTTAATTTACTTCTTTCCTTTACAGATACATTTTAACATATACAATGACACCTCACCGCCATCTTCACTATCACCCTATCATCGGAGGTAATGGACACCGCCCTCTGGGTGCCTCCACCTGAGAAATGGGTCCGGTCATCACTTGGTGGGGTGAGGTTACCCCGAAGGCCAAGGTTGCCATGTGGGGAGTGTTAGTAACTAACTAACATATACAATGATTTCACGATAACCAACACTGAACATTCGAGAAAATAAAACATTTCCTTTTATATAAAATTAGACTGAACAGTTTTAGAATTTTCTTCAACTTCATGACAACGAACAATGAACAGTTTTAAAAATGTCCTTCACAATTCAACACCGTTCGCCGAGCTTTAAACCCCAACCTGTGACCCCAACTGCCTCGCTCAACTGCCTCGACCTCCCAATAGAGACGGTGGCGCGGGTGGCGCAGGCAAACACTAAACCTAACTAAACAAAATACAATAAGCCACTACCACCGCCCCTATAGGGAAGTTAGACAATTACCTGCAATAAGCCTCTGTGCCAATCGGCACAATATATAAATAATGTTAAACGGTATCAGCTGTAATCATCGATATATTAGAATGCCTACCATACAGACATAATGCAGATTTTCTGTGTGCAACAAAAGTATAGGACAAGAATGTTTTTGTTTACATGGATTAATGCCTGGACAGAAGTGTTGACGCAAGAATAATCTGAATGCTCCTTGTTTGGCTGGTTCAACTGATTAGCATAGACTGATAGCACTGAGAGATGCGGTTTGGTACAATGGGACGGAAACACTGTTGGGGAGAGAACAGCTACTCCCAGACTTCATAATCAAGGAAAATCATATTTCGAGATTGCAAATTCAGTTCCAAGGAGCCGGTCTGCTGTACAAATCATAGTAAATAGGCTCAAAAGTAAAACAGTGATTGATAAACAATAAAAGGAGCGGACATCTACGGAAACTTTCTTCTAGAGAGCACGGTACGTGATTAATGTAATTAAGAATACTCCTAAAATAACGACATCAGCAAATCTGGTAGAATATTTTCACAATCCAGTTTCTTCACTATTTAAGAGAGGACCTTCATCGAGATGGATACCGAGCTAGGTTGCCAAGAAGGAAACCCTTCATTATTAAAATTAATAGAAAGAAGAGGTTGCAGTTTGCAAAATAATTTGTGGAGAAGGATAATGATTTTTTGTATAATATGTTATTCGTCATGATGGGCGCATTTTGGTTCGGAGGAAACCTAATACATAGTTTGATGGGAAGAATCTATCACAACCGTAAATCATGGAGGGGGTGGCTTGGTGGTTTGGAATGTATTTCTGCCTCACGTGTAGGGAATGAGTTTCCATAGGAGGAAATATGGACAAATACATGTACATACTTGAACACCATAAAAGAAAAGGTTAAGAAAAACGCCGAAAAATTAAGCCTTTCTCTGTGGCATTATTCAACAGGAAAACGACCGCAAACATACAGCACAAGTTGTTCGTCTGTGGTTGCTATACCAACACCCCTCTCACACTGAAAACAGCTCCACAATCTCCAGATACTAACCCTATCGAACGTCTGTGGGATGAATTATTGACCAGGTTGAAGAAACATCATATAACCAGCAAAACTCAAATAGAATGGTGACTTTTTGGGTCAGAAATCACAAAAAACTTAGTACACTCCATGCCCCATAGATTAAAAGAGATTATATATAGGAAAGACAAGCAATCTCGTTACTAAACTATGTAATATTAACTCGTTCTACGTACGTTCTTGTAAACTGACAAGAGAATCTGTATGAGTAGTTGAGTCCGGCCAAATACCCCACTCAATGAGGAGGCATAGTTTTAGTTTACACAGTTCTACTTGTATAAGAAATATTTTTGTTCATATTTTACACTTATGTATTATTCTAGTCAGCCAATTTTGTGCATGTACCATATTAATGCAACAATAAACAAATATGCATATAATTTTCCTCGGTACAAAGACTTTTGTCCATTTGTGTATGTGCCGATATTCGTTATGTATACAAAGAACCAGTGTAGGACAATAATTCCAAAGTTTGTTTAGTTTTCCAAAAGGAAAGAAAACAAAGAAATTAATAAAATGAAAGCAATAAATTTCCTTAAGATGTTAGAAAACTACGTCACCATAACTTTATTTTGTATACATTTTGTTTTATTTCCATTTAAATCAGTACATGAAGGTAATTCATAATTGTTTTTCGTGGTTTTGTTTTGAAACGTAATTACTTGCATTTAACGAATATAATTCATTTAGCAAACCTTTTTTCCTCTGCGGAAATTGAGTTAAGGTTCCTGGTGAACAAACTCGTGGATTCTCGAGGTTTCTTATTGATGCAGGAAGCCTGACATGTGAATTGAATTCTTTCCCGTTGATAACAACAAATGCTGAAAAGGTGAACTTCAGGTTAGTGCGTGTGTTCGATAAAAGCAAACACTTTTGCCCGTTTCTGGGGGGGGGGGGGGAATGAGCCCATGTAGGACCACGCAAAATATTTAAGAGACGTTTCTTAGCTCTTCTATAAACCCAAAGTTCACTCATTCTTTGGCTGTGGGCTTTCTTTCTCTCGTCTGTCTACGTTGTTCCAGTCTTTTTCTTCGGTTGGTCCTATGCACCTTCATTTTTTTTATAACGTCCTGCAACGTTAAGTCGCCCGCCTCGGTAGCGTGGATGGTAGCATGTCTGCCTCACGTTCAAGAGGTCCCGAGTTCGAATCTCGGTCAGGGTGAGTTACCTGGATAAGGTTTTTTCCGGGGTTTCCCTTATCCTGAAAGACGCATGTCGGGTAACTGTAAACTCCATGGACCCCGGACGCATTGAGCATCATTTCACCCATTTCATTCATCGTCCGATATGACTAAAATGTTGGAAGACGTAAATTACAAAAAAAAAAAAAAAAAAAAAAGGTAAGTCATATCGGACTGTGAATGAATTGGGTGAAATGGTGCTCAAATGAGTCCAGGGTCCTTGGAGGTTAGAGTTACCCGACATTCGTCTTGAAGGATAAGGGAAAACCCCGGAAAACCCCTTATCCAGGTAACTCTGACCGAGATTCGAACTCGGGACCTCTGGAACGCGAGGCGGATATGCTACCATCTACGCTACCGAGGTGGGCTATGCCCCTTCATTTTAAACAGGTCCCTGTCTAGGATATCGTGTCAATTTTAAATAAATTTTTACTTCACCAATCCATTTTATAGTTGTACTTGTATCCGTGTTTTTATTATTATTATTATTATTATTATTATTATTATTATTATTATTATTATTATTATTATTATTATTATTATTATTATTATTATTATTATTATTATTATTATTATTATTATTATTATTATTATTATTATTATTATTATTATTATTATTATTAGATTTATTTTATGTCACTTTAATATCGCAACGTTTAACTAACGTTAGTATTGTCACCGATCACATTTTTTTGTGTTGGAGCCGCAACAAGCCAGTGCCGGGCGCGTGCGCAGGAAAGAAAGAGACAGAGAGTGGCGCGCAGAATTGGACGCCTGCCAAGATAGAGAAAGGAACAAAGAGAGAGAGAGAGACAGAGAGATGTCTGGATAGTTCCATCTTTCTCTCGCTGCGTGTGTTTGTTATCGAACGATCGACTGTATTCTAGAACAATGACTGGAGGTATAAAAACTCCTCAAGGTGTTAGAGCGTTGTCAGTAGTCAGTTGTTACGTATAAAATGAAGCTAGCTATAGTGAAGCAATGAATATTATACAAATATAACGATTTGTAATAAAATTAAAAAAAATAAAAATTTGTAACAAAATATTAATAATAAAAGTTGTAACACTTTTTCACATAAACTTGCTGTTTTTAATAGTTTGATTTATAGATTAATAAATATACCCCTGAATAAAGAGGAATTTAATAAAGAATATAAATATATTATTAATGGTTTTAATAAAGACATTATGAAAAAGAAGATTGAAAAATTGAAATATCAAAAAACTGTTAGTGATATTTCTACCCTTAAAAAATAAAAGACGATTATAATTTTAAAAAATTTACATACCATCCTTGGTTTAATAAACAATTTCAAAAAGTTTTTAAAGAGTTTGCTATAACTTTGGTTCCTCAAAACAAATATAGTATTACAAATTTACTATATTTCTTTAAAAAAGATAAAATTACTAATAATAAAAAATCTGGTATTTATCAGATTGTTTAGATTGTGATTGGGTTTACATTGGTAGGACGAAACGTAATTTGGAAACCAGAACGCAAGGACATTTTCGTAACATTAAGTATAAACAAACTGATAAATCGGCCGTAGCAGATCATTTTTGGTCATTTAACCATAATATAAATCCTGAAGTTAAATTATTAAAACAGTTAAATGTCCCGATAGATTTAGTGGTTTGGGAAAAGATATTTATTTTAAAAAAGATATACACCGCGTAGTGAATTTTGAAATACCGACAGTTGATTGTGTTCTTAAGTTTGTTCCGTTTTCAGATTTTGGTAATACTGAAAAAACATAACATAGTAACTTCGTTAGCGACGAATTTGTTTTCGCCTGTGGTTTTCTTTGACTGAAGATGCGGGCAAGAGTTCGTGAAATCGATTTCAATTAGAAAGAAGAATTAACATAATTTTCTTAAGCGAAGTCTTTGTTACAAATTGTTATATTTGTATAATAGTCAGTTGTTAGTTGTGTAAATTATGTGATGGTTATTGCGACAGTGGACATTTGGAATGAACCACAGTGATTTCATTTGTTTAAGTGTGGAGAAAAAACGAGACGACCTTGAAAACTGCTTTTGTGTATGTCACGACTTTTTACTGCTGCTAGGGTTGTACAAAGTTACTGTTTACTACAATAAAGGGCATTTCAAATTTCTACAGACCAGACTTTTAATTCTACGAACCCGCAAAGTGACAGTATTATGCAATATCATGAAATTCAGTAAGAAGATGTATTACGTTATATTTCATTATACAGGTTTATTATTTTTAAGAATTTAAGCTCTATTTTACCGTGTAATGAATTTTCGAGGGCTTTTTAGAGGTCCGGAAGATTATTTTTTGTTTATAAGTCAAACACACTGTATGTACAGAAAACAAGATTTTAAGGTTTAGAATTTATGTCTTCTCTTTCCTCAGTAGCTAAATCGTGGTGTCTATGTACGAGGACTGTTCAATAAAGAATGATCACAAGTTTTTCTTTTTGACAACGTACCTTTACTCAGCCTCATAATTTTGATGGTCCTTCTCAAAATAGTCTCCCCTGAATGCGATGTACTTGTCCCAGCGTTTCTGCCAGTCTTCAAAGACATGCTGGAAACCATTTTTGAGAGATTCTTCAAAATCTCCTCCGCAGCCTTCACCACTGTTTCTGATGATGGATAATGCCTCCCACGAAGGCGTTTCTTCAAGTTAGGGAATAGAAAAAAGTCACATGGGGCTAAACCCGGACTATAGGGAGGGTGAGGGACGCACTTCACGTTGATTTTTGCAAGATATTCAGCAACAACATTGGCAATATGCAGCCGCGCATTAATCGTGCTGCAGCATCCAGCCTGCTTCATGGAAATGTGGTCTTTTGCGCCTGATATGGGCTTGCAATGTTTTCAGGACATCCCTGTAGTATTGTCCAGTTACTGATGTGTGTGCAAGTACAGCATGCTGATAAACCATTCCATGAATATCAAAGAACGAGATGATCATAACTTTCCCAGCAGAAGCAACCACTTTTGCTTTTTTGGGGGTTGGTGATGAAGGAGATTTCCACACTGAGCTTTGCTGTTTGTTCTCAAGATCAAAATGATGTAGCCAAGTTTCATCAGCAGTGATTACGTTTGAAAGAAACTCCGGATCTTCCTCTAACATCAACTTTAACTGCATGTTACCTCCATTGCAGTGGTAGGCGATACTGAACATGTCTGAACTTGGCTGGTTTACACAGGCGGGAACCAGGAGTACCAACAATGAAACTACTACGGTGTGTTTGTTTCACATCAAGCTAACAGAATATAATAAGATTGAATTTTAGTGCGAAAAATTATGACCGTAAAAAAATTATGATCATTCTTTATTGAACAGCCCTCGTACTTTGCTTGAATTAAGCTACTGCATTTTTTTAAATCTTTATGACGTTCTCAAACCATATGTGTTTTTTATATTTCAAAATATTTGTATTCCGGTATCTGATCCAGACCTTTGGAAATGTTTTTAGCTCCATCTCTCTCACATACATTTTCTCTCTTTATGATGTTTATATAGTTTTGTTAAAGCACAATACGTTAATACGGGGTTTGCATTTTTGTAACAGTATACAAAGATCGAATGTACGATAAGCTGACAAGATTGTTAGCAAAGTGGTTACAGATTCGATTAAAACTTTGTAGGTTATTTGACAGTAATGGAGTTCTAATCAGTTTTTGTCTACCGCATGAAGCTTCCGTGAGTGGGTGTAAGAAATGCATAACAAGCAGTCTGTTCTTAAGTTAATGAAACTGAGGGGAAAAGCAGTTTAGAGGGTGATTCCACGTGTGCTTAAGAACCTCATTCTTTATTATAATGTGCGAGAAGGAAATGGAATTATGGAGTTGGATAGCATCACTGTAGTGCATGTCTGTTTTAACGCCTATATCTAATCATACATTTAAATTTTTAATGTCCTAAAGGTAACTTGAGAGTTCCACAAACTTTTCTCTTCAATTTTATGGACATAAAGCATACTCCTGTAAAATTATACGAGGCGTGTCCGTAAAATAAAGTCTCCAATTTTATTTAATATAGGAAACATGTTTATTTTGCAATGTAATCACCATTGCGATCGATGTACTTTTGCATGCGCTGTGGCAGTTTTTGTATACTCTGCCGCCAAGTTGCGCAGGTAGCGCTCAACCTCGTTTTTCAAATCATCGTCGGTCTGGAAATGTGTTCCACGCAGGTGTGACTTCAACTCAGGAAACAGATGATAATTACTAGGTGCTAAGTCTGGACTGTAGGGGCAGATGGGTGAGGATGTCCCATCAAACTGGGCCAGGAGATCAGCCGTTGCACACACCTTGCGATAATGCAAATTTTCGGACAAAATCTTGTCAATTGTAGTCTTACTGACTTCAGGGATAAGTTCGCACAGCTCGCGAACTGTCACACGCCGATCTTTAAGCATTTCTTGCTTCACTTTTGCAATTGTTTCGGCTGAAACCGAAGGCCGACCAGAACGCTGTTCGTCATGGGCGTCTGTACGTCCGTCTTTGAACTCTCTGACCCCCTTTCTCACGTTTTTGATGACCATACACTATGGCCCATAGACTTTGCATAACTGACGATGAATTTTAGTGGGATTAGTGCCCTTGGCACTCACAAAACGGATCTCTGCACGCAACTCGCACTTGGCGGTGGAAGTGATAAGAAGCACCATCGCAAACGGCTGCCCAGCCAAGACGTGTTCGTGGGGATTTGAAGGGGTGAAGCCAATCTACACGCCAGTGACACGCCTTGGAGACCTTATTTTACGTACACGCCTCGTACAAGCCCTTTACGCGAGGAGAACAAATTAAAATGAAGAATTTATACGGAAGAGTCAAAGGATTCTATAAAAAAATGTCGTCAGATCGAGCGAAGTTTTCAAGCAATGTTTCCAATCTAAGTAGATTGCGTGTTATAAGAAATTAAAGCATTCTAGGTGGCTGTGCTTTGCAAGGTTTGAATAAGTAAATGCCAAATGGAGTAGCTAGGGTAGAACTTGGAAGAGCCTGCAGAAGTGGGATAATTTTAGAAAGATGCTTAAAGCATTGGTACAACTGTATAAACAGGGATGATGACGATAATGTACTTAAGATCTATTTAGAACAACAAAAGAATTCAACATGTAAGCTGAAGGTCGGAGCCAGGGAGAACGTTAGATAGAATAAGGATGGGGGTTATCTGGTAGGAGTGAGAAAGAAATGTAAAGGATTTTTGGACAATAATTAAGAACAGGGTAGAGGACATTGTATAGATTTCTCTTCACTATTCTCTCTTCATTTTCAGGTATACATTTAGTGACTTCTTTCTTATCGTTTCCACTTGTCACTTGTCTGTCGTGATAAATATGAGAGGGAGGGTTTAGCTTGCTTAAGGACAAAGCCATATTGAGAGGGGGTTCACCAAGGGAGTGCGTTTTATGTGGAAACAAAGTAAACATAGAGCACTATGTAGTGGAATGTAAGGAAATAAAAAACAGGAGGAAAGTAATATGCGATAAGAACTGGGATAATAAAGGAGCTTGCGTAGTAACCATAAAATTTTCACGTTGAAAGAAGATAAGGGAGGTGAGGAAGTATGCAGAAAAAATTAAAGAGAAATGGATAAGAACGGTAAGGAAGTTAAGAGGTAGGAAAACGGAGGACACAACGGAATATTAGATTAAGGTTGCATAAGGACTAGAACAGAGGTATACGGCCAGAGAGCCAATTGTCCTTAAATATAAGCAGCTGACAACACTCACTTTGTTCTCGGGCATACAGCCAGGTGAAAAGTTGATCAGATATCAACGTTTCGGGAGTGTGCATCTCTCCCATCAATACCACAAATGAAATTCTGGATATAACACAACTATAAACAAAGACAAAACACTATCAAAATTAGCATTGCTGAACAAAAGACTGTTTTCAGTAAATTAAATGCCAGGTCAGGAGATGGCGTGAGTATAGAAAATTGTGTCAAAGAAACGTAACTACTTAACTTGATTATCAAACTGTATTGATTTTTGCATCTTAATTCGACGATTTCCATTTTAAGGCCGGTTTACAGGAGGAGCTGAACTGAAATCTAGCATTACGATTAAGCGTGCTCCTTTCAGAGAAAATCGCCAATGAATGAATGAATGTGTAGTGTTTAACGCCCACTTTTACTACATACGGCACCGCAGGCGATGACACTGATAATACATGAGATGAAGATGGAGCACCGGTGGAATGAGATGGCGGGGGAAACCGGAGATCGCGGAGAAAACCCGCCCCAGCGCCGTGTTCTCCACCACAAATCTCACTTTGCGGTCGCCTGGGATCGAACCCGCGCCGCCTTGGTGGGAGCCAAGCTGTCTAACCACTGAGCTACGGCGCGGCCCGGAAATCGCCAAAGTCTCCTTAATTCTTAAGTGGATTTCAGTTCAGCTCCTCTTGGAAACCGACCTTAAAATGGAAATCCGTCGAATTAAGAAGCACCTATCTGTACAGTTTGATCATCAAGTTAAGTAGTTACGTTTCTTTGACCCAATTAATTTTCTATACTCTCGCCATCTCTTGCGCTGGCATTTAATTTACTGGAAACAGTCTTTTGTTCAGTAATGCGAATTTTGATAGTGTTTTGTCTCTGCTTAAAGTTGTGTTATATCCAGTATTTCATTTGTGGTTATAACACTTTATAAATATCCTGATGATGGGAGAGATGCACACTCCCGAAACGTTGATATATAATCGTCTTTTCTCCTGGCTGGCCGCCTGAGAAGAAAGTGAGCGTATTCCTCGCCAGGAAAGCTTCAGGTCTTAAGCAGCTGACAAGTTTGAACTTAGAATAGCATCGCAAAATTGTAGTTGGAACTGTAAGAAAATAATGTATGTTTAAGTACAAATAAATTAACTAATTAACTATGCAATTGCACTAAGGTGGGAGTAGAAAAGTAGCAAGGTTATTGCAGATAAGGACACTATAGTGATAAGAGTCTGGGCTGGCAGAGAATTGTTTTGATAACGATCATAGAGCCAACTTTCGGGAGGCGACCATCTTTGCAAAATGCAACAGTTGCTGGGAGCGGAGAATTAAGGAGGTTTTGGCCATTTCCTTTGAGAGGAGGCAAGCTTAATAATGATGCTGGATTTCAGTTCGGCTCCTCTTGGAAACCGGCCTTAAAAATGGAAATACGTCGACTTTAATTTTCTATACTCACGCCATCTCCTGATCTGGTGTTTAATTTACTGAAAACAGTCTTTTGTTCAGTAATGCGAATTGTGATAGTTTTTGTCTTTGTTTATATTTGTGTTATATCCAGTATTTCATTTGTGGTATAACATTTTATAAATATCCTAATGATGGGAGAGGTGCACACTCCCGAAACGTCGATTTCTATTCGTCTTTTCACCTGACTTGCTTCCCGAGAACAACTTGAGCACTATAGTGATGTTTGGGTGCTGGTAATGGTCGCACTCTGTGGAACAGAGTTGCCTAACACAGTAGCTCTGGTTCCAATTGGCGAATGACTATACATTTTTTTTTTCGGGCGTGAAATACTTAACATGGCTTCTTTCGGAAGAGAAGTAAAGACGTTGGCTCCATGTCGTAGATTGAAGGCATGTAAATAACCTCAAGTCTAACACAGAGGCCTTTGAGCAAAATTAAGTGGTGTTTGATGTTCAGTACAGAATGGAATGCTTAGAATCACAGCAGTTAAAAAACGTCCATAAATAAAAATTAATTTCATAAGGAAAGTTTGCCTGGAATCAGACTTTTGGTGTCAAAATCGAAACAATTGGTGATTCCAGTTGAATACTGAATATGAAATCCAAGAGCGCTGGATCACTTGGTTGCTTTATATATACGTGGGCTGTTCAATAAAGAATGATCATAATTATTTACGGTCATAATTTTTCGCACTAAAATTCAATCTTATTATATTCTGTTAGGCTGATGTGAAACAAACACACCGTAGTAGTTTCATTGTTGGTACTCCTGGTTCCCGCCTGCGAGAACCAGGCAAGTTCAGACATGTTCAGTATCGCCTACCACTGCAATGGAGGTAGCATGCAGTTAAAGTTGATGTTAGAGGAGATCTGGAGTTTCTTTCAAACGTAATCACTGCTGATGAAACTTGGCTACGCCATTTTGATCCTGAGAGCAAACAGCAAAGCTCAGTGTGGAAATCTCCTTCATCACCAACACCCAAAAAAGCAAATATTGTTGCTTCTGCTGGGAAAGTTGTGGTCATCTCATTCTTTGATATTCATGGAATGGTTTATCAGCATGTTGTACCTGCACACACGTCAGTAACTGGACAATACTACAGGGATATCCTGAAAACATTGCAAGTCCACATCAGGCGCAAAAGACCACATTTGCATGAAGCAGGCTGGATGCAGCACCACGATAATGCGCGGCCGCATATTGCCAATGTTGTTGCTGAATATGTTGCAAAAATCAACGTGAAGTGCATTCCTCACTCTCCCTATAGTCCGGATTTAGCCACATGTGACCTTTTTCTATTCCCTAACTTGAAGAAACGCCTTCGTGGGAGGCATTATCCATCATCAGAAACAGTGGTGAAGGCTGCGGAGGCGATTTTGAAGGATCTCTCAGAAAATGGTTTACAGCATGTCTTTGAAGACTGGCAGAAACGCTGAGACAAGTGCATCATATTCAGGGGAGACTATTTTGAGAAGGACCATCAAAATTATGAGGATGAGTAAAGGTATGTTGTCAAAAAAAATTGTGATCATTCTTTATTGAACAGCCCTCGTATATACACGTATAAATTTCTCTATTACTAGCGAAGTATTCCACCTCACAAATTCAACATCAGATTTCATTGGAAATATATATTTTGACACTCTTGAGTAGTAATAACTAACAAAAAATATTTTTTTATAAAAATACGTGTGTGTAAATAATGGAAAGTCAGTTAAATGCCACACTGCGTGCTTCTGTAGCGTCTTCTAAGGATGTAGAACGAAGATTTTCGACTTTTATAACAAGTGAAATAAATTTTCTGGGAGTAGCCTCTGAATTCCTGTTCACTATAAATGACTTTTGCGTAACTAGTAAACCATAGGAAATAAGCAATATCTTAGTATATAAAAATATACACCTGCTTAAAGCACACATTTTGTGTCAAAATAATGCTTTTTGAGTTATCAATATCCTTGTTATTGGTTAGAATATCGCAGTAATGTATGCCCACGACAAAAAGGCTGGAGGGGTATGAAGGACAGAGGAGCTTGTACTGTTGTTCTGCTCCCGTAGCGGATCTGTTTACTAGGAAATGAGTGTATGAGAGTGCATGTGAGTCACCCATGCTGCCAGATCTAATGCTTGTTGCAGCAGTAGTATAGGTGAGCTATGTGACATCACTTGTGTATTTTTTAAAGAGCCTTCCATCCTTGTCATTCTCGGAAGGCGAGCATACACCACAAGGAGACAACAAAAGTGATTACGTTGTACATTCCTCTAGCTTGCCTTCTTGTCCTGGGCAATCAGTAGTTATACTTTTCTCAAATCGAAAGTCATTCGTGTCCTTCCTCCATCTCCACTTCTACTCCCTTCTCTCCTTTCTGCTGGTCATGCAAAGAAACGGAATTTCGAATTCGGAATTCTATTGTCTCACTTAAAAACCTTCTGTCTGGACCGGCTTTGAACTCGTGACCTTTAAAAACTGCTGAGTAGTCTTACAAATTGACGAATCAGTGTCATTTCGTGTGTGAAATGATGTCCAAAAATGGACCATATGCTATTTTCTGAAGTGCACACCAGGTTTACTACTCTGTATAGATCCTGCAACCGGATATTTAAACAGAACGCTGTGCTACGATGCAAATGGCATCCAAAGCAATCGAGTGAAGTTTGATGATAATACAAGCTCTACAGGATCTCCGGTTAATGAGGAAAATGTCAATGAAGCATCAAGGAGCGGATGCTTATGAAATCAACTAGATCCGCGAGAAACTCGAATGGCATTTTGACATTTGAGATTCACATACGCAGGTAAACTGCTTAGTAATTTTCGCATACTAGATAACGTGAATAAGCTCTTACTGTAAAATGGTGACATGACAATTTTGAAATTCTCTAAAACCAAGACACTCCGAGCGGGATGGCTCAGTAGGTTTTGTCTATGGCCCCACATTCGGGAGGCCCGGGTTTGATTCGCGTGGCCGATCTGCTCGACCCATGGGTTTTTTCGGAGGTTTTCCCGGGTCGCTAGGCGAATGCTGAGCAGGTTAATTACATCCCCCAAATTTCCTGTCCCTCCATTTCATCTCCATTATCATTTCACATCATCTCTAATCTGGTAGTCTCTTTCAGGGTAGAAGTGTCGGCGGGTGTTTCGGCGGTGCATGGCAGGATGATATGCTCTGAGGAAAACTACTTCCTCCTCCGGTAGGTCAGTTGCCGGTCTCAGCTCCTTTGCTGGGACCATTTCGGAACCGCCAGCCAGGGACCTTTGGGGCTCGGCTGCTGTACTCGTTGCCGTCCCTCAGTAGGGGAGCGAGTTGTGAGTCCTGGCCTGTCGGGGGAAGTCTCTATCCAAGTAAACTGTAGGGACCCTGCCCTCTGTACTGTCGTGGCTCCTTGGGATGGCCACCCTCTCTCTCCTTCGCCTCATCCTTCCTCCCGGGGGCGCCGGCACTTGGGGGCCTAGGAACAGTGGGCCCAGCATGGTGGCCTACGTACCGAATCCCCTCCGCAATGAAATCCCAATTCCAATCCCATAACCAAGACACCGATCTTTTCCCACACGAAACAACTATTTACGTTGTGGGGTAAACATTTTCGATACTGTTTTTGTTATTGAACTGAATTTTGAAATACTTATATATGGTGACGAGGCGTGACTTTAAGAGCGAGGGAACCTCCAAATAATAATTTTTATTCAAATAAGAGAGAATAATGACTTAAAAAATTAAGACTAATCTTCAGTCCCCGTAGGGGAGGGGATTCGTCCCCTTCAGCTGTCGTGGTGCGGGCGCTGCGGACCCCTAGCACTCGTGGTACCTCTGACGTCACTAGAGGAACCTCGGGCCGAACATTCGAGCCCCTCCCTGATTGGGAGTTGTTCGGATTGGGTTGGACTCAAGGGGCCAGTGGTTCGGGTACGTCTCCGGACGGGGTTGAGGGAAGCCATTAATATTTCCGCGTACTAGCCAGCACAGCTAGTAGAAGGTGTGCTAGATTACCAGGCGATACCACCGAGGTCATATCGGTAGTCTTCCTATTTTGGAGTTGGCGCACGTAAGTGGAAAATTCAATGCCTTAGCCGGGATTTGAACCACGGATCTTCTGGTATCCGTCCAGCCGCTCTAACCATTGAGCTACTATGGCCAATGTTCCGACATGACATTCAGTCTAGCTCTACCCTTTCATAGTGCGTCCTACACACGGCCAGTGAGAAAGAACAATTAATTTCCATTAATTGTATCTAATAGTGATCCGAACTATAAAGCCCGGGCCTTAAAGTACTTACAGTATAGTAAGTCGTCATTAAGGTAGTTGTCTCGTGTGTTTATGAGAACTCCCAGTGGATTACCGGGAGAAACACGAGTCAGTTGGAGAATTTAATGTCATGTCGGCACATTAGCCATAGTAGCTCAATGGTTAGAGCGGCTGGACTGAGACCAGAAGATCCGTGGTTCAAATCCCGGCTATGGCATTGAACTTTTCAGTCTGGCTCTACCGTTTCATAGTGCGTCCTACACACGGTTAGTGTAAAAGAACAATTTCGATTTTCAAATCATTTTATATAATCAGAAATGGCTGTAATGAATTTTATTATTTTAATCATTGAATCAATTTTTAGTTCATTTACAGACTAGTAGTTTTAATTAATAATAGATGACAGTATGTTTTCAGGTTAATAGCTTCAAGTATGCGTAGACATATGTGTTTTTCTCCGAGAGCGGGGGCAAGTTGTTGTGATGGGCAAAGCAGAATGAATAGTCCTCGCTATAATGAACATCGAGGTCTCTCGCCCGAAACTAATAAGTAAAACAAATGGAGGAGTCAGTATTCATTTTTGTTATCTACAACTTGCATTTTCATCGAGAAGGATGTGAGAAAACAAGTTTAAACACATTTAATGTTTTGCGTTGCAATTCCAAAAGAGTCAATGCTTTATTTAACATGTAACAGCTCAAACGCTGTTACATGACTGCAAACTACCCAAGATAAGTCAGATCTGCCGAGCTAGGGGTCCCGGGTTCCGTTCCCGGCGGTGGGGTTGGGGAATTTTCTCCGACCAAGATAATTAAAGTACGAATGTGTGCGTGATCTAATGATTAAAACCCAACGAATACGAGAACACCTTCGATATTTTCCAAAGGAGAACGGCCGCCAATATGACCATTGGAGTTAAAGGCTATAAAAAAAAAAAAAAAAAAAAAAAAAAAAAAAAGATCAGGTATTGAAGTACGAACGCGTGGAAGTAAAGTGGGTGGTCTATACTATAGGCGTTGTTAATTTCATGGCACAGTTCACGATCGTGCAGAAACCACGAAGTAGTAAATTATGTGAAGTGTTTGTGAAAAAAAAAAAAAACTGTTAGACGAAATGAAAAAAGTAACTGACTTACTGAAGTGGATACAGATTAAGATGCCAAATTATCGAATTGTTGCACTGACTTCCTAACATTCTGTAAATCGGTCAATGTTACACATAGTTATTAATCAGGTAAGCATGTTTAACGGTTATTATTATTATTATTATTATTATTATTATTATTATTATTATTATTATTATTATTATTATTATTATTATTATTATTATTATTATTATTATTATTATTATTATTATTATTATTATTATTATTATTATTATTATTATTATTATTATTATTATTATTATTATTATTATTATTATTATTATTATTATTATTATTATTATTATTATTATTATTATTATTATTATTATTATTATTATTATTATTATTATTATTATTATTATTATTATTATTATTATTATTATTATTATTATTATTATTATTATTATTATTATTATTATTATTATTATTATTATTATTATTATTATTATTATTATTATTACTACTACTACTACTACTACTACTACTACTACTAAAACTACCATTCAGGCAACCTAAAATGCACCCGCAGTGAACTATCTATTTCTGCATCAAATTCTTGGGTAGATTTAAGTATAGTAAACCACGTATCATCTAATCTAAGTTTCCAGAAGATATTTCTTCATTAAAATGTGACAACTGAAAGACCTAATTATCCATAGAGGCTTCTGAATTAATGAAACTGGTGACAATATCTTTTTATCTATAAAAAGATTTTTATTGCGTACTCTTCCGCAAAATAATTAGATTAAGGATCTCATAATAAATTGGATTGATTTTATCATCAGTTCGCTTCACTCATTTATCCCAAAAGAAAGAACTTTCAAAGTGTGTTACAACCTGTTGAACTGAAAGAAGAACGAAATGCAGGCAGAGCCGAACTGTGCCGAAGACGTCGTGTTTGCAGATGAGTGCGCAAGTCCTTTGAGGAGAGGGTTGATCTTAAAGAACAGGGCAATCTTGAACAGTTACGTACAAGAAATAAGAGGAAGATGTACCTGTGGCTGCTGTTGCAGGTGGGTGAATATCACGTGTTAACAAAGTTACTTATGTGAACCTATTCTGTGCTGGAGTGTTTTATGTTTCAGCAGCAACTTTTGTTTTAAACAGTCTAGTAAAGTTTTCTTTTATAGTGCTTTTAATTTTCATATTTTGTAATAAATTGTATTCGTTGTAGATTGACAGCGATGAAACGAGTTTATTAGGAACAGTAAAATATTAGAAAGAATTGTAGATTGACGGTATGACAAATTCAGGTAGATTTTCTGCAGAGAAGTAATGCTTTTATCAGAAATATCTTTGTTAATATATGCGATTGAACTAAATGTGCGAGTAACAAATAAAAAAAATCTGATGCATTAGAAGCAAAAGAAATTGTTTAACCACTGTAACTTACTTAAGTTTTTCTGCAAATGATTCTCCAAAAAGAAGCCACTTGTAAAGTATAATTTATTTAATCGCTTCAGTACACATTTTGTTGTAGTTACATATGAACGCGCTTACGACAGTCAAATTTGCATTCAAATTCGAATCTCGGTCATAAGTGAGTTATCCCAATAAGGTTTTCTGTGGGTAACTTAAAGCCCTACAAACTACGGGCTTATTTGAACATAATTCACCCATTTCATGCATCTATTTTCCGTTATTACCCCTGGTTAAAGGACGTTACATTTTTAAAAAGAAATTAGTTAAATGTTTAAAAATATAGACTTTATGTTTTGAATACTGTTTTCCCAGTTGATGAGAAGCAAAAATCAAGCATGCAGTTTCAGAAGTTTTTATTTTAGCTTGAAATACTGAAAATTCCAACATACTAATTCAATATCTCTTAAGCTGCTAACTTAAAGAAAAAACTAATCCAATAGAAACTGCATGTTTTAATGAGTTCTTAATGTTTTTCTGTTCGTAAGTTTTTCTGTATTTTATGATTTTATAGTATAGCTATGCAAAATACATTCTTAACAGATTTTTTACGAAATATTCAAGTTGTATCTTTTATTCCTCATGTCAACGTGTCGAATTTATACTTTCATGTATTTGTGAGAAAATAGTATATGCAGTAACATCTATGAAAAAGGTAGGTAGGTCTTCGTATCACATTTTTGGAAGATACTCGTCTTCAGTAGCTAGCCAAAGTTCTTCCATTTTATGATATTACATTTCTCTGTGCTGTTCTTCCCTGAAGGCTTCAATGAACTGGGTGAGTTAAAAGTATAGAACAATGTCTGTAACTACGCTGTTGCAACTCTATGAATTGATATTTTTTTAGAAAAGCTCTAAGATATAAACCTGCCCTCACATTACTATGATTACAAATAAAGAATGTGAGATTTTTAGTGCCAACATTTCTTTTTTTCTGCCCTTCTCCAGTCTTGAGGTCTCAGAACGTAAAAATACCCTTTCAAACATCAATTTAAATTTATCGCTACCTTGCTGCATGTGTACTGAGCAAAGGAAAACGTACAATTACTTCAAATTGAGTAGATTTTGAATTAAATAATACAGTAGGCTACTTCAATTTTTGGCTTTGGAATGAACAAATACAAACAAAAGCGAAGCTAATAAGGACAATAATGCTTATTTCATTGCAAAATCTTCCTGAAAGACAACGAATTGAAACACGGCCAAGTTCTCCTGATCTGTACCCCTTAAGGTTTACTTGTGGAGATATTTGAAGTGGAGAGTTTACAAAGACCGACCAAGAGATCTTGAAGAGTTAAAGCGAAGAATTAGGCAAGAAACTCATCTGATCAGATGAACAGTTTTGCTGGAAACATTAACTCATTTCAAAGACAGACTTTGACATTGCTTGGCAGTAAATAGAGGCCATTTTGAGCAACTTTTGAAGTGAATTCATCACGTGTTACAACACAGCACCACTTATTTTCTTATGAATATTTTTGTTTTAAATTTCATGTGCTGTAAAACGTCCTAATAAATTTAAATTACAGTTCAAAAACGTACATTTCGAGACCTGAGGAAAAACAAAAAAATGTTGCCATTAAAAAAGGTCACATCTTATTCACAATCATAGTAATATGAAAACATTTTGATATGTTACAGCCTTTCTAAAAAATATCACTTCATAGAACTATAACAACAAAGTTACAAGCATTGTTGCATACTTTTTACTCGCCCCGTATTCTTATGTAAACAGAATATATTAAATAGATAGATAGATTAAATAAATAAATAAAAATAAAAAACATAAATATATAAATAAAAATAAATAAATAAATAAAAATCTGAAATACTCCGTCCTGGTACCTAATTCCTTAAACCAGGATGCATATTTCAAACTTTTAATATATTAAAAATCAAAGCAACATAATTACATAAAAAGTTCTTTAGATGAAACCTACAACTAGAATAAAAAGAAAGGAAAGAAAACTTAAAACTAAAATAAACCTGAACATACTTCCTGTTCAACTACCATAGCAGATCCCTAAATTAAAATAATTTAAACTATAGTAATTTAATTGAGATTTTTATCCTATTAGTTTTAAAATACAAATATACCTTGCTACCATTCTTCAATTACTTTAAAAAACAGGATATTCCTACTGCAAATTTGAATATTACCGTTGCAGGTGGTGCGGCTTTCTCGAGCCCAGATCCTGACATCGGAGTCTTCGTGTCCTGACTACAATGCCAGTCATCCTAAGCCGAGTTACACGCGTCTATATCGTTACCTCACCGGTACAGGCGCTCACAACTTCAAGGATTCCATTACAATTGGCTTTCTGGGGGCCTATGGTCACACGCCCTTCGACCTCGGAGCTCTACCTTTGGCAGTCAATACAGTGAACAACGATTCTCAATTGTTACCAGGTATTGTATCTTAGTGTTCATTGTATATATAATTTGATCTTACCCTCGGTTAGTTGACCCTCATTTGGACGGGTGGCAGTAGTAAAGGAAATTGCTTTACTTACGCTTCCCCGTTTCTAGTTGGTTCTGTTGCCTTCCACTTCCCTTCATCTCTCTGTGTCAGCTAATCAGATTATTGAAATTGAGTTCTTATTTGTGTACGCTCTTGAGCTACTGTGGTTCTCAACGTTCAATTTTATTCATGTCATGAAATAATGCTAAAATTTTGTTTAGCAACTTCTTTATCCGATGTTTTTCTAAATTTATGTCCTGCAACTTTAAGTCATATCGGACAATGAATGAAATGGATGAAATGATGTTCAATGAGTCCAGGGTCCATAGAGCTTAGAGTTACCCGACGTTAGCCATTGAGGATAGGGGAAAACCCCGGGGGAAAACTTATCCAGGTAACTTACCCCAACCGAGATTCGAACTCGGGATTTCTTGAACGTGAGGCACACACGCTACCATCTAGGCTACCGAAGCGAGAAATTTATCGGCTTAGAGTTCTCTTATGCTCTGTAGATTTACGACATGGGACCAATACCTCCCTTCTGAAGGAAGGTATTGTCCTCCGCCGGATTTGAATTAACGATCTTAATTATTATCTACGGGTTAATTGTATGCTTAATTATAAAGTCCTCAAAGGCTTGACGAATTAGAAGACAGCACCCAGGGCTTTTTTTCCAGTATTTTGTTTGCAAAACATCGTTAAATGTTCAATAATGTTTACAACAGTAACCAGACTTATTCAGACGCAGAGAAGCATGGTTTCTAACATCTTAAATAACAAAAGTTATGTGTGAATGTTAATATTCTTTCGCATCGTGAGCATCACCTAGGCGAAGCGGCGGGGTAGTCAGCTATTACTGCAGGAACAGATAGTGTGTATTGCGAGCGGTGGGTTTGCAGTCGCATCATTCAAGATAAACCTGTGTTATATCTCATTTCTGTATTAAATATTTATAAAATAATTTTATCAGTACCAAGTAATAAAACTGAAACCATTTAAAACGCCAGTATATCTAAACTGTAAAATATCTGAGACATTAACTGGCAATTAATCATTATTCTTTCACTTATGTCACGTGCAGGCTGAAGTTGGAAAGGTAGAATCAAACTGAAAAAAGTCTTACGTGTTGCACTTACATGACATTCTCTATTCTTGTATAAATGATTCTTACAAACGCTTATTGCTCGGCCTATTGCATTTTAACCTGAATAAAAATTTGCACAAGTGATATTGCTAATTTTCTTGCAGATGCAAGGGGAATTTGGGAATACAGTAGGCTTTAAGCGATAGTTAAATATTTTTAAAAAGCTAGTTACTATATGATTGCCTTTGAAATTCTGTCCTCTTTGTATGGCTAAGAAATAAAAAATGAATAACATTTTCCATTTGAAAAAAGTATAAATTGGAAAATCCAGACAGGTTAAAACAAATCTCTTCAAAAGAAATCTATTTGAAATATATTGTGTGCTTTAACAAACTCTAAATTTTTTGTATGGTAATATTTTGTCTATTACTTACGGTTTACCAGATATGCAAAAGTGATCCAGGAATTTTGAGGACATTTCCAGAAAATTTTAGTTCTCGTTCATATTAGTACGTAAAAAGTCGAAGCTAGCAACATTGAAGCAACAAATACTACATAAAATACAATTATTTGTCACAAACTTCACTTATCTTTTAAGAATAGTGATGAACATTTCTACAAAATTAAAGAGAGTAGTTTCGTAAACGTTGTTTACATCTTCAATCATTTCCTCCGTTGCCATTGTTACGGTCGTTAGATGTCCTAATATTTGTGTAAAATTCATTATGCTGCGACGGGATTTCTGCTGGGATGACGCACTTCTGCACCGAGTTGAAGCTTGCTCCTGGACCTCGGTGTTGGGATGCTGCAACGTCCTATCCTCGGGGCTGGTTATGATGCTCTGGGTCGGGATGTCCTCTCGTAATTACCCACGGCAACAGCAGTCGTCGCATGAAAACCTCTTATTTCGAGCGTAGTACCGGATGGGAAGATATGAAAGTAATTGACTAAATAAATTGAAGAATTGTTTGACTTTTTAAATATTCCAATTTTAATTCCTTCAGAAGTTAACATAAACACGTCGTAACACAAAATTAATACATGATTTCAGAAGCGTCGAAATTCCTTTTACATTGATTATGTATTTCTCCTTGACGATTCTTCACAGATTGTTTTGCTTCTATCCTCTACGACGTCCATATACAGAATAGCATTTTGTGTCTTTACTCGACGACGTCAATAAGTAGAATGAAATTAATTCTAATTTATCTGAAATTATTGAATGGATCGTTGCTATGGCAATTCAATAATTTATCATAGGTTTACGTCATATTTTAGTTGCACACTTTTCATGAACATATTTGGTAATCTTCATAATCTTTACTTTGAATCATTTTTTAAATAATTTAACATTCAAACAACATTTCTTAAAAATTCAAATTAATACTATTGTCGTTAAACCCACTAACAAAATCTATTTTTCTTTGCTTCCTCCTCTTCAATCAATATTTTACTTTAAATTGTTATTTTAATCTCGTCCCCTTTCTACTAATTTCCTATGAATTATTTTCTCGATTAAGTCAAAATAACAAAATTAAAATGCTGACAACTTTTTAATGAGATTTGATCTAAAATAACAGCTGCAACGCAATGTTTTTTTAAACATATCTTTTCTCAAACATTAAATCTATTGAACCATTTAATTTCTTTAATAATTTAACGTCCACATTTATTTCTAGGTTAAATGACCAAAATGATCTGCCACGGTCGATTTATCAATCTGTTTATTCTCAATATTTGGAAAATGTTCTTTCGTTCTGGCTTCTAAATTACGTTTGGTTCTTCGAATGTAAAGCTGGTCACAATCGAAACAATTAAATAGATATATGTCCGATTTTTACTATGGAGGATTTTATCTTTTTTAGATAAATGTAGCAAATTTTTAGTATTATATTTATTTTTGAGAAACCAAAGTTACATGAAATTTTTAAAAATCTTTTGAAAAAAGTTTTTAAGCCAAGGTTTGTAAGTGAAGTTTTTAAAATTATAATCGTCTTTTATTTTTTAAGGCTAGAAACATCGTTTACATTTTTTGAAATTTAAGTTTTTCAATCTTTTATGTATAAAATCTTTAATAAAACATTAAAGCAATATTAATAATTAACTTTTTGTGCCTAATGCAATCATATATTTCATTTTTCATGAAAATATTTTAAACAAATGGCATTTTAATGCACATTGTTAAGGCAATTTTAAGGTAATCAAAATTGTTGAAAAATGTTTCTTGTAAAGGTATTCGAAAGTAGGCAACTTTTCTTGAAAATCTTCGTGTAGTAGTCTTAAAAATATGCTGAACTTAGATACCAAGTTTGGAATTTAAATGACTTTTTGGTTTTTAAGTTATATCGTACACACACACACACACACACACACACACACACACACACACACACACACACACACACACACACACGTACACACACACACACACACACACACACACACACACAGGCGCGCACGCGCACGTTTCACTGAAACGTCCTAACATATATTTTCGGTGAAATTTTGATATATAATTTTTGGGTGGAATGCAATACCACCCTACTTTCTATATATAGTAAAGAAAGTAAAAATCAATAACATCGAAATTTAAACGAAGTTTCCAACTTCAGCCTACACACGTCATGTGTGGAACAGCAATGAATTATATACCTAATTGATTTAACAGTAGTTAACTATGAAGAACGGAATTTCAGGAATGCCACGAATTGTACCTGGGAAAAATGTCAGTCTATTGAAGAATTTAACATCGTGTTGCCATAGCAGCTGAGTTGGTTAGAGAAAGACACGGATAACTAAAGATCTGTGATTCAAATCCTGACATGACATTGAATCTTTCAGTGTTATCCTTTATTCTTTTTGCACATTGAAATGTTTTTCTCTCTGTTGTCTGCTACGAGAAGACCCAGTAAATAATGGTCGTCTGGACGTTTATATATCCAGGTAAAATATGTTATTGAAGATGTCGCTTATAAAATTGAAGCTGACTATTTCTCTATGTGTCCTCTCCATTGTAAGACATTTAATATATCTGTGCACGAGTTTAGAATTCCCATGTTATAGGCAGCACATTAAGTCAAGAAGTTCGGAGATAATTTCAAAAAGAGAAATGTTTAAGAAAGAAATCTGTAATTCATCTAGGTTACATGTCTATCTCGTATTGTTCACTTAATTCTTCAAATATTCTGTGATAAGTGATAGCTTTTGTCTCATTTATTCATTTGTTTGTTGCACATTTAACACCACTTTTTCACATTTCTTACCCTGTGCAACTTTCAACATCCGAGTATTAAAAGATCTAAAGCCTCTCACGTCACATTCGGTGTGTCTTCGTATCTCATAGTTCATTTTGAACAATCACAGAGGACACAATAACAACTTGTTCCTCTGAAACTCACACAGCTAAGAAAATATGTCGAGGACACCATTCAATCCCAGATATAAGCCCAACAGTGATCTGCGCAGCGAGAATGCGGATACTATTCTGGGCTATCCTTGTATAATGTTCTTAAAGTGAAGAAGAATACTTGCTGAGGTATGTTTGTTTATGTATACTTATGCCCGATTTCACCAACAGATGTTAAAATCAACGTTAACAAATGTAACGTAACAATTGTCACAGCGCTAACACTAATGTCAAATTTCTTGCATTTCACCAACCTGTTTTCTGAAAATGTTAACAAACACGTGTTAACGCCAAGGAACTTGTCAATGTCTCAGCTATAGAAGGCTATGGATGAGTCGTATTATTTTCTGAACGTACTGCGATGCGCTTTTGTTTTCATTTTCGTCTGCATAAGCTGAAAAATGGCGGATGGACAAAATCATAAATAAAGCCGTGAGAAAAATTTCTCATCGATGGAGAAAGAATTGTTAATTTAATTGGTAACGTAGTGTAAGGATATCGTGGAAAATAAGAGGACAGATGCAGTGAATGTAAAAGAGAAAGATGTCGCGGGGAAAATATTGGAAACGAAATTAATTCAAATGCATGTGTCACTACTACAAACACGAAACAACTTGTCAGTATTACGTAAATTTAAAACGAGGTGCGAAAGACAAGTGACGAGTGACTTGAACGTTTCAAGTCGGGAGGTGGACAGTGCATTATCCACATAATTCAGTGAATTATAAAGTTGCAAAGTTATTAATACTTGAAGCAAAGGCGACATCGGCATATTCATTTCCATGCATATTCTTACTCATTATTACGTAAATTTAAAAGGAGGAGCGAAGAAGGACAAGTGACTTGAACGTTTCAAGACGGGAGGTGGACAATGTATTATGCACATAATTCAGTGAATTATAAAATCGCAAAGTTATTAATACTTGAAGCTAAGTCGAGATCGGCATATTCCTTTCGATGCATGTTCTAATTCACTATTACGTAAATTTAAAACGAGGTGGGAAGAAGGGCAAGTGACTTAAACGTTTAAAGACGGGAGGTGGGCAATGTATTATCCACATCATTCAGTGAATTATAAAATTGCAAGGTTATTAATACTTGAAGCAAAGGCGAGATTGCCATATTCTCTTTTACTTCCGCAGTAACCTTCATAGTAACTTGTTTCGACAGTCTATACCTCCGTAAAAAGTTTTCTTCAGATAGCTCCTCAAAATAATTTCTCCTCGTAGGTCGTACTCTATTACGAATGCCATTTAGACGGTCTTAAATATGGTAAATCGACATCAACAGCTGAGTTCATGCCCGCCACCTTAACTATTTACAATTGTTAAGGACTTAACATCAGAAATTTGGCTTGTTAGTTTGACAAGAGATTTAACACGAGTGTTACGCTAACACTTGTTGGTAAAATGCAATTTTTGTTTTAACTATTGATAAACTAGTGTTAAGTCTTAACATCTGTTGGTGAAATCGGGCATTAATGTTTGAAGCAGATGACTACATATTACAGGCAGGAGACTCCAGTACTTGGCAGCAGATATTGGTAAAAACACAAACCGCCTTGCTGCGCTCGCAATACGCGTCATGACGGAGATGAGAGACAATGGTACAGTGGCATTTATTGGTCCTGATGACACCTGTCGCTCTGAAGCTCTCGTTGCCGCCGCTTGGAATCTACCAATGATCTCTTACGTAAGTACCTTAGGCCTAGTCTCAGATAAATGTCAGTATTTTATGTGTTATCTTACTTAAAATTGAATGTTATGAGGTTTTATGAATGTTATGTAGTGTTTTGTGTTGGCAATAATAGAGATATTCTTACTGCTAATTGGACTATTCAGCACGATCCATATACGAAGGTGGGTTGATACATCCCGGGCCTCATATTAAAAAAATGAAATTTTGTTTTTCTCTAATTCTCAACACAATGTCCAGAAAGGCTAGTACATTTGTCATATCGGTGTTATAATTTAATTAAACCATCTCTGTAGTGCGATTTATCATGATCCTACTTATCGCATTAATTGCCGTGAATCTTCGTTCTCCAACACACTTTTTGAGGTTAGGGAACAGGTGGTAGTCACTGGGTTAACTGCAGAGGTTCTACTCCAATAAGTCCTGGACCCGTAGGACCAAGGACCCGGGCCTCCTTCAACCAGGGAGTTACCGAGCTGTCCCAAAAGGGCGCCCGATGCCTCCGTGGGGCTTTCCATAGAGCAAGACCTAGAGACTAACAAGCCCCCCATCTGGTCCTTGGACTCAAGACGGGATGGAATTGAATATGCCACTTACGCGCGCCAACTCCAAAATGGGAAGGCTACCGATATGACCTCGGTGGGGCGGCCTGTTGATCTAGCACACCTTCTACTAGCTATGCTGGCAAGTACAGATGTATTTTTTTATCTTGAAAAGTGCAGAGCGATGCGCAGTGGTATCTGGACGAGTCTACCTCAGAACGGTTGCAACTGGAAGGGAGGGCAGGTCAGTTGCGTACCAGTTGCAAGCAACTAAACACGTGCAGAGCTACTCGGTAACACTACAGCTTGTTTCAAAATGTGCTTATCTCCTGGTTCCAAGAGAGCATTTATAAATGACGCCTCCTAGCAGCACATTAGGAAATAAGTTGCTACATTTAAAACACGAGAAGTAATAAGCAATATCCATAGATTTATAAAAAAGGAACAATGGTCTGGGTCAGCTATAAAAATCTGGGGAAGGGTATCTGAGGCAACAGTTGTGTCTGAAAGCAGTTTAGGAGAGTTATTAAGGAAAGAAAAGCCATTGGTGTTAGTGCAACAACGTCCTTCTCTATGCCCAGTAAACAAAGATTAAGAACATGCACAAAATCTAATTTGGATGTTTTAATTCAGAAGTAGTTAGGCGAACTATGAATAATTTTCAAAGCACAAAAAAAAACCAGCTTTGAAGAAAGTGCTTTTGAAGCTTTAAAAAAAGCACTAAGCGTGACAGACAAATTTTAATCGAACATCGCACCATACGTGCAAAAAGGCTTAAGTATTTACGAAATATTCGGAGATATCGAAGTGAAGTTTATATGGATGAAACTTATATAAATACAGCACATACAGGACCATATGCCTGGAGTGAAATACGTTACAGGGACTCTGCAGCGATATTGAAAGGCCGGCAGTTGTTTATCATGCCTGCTAGAGGAGAACAGGGTTCTGTTCCAAATGCTTATGTACTATTTAAGATCCAACAAAAGCGTGGAGATTACTACCATACTAAGAATTACAACTTAGTTTATAAGAGCTGCAAAACTGGCTTCGAGAATGAAATTTGTTTTTAGACACCTTATGCACCGCCCTCCCCTCTCGTAATCTTACTCGTTTGACGCATTGTGGCGATAGGTGCACTATCCCCACCACAGTTGCTACTCATCCCTACCGCGCAGAATTCCTGTCAAGATAAAATAATACATCTGTACGCGGGCATATTAATGGCTTCCCTCAACCCCGCCCGGAGACGTACCCGATCTCCAACGGGTATCGGGAACCACTCGAGTCCAACCCAATTCGAACAATCCCCAATCAGGGAGGGACTCGAATGTTCGGCCCGAGGTTCCTCTAGTGTAGTCACTGGGTGTTAGATCTGGCGAATAGAGTGGATGTTCAAGCAATTCGAATTTAATTCGCACATTTTTCCCATTGCAATTACTGAACGATGGGCCGGAGCATTGTCGTGAAGAAACAATATTTTTCCTTTGCTAAATGGGGTCTTTTTCTTTTCACCTCATCACTCAAACGTTGCAGTAAGCTTGTGTAGAAGTCCCCAGTGATATTTTTACTCTTTTCCAGGAAATCAATAAAAATAATTTCCTGTGCATCCCAGAAAACACTCGCCATAATCTTTTTACCTGACAAAATTGACTCTGCCTATTTTGGAGTTGGTTTACCTGGCGCAGTCTACTGTTTTGACTGTGATATACTTTCTGGAGTGTAGTGATGTATCCATGGTAATAAGCCGTCTCAAAAGCTCACTAGGATTTTTACGGTAGAGCTTCAAATTCTTAAAAGAAACAGTTTTTCTTTGCAACTTTTGATCACGTGTCAAAAAACGCGGCAATCATTTTGCACAGACCTTGTGAAGGCCCAAAACATTACTTAAAATATTACCTGCATGTTATTTTGATATGTTTACAGCCTCTGCTATCTCAAACAACTTTACTCTGAGGTCTTCCAGTACTAAACCATTAATTTTTTCAATGATCTCTGGAGTTGTGACTTCTACAGGGCGTCCAGAGCGAGTCTCATCACTAGTGCTCGTACGTCCCATTTTAAATTCTCCACCCACCTTTTAATCATTGTATATGAAGGGGCAGAGTCTTTCTATGGACTGTCCATTTCCTCCTTGATTTCTTTAAGCGTTAAGTCATTCAAATGGAAGTATTTATTCATTTCCAAATCGTCCATTTTTGTGAAACCTCTACACTTGTATTTTGTTTAAATGCTGTGATTCAAAAACTAAACAAGCTATTGACCTGTAACTATGGATACAATCTAGTATAGTGTTAAACTCTATGATGCTATCCGTTAAATTGGCCCAGTGGCGCCATCTCTATGGGAGGCCCGGGACTTATCAGTCGACCCTTTTATATTAGTAGCTTACAGGATGCTTTTTTAAATCCAATGTCGACATTTTCATTGATTTTATTTAACTTCCTCCATATTCTTTAGGAATATTATAGAATGGGTGAAGTGATGCTCAAATGAGCCCAGGGTCCATAGAGCTTAGAACTACCCGATATTTGTCTTTCAGGATAAGGGAAAACCCCGAAAAAAACTTATCCAGGTAACTCACCCTAAACGAGATTTGAACTCGGGACCACTTGAAGGTGAGGCAGACAGGCTACCACCACGCTACCGAGGCGGGAAGCTTGTTCTTCTATGTCATGACAGTTGAAATAAATATTTGCAGCGCTTAGGCGAAAACAATCAAACCTTCCAAGAACGGGTGGATACGTGATCCCTTGAAATTACATTCTCATGCGCGAGACCGAAATTTTGGATTTGAGAAAGCTTGAAATATTGGACAATTCAAATCTGTAATAAAGAATATCCCCAAAATAGTTAACGTCAAAAAGAAATACTATTTCAAATAAATTTTATGATTTAAAAAGGTAACCCATTTTCTTTATCTTTAAGTATTTTCTTCAGTATTTTTTTGTCTATTACAATTTACAGATTATAGCACTGATTTTGAATGACGACTTCTTACGTTACTACCAGAAAATTCAATATATAAATTTTATTTGTAAGCAAGTATCTTAAACATGCTGTATTAATCATAATCCTTTGGACCACTTTTGAAAAAAAAAAATGAAAATTTTTCTATCTGAAGATTAATTTGGGGTGTGGAGATTTTCTGAAGACGCTAAATACTAAATTTCGTGTTTAACCGATTTTTCATTTTTGAGTTTTGCTGTTCGGTCGCGCCGTGCTTGAGTGGCTAGACCGCGGATTTTCTCCGGGCTCCTCTATTTTCCATGCCATCATTCCACCAATTGCTCCATCATTCATCTCGCCCTCATACGTCATCCACTTCTCTTACCCTCACATCAGCCATTGAGCTGATCACATATCCTGGTTCTCTATCACTCTAAAGCTTCGGTTCGTCAGGCCCGACCTAAGAGATAAGTGGTAAAACCGCGATAAGTGGTATTCTACAGATAAGGTAAAGAAGAAGACGAAAAAGAAGAAGAAGAAGAAATATTTTCTGTTCATACACAGACACACATACGCATAAAAAATTCAATACCAAGCTGCTCGTGGAAATTTTCGTTTTATAGTCTCCTGAAACCTAAAAACATTTAAAAAAAAAGGCAGAAAGCTCCTGTGTCTGATTGCTTGTGTGGATCTCCAAGAATGCATATATATATATATATATATATATATATATATATATATATATATATATATATATATATATATATTAAAAATTCGCCATCCAAATTTTGCCCTGCATGGAACATATTTCGAAAGTGATGTCTTTCTCAAAAATGACCACCTATTTTGAATAAAGTACCTAGTATATATTTTAGGGATATTTTATGACAAATAAAGCGTATTTCTGAATTCTCTAGAACTAGTCTCTAATTCTTTTCATTCTGAATTACTTTTGCATAACTGGTAAACCGTAACGGATAGAGAAACTCTAACTACAAAAAAAAATAATAATAATATTGTCACCATGTGGCATTGTTGAGCTGCTGTCACAAGCCGGAGCCGGGTACGTGGATAGGAAAGAAAGCGACAGAGAGAGGCTCTAGAGCGTTCGGTCCATTGTTGTTGCCGAGAAATTTCTCGGAAGGTCTGCGCAATTCTAGAAACGCCCGCCTCGGTAGCGTGGTGGTAGAGTATCTGCCTCACGTTCAAGAGGTCCCAAATTCGAATCTCGGTCAGGGTGAGTTACCTGAATAAGGCTTTTTCCGGGGGTTTCCCTTATCCTGAAAGACGAATGTCAGGTAACTCTAAGCTCTATGGACACTGGGCTCATTTGAGCATCAGTTCACCCATTCCATTCATCGTCCGATATGACTTAACGTTGGAGGACGTAAATCTAGAAACAATGGCTGGGCGGGTATAAATACCCGCCAGGTGTTAGAAGCGGCAGTAGTTATGAGTTGGTTATTGCGACAGTCGACGATTGAGGTGTACCACAGTGATTTCTTTCATTTGTTTACGTGCAGCGGAGTACCGAGTCGGTCTTGAAGACAGCTGATTGTCAATTTCACGTCTTTTTACTGCAGCAATAGTTGTTCTAAATTTCTGTAAACCATATTTCCAAATCTACGTAACCCGAGCAGTGACAATATCTATACTTCCTTGTTGGTTTGCGTTTTTCAAATACTTTGCTTTTCTCAAATATAAAGTCATTATTCATTGTTGATGATGCAAAGACAGTGAAATTTCAATTCCATCTTCACATACCGACTAGATCTTAAAAGATCTGATTACCGCTTAAGGCCTATGTATTCTCATACTTCCATTGTAGGTACAAGTAAATGTGTAATTAATCCATTTTTACATAAGTATAACTCCAGAACATGATAACGATTAAAGAAAAAGTTTATATAGTAAAACCTGCCTAAAACGGACCCCTTAGATGCCGGAAACCTGGAAAAACGGAAAATAAATTTTGGAAGGGAGCTATTTTCCATGTAAAATTATACTCTAGGCCAAAGCTACCTAATGCGGAAACGGAAATATTTTGTCGGCAACCGTGTACGTAAACAACCTGATTAAAACGGGTTACTTTATGTGTAATGGGTTACACGTATGCAACATGGGTTACGTACGTATTTTTAAAAGTGCAATAATTTACAGAACGACTGTGCTTGCACCAAAGTTCCACGAACCATAAAGCCATAAACTGTATTCCTTCCAGGAGAAGGGAAAACAAGCCATTATAGCTCTCTCAACTCTCTTTCAACACATATGATGAGGGTACAACTGTTTTGCAGTTTTTCATTCACAATTTCGTTGTTACAAGTGATCAAGTAAGAGTGGAAGAAAACTGTGAAGATCGGTGACTTTTAAAAACATAGTATGTGTGTATACAAATTCTGTAAAGTAGATTCTAAATGTAAGACATTATCACTGGAGGAAAAAATTATTGAAGAACACGAGAAGTACAAACATCCATCTCAAGAATTAACAGTGTTGTTTAACGTGGGGAAAAAAGTGGAGCTCCACTGTTGTTTTCTGTCACTTTACGAATGTGGACTAATCCTTGTTTCACATAATTTTCCCCCGTATCTCTTAACGGTCACGTGACCTTATCACATCTCATTGGCTGCTGTTGTAGTATAGACTGTTGTGCGGTAAAAATTAATTCGTTATTTAATATGGTGATGTATCTTTATATGTTGGAAGAGAATTGTCAAATTTATATTTTCGTAACTGTTTTAATTAAATATATTACTCAACAGACTTGATTTATCTGAAATGTATGTTAATTCTTAAACGAAGTAAAGAGGAGGTTCCTTTGCTCTCAAGCACATGACACAATAGCACGTGATTTAGCGGTAGTGATGACATATTTGTTTATATGACTTTTATCACTGACCTTGTTTGGAACTGGATTAGTCAGATATCGCCATTCGACGGTGTGCTATACCGAGTGCGAGAGCTAAATTATTTTATCGATCGTTTATTTTAAGTGTACTTGTTATATGTATAATGTCACTAAATGTCGCTGAAGCATCGCAAGGGAAAACCTTTACAAAGCGGCGAAAAAAGAATTGTGGTGCATGTGTTTAATGCACTCACAGAGAAGAATCCGTCTTTGTCAGTGAGAGAAGTCGAACAGCTGTGCTCTGAACTTACAGGTGTGTTAGATGCGTAGGAACATCGCGACATGAAATTGAGACAACAGGAAAACTTACCACTCCAGGGGCGATATTTCTGTGTGGCGAAGACGTTATTTAAGGACAATCAGATTGTACCGGGATACAAGTCGCAAAATATGCTACCTTGACGAGACTTGGGGGAATGAAGGACACACGACAAGTATGGCGTGACACGGCTTTTAAGGCTGAAAAACAAACATTTTTGCAAGGTATGTGTGCTGGTTTAGAAAATCCCAGTGGAAAAGGCCGAAGGCCTTTCATTATAAACTTGTTCCAGTTTCATTTCTCATTCATTCAGTTTCAACTTTCTCAGTTTCATTATAAAGTTCATTATTTTTCATGCCTTCGTATTCTTATTTGTATGATTTTATCTATCTTATCTTATCAGTTGTCATTGTCACTATCTTCCATGTCTTCGCTTCAGTTTCGTGACGTAGCGGCGTAAAGAAATACGCCCAACGTGATTCGGATTGACGGGCGACTCGGCTTAGTTTTTCAAAATCTTCTCCCTAGGGGACGGTAATGTACTGTAGTGATGGAGCGACCTTTGTCACACGACGGGATATCTGCTTACAGGAAAGACAAGGCAGAATGACCATCTGGTATAATAAATAGTCCATTTTAAGCACGTATCCCTACTTATATACTCAACTCCTTATGGACCCGCTTCGAGCGTGTCTGCCTCAGAAAGGGGTCCGAAGTTTGAATCTCGGTCAGGGTGAGTTATGTGGGTACGGTTTTTTTTCCAGGGTTTCCCCTTATCCTGAATGATAAATGTCGAGTAAATCTGACCTCTATGGACCCTGGATTCATTTGAGGATGATTTCACTCATGTCATTCATCATCCAATATGATTAACGTTGGAGGACGTAAATTTAAAGAATAAATAAATGAAACCCTTAAGTATAGTCAATTTTAAAATTAGACTGACATCCACATCTCACGTTGGGAGAATGTCTATGACTGGCTAGTTAGATATCAATCAATTCCTAATCGATGAAAGCGTGGTAACACGAACTCTACTCCAATCTCATGCTACCTCCCCCTCGTGGATTAAATCACGTGATAGGAGCTGGTTTCGCTTTGATGCAATGAACACCACAGTTGCGATTTTTTTTAATTTACGTCCTCCAACGTTAAGTCATATCGGACGGTGAAGGAAATGATGCTCAAATGAGTCCAGTGTCCTCGAGGTTTAGAGTTACCCGACATTCGTCTTGAAGGATAAGGGAAAATCCCGGATAAAACCTTATCCAGGTAACTCACCCTGATCGAAATTCGAACTCGGGACCTCTTGAACGTGAGGCCGACATGCTGCCATCTACGCTACCCAGGCGGGCTCACAGTTGCGATATCAGTCAAATTATAAAAATGAAAAATCTGTAGTTGGGCCCAAACCTCCAGGATATTTATCTTATGTTTTAGGTCTCAGCAAAGTTATAGGCCACTCAATAATAAAAAATTTGGCCTTTTCTTACTTAATACAAGGGATGGCTAGAATCAGTACGTTAGACCGAGAAACCAATAGGAAATGAACCATGACACCTTCGGTTCACACACGAACTCCCTTGCACATTGACCTGGAATGTCTTGCTTTTCTTTATCCTTATTTTTCGTTCTGCCATCCTCGTATGAAAGAAATGAGGGTGATGATTCTTTCTTCACAGAACAAATACAATAGAAATATCGTTTTTAGTTTCCTGAATGAAACACGAGTACAATAGTCATCTATGGGAACAGTGTTTTAATGAAAATGTACAGCATTTCTAACAGTTCTCTTCTTGATTCATTAGATACGAGTAATTAAGTACTAAATTCGCAGGAATTTAAACAATAGTGAATATTATATGTGATGCATATTTTGCCTGTTTTATTAATATGCACAGCTTTAGCATTTTATAAATTATATTGTGACTTAGTGGGGTAGTAAAATTAAAAGTCCGGTTTGCAGAAATTCTAAAATGCTCTTTATGAAACACACTTTGGCCAACCCTTAAAGTAGCAGAATTGCGTAATATACGCAAATACAATCTTCAAGGTTGTCGACCACAAACAAAAGAGTTCACTTTCAAAACACAGCTGCACGAGCTCGATTATCAAGTTCCGATTACGACTTTGTCTACTGGCGAATCGCGGCTTCTTTATATTTCTAGAAATTAATCGAATGTTCTGTAACAAACAAGTAATCGAACCTTCCATTCCTTATTTGTCTCTTTCTTTATCTGTTTCGGCAAGCTTTTATCTCCGCGTTGCGCTATCTGTCTCTTTGTTCACGCCGGCCGCAATAATGCGATCGGCGACAGCATTATGATTCATAATTGCTTTTATAAATACCTACTTATATTAATTTAATTGATGGAAATTAATCGTTCTTCCACACTATCCATGCATATCAGGTTTGGATAGGTGGTTTACCGGGAAACATACAAGTCAGTTGGAGAATCTAATGTCATGCTGGCACGTTGGCCATGGTAGCTCAATGGCTAAGAGCAGCCGGATGGAGACAAGAAAATCCGTGGTTCAAATCCCGGCTATGGCATTGAATTTTTCAATCTGACACTACCTTTCCAAACCTATATTACTTTTCATACTATATATGACACGTGTATAGTTGAGGAATACTTGAAAATCTATAAAATTTTAGAACATTATTATTTAATGCTCACTTCCTGTGACTTGACTCGTTTGCAAATTCTAAAGTATTGGTATTTAAGCTCAGCATTTTCCAAGAAAGAGGCATATAAAATTGTTAAGAAAATTCCGCAATCTCAGACTGCTTTTTTTCAATAATGGCTTTAACGATTTTGTTTTAAAAAATCACGTGTTTTAGATATTTTCAAACAAAGAAATGTATGTCTTGAGTTTTCTTGAACTGCTCTCAGAAGCCCTCTTCATGCTGGCTGAATTTCGCATCACTAGGATCCTATATTCATATTCATTTATTTCATCCTTAATATCATGTTTACATGATACGGAATCGTCAACATTGTACAATAGAAATGCAATTAAATTTACACTAAAACAATACAATTAAGAATAATGCGACAAAACATTAAAAAAGAAGGCGACAAAGCATTACCAAATAAAAAAAGGACAAATCTCGTTAAAACGTATTGGTAGTAATTGTGTCTAATTTTTTCTATGTAGCTGACAATTCCGCAGATATTCTATAATTATCCAATACTTATATTTTTCTTAAATGCAAAGTCGCTACTTAATTTTTCTTTCTCTCTTGGCCATGCAAAGGGAACGGAATTTCAAAACCATTGCGTAGCAACAAACTCTTTAATTGACTATGGGTTAAATCTTACTGTACTCCCATATTCTCTCTGCAGCTACGGGGGAAAAAACAGGAAAGTAAGTAAATTCAGTTTCCATTTATGGATTCTCAACTTCTTATTCTATATTGGAGAGAAAGATCACTTATATTTGCTTAGAGGCCTCTTTACGTGTCTTAAATCTACTTCGCAGGATCACTGGCTTTACTTTCCTTCTGAAAGCAGCCACGTTAAAGTTTACGCCTAAAAAAAAAATTATCAGCCTCTGCCGGATTTGAAGCCGGATCTCGGGAACCAGAGACTATATTTTCAGTTTGTCGATTCCTTGCCTGTAGTAAAGCACAACAAGTATTGTATCACAACTAAAAGATGTACATCGAAATTTCTCCAGAAATACGACACAAGAGTCACGACAGAGCAGAGCTCAGGGTCCCTACTGTTGATCAGTCGGAAACTCACCGGCAGACCAGTACATTGAATTGAATCTGAGGTTCTTCTCCCATTAGTCCTGGACCCGTAGGACCAGAACCCGGGACTCTCGGTTTTTTACCGTAGGACAGTACCTATTTTATAAACTGCCCCTCCCCCGCTGCACACGGCAGACAGGACGGAAGTGGATACGCCACTTACGCGCCAATCCAAAATGAACCGGCTACCAAATAACCTCGGTGGGGCCGCCGGTGATCTAGCACACCAGCTGCTAGCTCTGCAGGCTAGGACCCGGAACTTATTAGGCAACCCTCTACCCCCTCCGGGTGGCCGTAGCCTGACCGGAGGTACCCAATTTCCCGTGGGTGTCGGGAACACACTGTCCCCTCGAGTCCAACCCAATCCGGACAGCTCCCATTCAGGGAGGGGCTCGAATGTTCGTTCCGAGGTTCCTCTAGTAACGTCAGAGGTACCATGAGTGCTAAGGGTCCGCAGTGCCCGCACCACGGCAGCTGTAGTGGACTAATCCCCTCCCTTACGAGAGACCAGCACAACCTAACGTGGCCCTAAAAGTCCCGGAGACAGTCCTACTGGAGGAGGAAGTATTTACCAGGAGCATATCATCCCGCCATGCACCGCCGAGACACCCGCCGACACTTCTACCCTGAAAGAGACCACCAGTTTAGAGATAATGTGAAATGATAATGGAGATGAAATGGAGGAACATAACATTCTTGGGATGTAATAACCTACCCAGCATTCACCTGGCTACCCGGGAAAACCATCGAAAAACCCCATGGGTTAGGCAGATCCACCACGGGAGTTGAACCCGGGCCTGCCGAAAGCGAGCCACAGATGAAACCACCTGACCCATCCCGCTCGATATACTTGATTAGTCTGATTTAGTCATTTTAATTCGCACATTAAGTAAAAATTGCGGTTCTACTCGACTTACAATGAAATAATTGTTTTTAATTTGACAAGCCACATTTAATGAAGTAAATCACAAAATCCATATTCAATTGATACACATCGCCTTAATCCAGTTGTGCAAACAGCAGATATAAGTAGGGAATGAGAGAGAGTATAACGAGATGTAGCAAACGGCAGATATAATCTCATTGTGGGCGGGAACACAAAATAAAAGAGGAACAATAAGAGCACCACAAGAAATAAAATCACTTTGCGACGGACGTGCCTTCATCACAAAACAAAGCATTCAGTAAGTCACGTTGCTGAGATTATTGAATATTTTCTACAAAAGAAGTTGATATTGTCGAAGATTGTTATTAAATTCTATGCCAATATTTGTTATTTACCTAAGGATTGAAGTGGCACTCACAAATAAATAGAAATTCTCTTTCTCGTCTGATATGGTAATGTAAAGTAACTGGATGTTTTGGAAACGACGTATTGGTTGGCTAACAACTCGCGAACCAGTGGTTCTGCGTTCGGTTCCATTTTGAGTGAAGAGATTTTTATCTTTATCCAGAATCATTCTCTGACATCTGCGGAGTCTGGACATGTAGGCGGGAGCGAATGTGTTCGATGTAAAAGTTATGAAACAAACTCTGCAGTCCAGAGAATAATAACAGCAACAGTAAGTTGTTTCTCAAGTCAACACAGAAGTAACAGTGGGCTATAAAACAAAGTGAGAAAGTTACTCAAGTTTGTAAATAAAACACATATTTGAATAATTCCGTGTATGTAAACAATTCTGGCCCACTTCTGTAGTGTAGGTGGTAGTGTGTGTGCCCCATATTCAAGCGGTCTCCAGTTCGAATGTTGCTAAGGATTTTTCTTGGGTTTTCCCTTATCCTGAAATATGAATGTCTGGTAACTGAGCTCTATGGACCCTGGGCGCATTTGAGTATCATTTCACCCATTTCATTCATCATTGATATGACTTAAAATCGGAAGACGTAAAATTGCAACAACAGCAACAACAACAACAACAACAACAACAACAATAATAATAATAATAATGATAATGATAATGATAATGATAATGATAGTGATAGTGATAGTGATAGTGATAATGATAGTGATAGTGATAGTGACAATGACAATGACAATGGCAATGGCAATGGCAATGGCAATGGCAATGGCAATGGCAATGGCAATGGCAATGGCAATGACAGTGACAATAATAATAATAATAATAATAATAATAATAATAATAATAATAATAATAATAATAATAATAATAATAATAATAATAATAATAATAATAATAATAATAATAATAATAATAATAATAATAATAATAATAATAATAATAATAATAATAATAATAATAATAATAATAATAATAATAATAATAATAAATAATAATAATAATAATAATATAAATAATAATAATAATAATAATAATAATAATAATAATAATAATAATAATAATAATAATAATAATAATAATAATAATAATAATAATAATAATAATAATAATAATAATAATAATAATAATAATAATAATAATAATAATAATAATAATAATAATAATAATAATAATAATAATAATAATAATAATAATAATAATAATAATAATAATAATAATAATAATAATAATAATAATAATAATAATAATAATAATAATAATAATAATAATAATAATAATAATAATAATAATAATAATAATAATAATAATAATAATAATAATAATAATAATAATAATAATAATAATAATAACAATAACAATAATAATAATAACAACAATAACAATAATAACAACAATAACAATAACAATAACAACAACAATAACAATAACAATAATAATAACAATAACAATAACAATAATAATAACAATAATAATAACAATAATAATAACAATAATAATAATAATAATAATAATAATAATAATAATAATAATAATAATAATAATAATAATAATAATAATAATAATAATAATAATAATAATAATAATAATAATAATAATAATAATAATAATAATAATAATAATAATAATAATAATAATAATAATAATAATAATAATAATAATAATAATAATAATAATAATAATAATAATAATAATAATAATAATAATAATAATAATAATAATAATAATAATAATAATAATAATAATAATAATAATAATAATAATAATAATAATAATAATAATAATAATAATAATAATAATAATAATAATAATAATAATAATAATAATAATAATAATAATAATAATAATGTTTGTAATTTACGTCCTCCAACTTTAAGTTATATAGGATGAATGAAATGGGCGAAATGGTACTCACGTGAGTTCGGGGCCCATGGAGCTTAGAGTTACCCGACATTCGTCTTTCAGGATAAGGGAAAACCCCGGAAAAACCTTATCCAGATAACTCACCCTGACCGAGATTCGAATTCGGGACCTCTTGAACGTGAGGCAGACACGCTACCATGTACACTACCGAGGCGGGCAGGGCTAATGATTGATGATGATGATGACGATGATAATGATGATGATGATGACTATGATAATGATGATGTTCACATATTGTGTATTGTTTCTATGTTTCGTTTGTATCCACATAGGGGGTCTCATAACTGACTTATGATTGAGTCTCAGCAATTATAGACAAGCATGTCAGAGCTAAACCTACAATGGTTCGAATCCCGAACATCATTTTGATTTTTTAATGTAGAAATACGGGATGTGTATTACGCACATTGTAATATAACTTCAAATTGCTAAAATTTATTTGATTTTATGGCATTTATGCTCACACATAAAAACTGAAACACTCTACTCTGTTTTTAAACTAACTGAAATAAATATTTTATTCCTATATGTAAAATCAAATAAAAATGGAAATTAGTATCGAGTGTGTTAACCCTCTGCTTCTATTACACCTCTCATTCTGCGGGACATGGATGTGACCAAATGCCTAGTGAAAATTTCACGAGGAGATACTTCGCATTATATGACAGTGTCATTCATAACAGATGAATGAGCACCAGTGTTTACACAATCAATGTTAAGTCATTTTTCTAATAACATTGCATTTAGTTTGAAAACGACAAGAATATTATTTGCGTTTTTATAAATGTGTTAAAAGTATTATTTATCTTCTGCAATAAAAACATAAGATACTGCTGTTTAAGAAACGATAAAAAGAACATACACATCAAGGATTGAAGTCACGTTGGTCTACTTACAAGACACATGCGTTTTACCACTCGACTACCATACATACGGCCAATCCGCAAAGCATCTGCCTAATTGCATAGCTTTGAAATGAAGTCAGAATGGTACTAAAGCGTATATTGGAAAAATTAATTGTTTTTTTCATACTAGCCGTGTGTAGGACGAAGTATAGAAAGGGAATCAGACTGAAAATTTTACTGCTACATTCTGGATTCAAATCATTGAACTTTTCAGTCTCACTCTATCTTTCCAAAGCGTTTTGTGACTTTGTTGGTTCGTAAAATGTAAAGTCTAACTTACATAAATTTAAAATACTCTTTATTTCAAGCAAAAATACACTTTGTACAGTCCTGACAGCAGCAGAATGACGTAACATATACCAACTCAGTCTCTCGTTGCTTCACCACAGGCAAACAAACGAAAGAAATCACTTGCGGTACCTACACTCACAAATGTCCACACAGCCGCATACACAATTAACAACTCAATTCGCAACTCCATTAACAACTGCAACTCACTCAGTAGCGACTAAATGCCGGCTTTTATACCTTCAGTCACTGTTCCAGAAACGCGCTGACGTTTCAAGGCCATTCGTGGCGCATCGAGAGAATAATATAACTATTTCTGTCTCTTTCTCTCCCCTCTTCTCTCACCCTCTCTCTCTCGGCAAGCGCTAGCCTGCGCGTGGGTGTGGCTTGGGCACTATCTGTCTCTTTCTTTCCTGCCAACTGGATTGTCGCAACTCCAACGAAATAATGCGATCGGTGACAGTATATTACGAACGCAGCATCATCGAATGCTTCCGATGTTTTCCGAATCGAACTTTCTTTCTTGTAGACGCCCTTTTTGTTTCTAAGGCTGTACAGGTTAAGGTGTTTCTCGTTCTTACATTTCCAAAATATTTTGTTATTTTGAATATTTAAGTATTTTAAGCAATACACATTCAAATACCATTTTAAAAACATTCTCTTGAACTAATACAAAGAATATCAAACCTAAACATAATAAATCAGTTGTCACTTGTTGGTTCATATGCCTGCTATGGAATATTATTTGAAACCATTTCTGTTAGAGTTTATCATAATTCCTACGAAAACCTCTACTTCTATCTACCACGTTTATCGACATACACACCTGTAGAATTCATTCATTGCAGGCTGGCAGGCTGTTTGGAACAGCCCGAAGGGTGGTTAAGTCGTGTACCTGCACTGGAAAGAGCTTTACCACGTAGTGGCGGGATGTGGATGTTGTAGGATGACGGGTGAACATTAAGTGGGTGTAGCTTGTTGCTCCTCGAGGAATGATCGAACCGGGTGCTACAGACAGCGTGCACCGCTGGTGGATTAGTTAATAAACTTGGAAGAAGATAGGTAAAATATTGAGTTTTTCAGATTGGATAGCTGTAATTTAGTTTAGGCAGGAATGGGAATCATGTGGTTACCGGTAATGACCGCAAGACATGCAGGGTAACCGGTATCGCTTTATGCGACGCTCACGAAGTACATAGTCTCCAAGGGATCTGACTAGGGCGCTCTGATGGTGAGGCAAATTCTCGAAGATTTTGGTGGCCCGGCGCCTCATTTCAACCTCCGCGTAGCGGAGGGATGAAGCCTCGTGAAGTAGTCTCACGGGGAACCTTGTGCATACAGAATAAATAATCCGAAGACATTTATTCTGTGCACGTTGGAGCAGTACCAGGTTTGAGCCTGCGACCATACCCCAGACTTCGCACAGGGATGACCAAAGCCATAAAGAGGCGCAACTTTAGGGAAACAGACATCGCAGACCTAAGCACAGGGTATAGTGATGCCACGGCACCACACGACCGATGCGCTTGCTCCCGGATGTGCTCCCGAAAAGTTAGGCCCTTGTCCAGCTTGACTCCCAAATATTTGATTGAATTCTCCCACCTAATCCCTTGTCCAAAGTAGGTAAATGTGGGGAAGTTGGCGGGAAAGTGGCGCTTGGTGAACAGTATCGCTTGACTTTTCTCCGTGTTAATGGACAATCACCAAAGCGTGCTACAATCCTGGGGGAGGTTTAAATATCGTTGAATGAGGTTGAAGGTGTCTATTTGTGGAAAATAGCAGCACGTCGCCAGCATATTGCGCTATGTTGACGTGCTGTTCAGTGGGAAGGTCAGCCACGTAGACGCTATAGAGTGTCGGGGATAACACAGAACCTTCGGGGACTCCGCCGCGGAGATGTGTGTAGATGTTTTTCCCGCCACTGTGACTGTGAAGAATCTATGTTTTAGGAAAGAATGTAGAAGATGTATGATGTGAGTGGGTAGCTCCAGTTGGATAAATTTGTATAGAAGACCCGCATGCCAGGTCGTAGAGAAGGCCTTTTCTACGTCCAGAGAAACCGCTGAGGTGAATGCCTGGTCCTGGAAACCTAGGGCTGCAGCCTCCACCACGCGCAGCAACTGCTGTGGCGTAGAATGCCCAGGATGAAAGCCAAACTGGTGAGGAGGGACCTGTAGAATTGTTTTATCAAATAATTTCGTATAAGTACAAAGAGAGTGACATTATACAGTGGGTTTAAGAGATAGTCAAAACTTCTAGGGCTGCTCGCTTTCTGATGGCTTTCGTACTTATTTTTTTTAAATTAATATTCTCCAACGTTAAGTCATATTTAAGATGAATGAAATTGAAGAAATGATGCTTAAATGAGCCCAGAGTCCATAGAGCTTATAGGTGCTCGACATTCATCTTTCAGGATCAGATAAAAAAAACGGAAAGAAACCTGATCCAGGTAACTCACCCTTTGCAAGATTCAAACTCGGGACTTCTTGAACGGGAAGTGAACGCTACCATCGACGCTACCAAGGGGAGCTTGAAGTTGTACTGATACCTCATTCTTGAAAGATACTGAACTAAAGTACCAAGTTTGGTATTTTGAGATGTTTTTTTAGTTATGCTGTTCACAAACATGCGCATGCAAACACCAAATACGAATTTCTTTTACTCCAAAAATGCATTCTGTAGATTCAAAACACACATTTCTGGCGAATCTCAATATAAAATATTTGGGTGGAATGCAATACTTTTCCTGCTAGCTATATGTAGTAGGGAAAGTAAAAAGTAAACCTTTGTGTGAGTAATTTGTGCGATGTTTATGGAAACAGTAGCATCAGATGGAAAAGTAATTCCCTCTGTAGCATAGTACAGTCCAGTCCAAGTATTAACATCAAAATATAGTGCAATAAGTATGAGTTACAACGATTAGATAGTTAGTTAGTTAGTTTTTATTCATCCTTTTGATCATATTACATGATATAGGACACGTCAAGTACTTATAACTAAAAATTATACAATATACATATATACAACACAAGTTTGGAATGAAAATTCAACTGTATGTACAGTATAATGATAATGATGATGATAATCATGATAGTAATAATAATAATAATAATAATAATAATAATAATAATAATAATAATAATAATAATAATAATAATAATAATAATAATAATAATAATAATAATAATAATAATAACAATAATAATAATAATAATAACAACAATAACAATAATAACAACAATAACAATAACAATAACAACAACAATAACAATAACAATAACAATAATAATAACAATAACAATAACAATAATAATAACAATAATAATAACAATAATAATAATAATAATAATAATAATAATAATAATAATAATAATAATAATAATAATAATAATAATAATAATAATAATAATAATAATAATAATAATAATAATAATAATAATAATAATAATAATAACAATAATAATAATAATAACAACAACAATAACAATAATAACAACAATAACAACAACAATAACAACAACAACAACAATAACAACAACAATAACAATAACAATAACAATAACAATAACAATAATAATAACAATAATAATAATAATAATAATAATAATAATAATAATAATAATAATAATAATAATAATAATAATAATAATAATAATAATAATAATAATAATAATAATAATAATAATAATAATAATAATAATAATAATAATAATAATAATAATAATAATAATAATAATAATAATAATAATAATAATAATAATAATAATAATAATAATAATAATAATAATAATAATAATAATAATAATAATAATAATAATAATAATAATAATAATAATAATAATAATAATAATAATAATAATAATAATAATAATAATAATAATAATAATAATAATAATAATAATAATAATAATAATAATAATAATAATAATAATAATAATAATAATAATAATAATAATAATAATAATAATAATAATAATAATAATAATAATAATAATAATAATAATAATAATAATAATAATAATAATAATAATAATATATTAATAATAATAATAATAATAATAGTTCACTTGTAGTTAACATATTCAAACAATTCACCTATACTATAAAACATTAACATCATTAACATTAACAAAATCAATTGTCAAAGTAATCATAATATTCTTTTATGCTATAAAAACAATGGAGTGAAAGAAGTTTTTTGAGACAAATTCTAAATCGATGCAGTGCAGGTATTTGCTTCAGATAATTGGGTAATTTATTATAAAGCTGGAGGCCAGTATATACAAAACTTTTTTCAAAAGAACTAGTGCTATGTGTGATTACATGAAGGTTATCTTTTCTTCTGGTATCATGAGAATGTATCTGTGAGTTTGTTGTGTACATACTGAGATTATTTTTTATGTAGCATAATGTTTCATATATGTAAATACAGGGGAGGGGCAATATATTTAATTCCTTAAATAATGGCCTACAACTGGTTCTTTTATTAACATGTAGTATTATCCTAATTGCCCGTTTTTGCATTTTAAAAATAGATTTTGCTCCTATTGAATTACCCCAAAATAATATTCCAAAGCTAAGAACAGATTGAAAATATGCATGATATAAAGATATGACCGATTTCAAGTCCATGATTTTTGAAATGACTGTGATGGCATAAGTTATTTTACTCAGTTTTTGAGATAGTTTTTGAATGTGAGCCGACCACTTTAAATTATTATCCACCCATACCCCTAGAAATTTTGTACTATCTGTGTATGAGATATATTTGCCCTGGAACTCTATAAAGGGATGACTGGCAAGTGTATTTTGTTTATGATGAAAAGCTATTGCTGTTGTTTTTTCTGTATTTATTAATAATCTATTAATGTTGAACCAGTTTAGCAATTCAGACATTGTCTGTTCTATCTTAAATTTTAAGGATCTCAAGTTGTAACCAGAAATATATAAATTTGTATCATCAGCAAATAATGTTGGATAACTATTTTTTAAGGAACACTCTAGATCATTTATATATATCAGAAATAAAACAGGTCCAAGAATTGAACCTTGGGGGACACCATATTTTATTACTGCCATAGATGATAAATATGTTGTAATTTCATTTGTATTTACATGTGTATAAGTGATTTCTACCATCTGTTGTCGGGATGTTAAATATTCTTTAAACCACTTGTTCACTGTTCCACGTATACCAATAACAGCTAGTTTTTCCAATAAAATTTTGTGGTCTGCTAAGTCGAATGCCTTTGACAAATCTAAAAATATACCAATATTTTCTTCTTTTTTATCCATAGATTCATATATACGTTTAACAAAATCTGCTATTGCTGTGTTTATTGACTTGTCTTTACGAAATCCATGTTGTTTGTTTGTTATTATACTGTGTTTATCGAGGAATGATGTAAGTCTGACGTACATTACTTTTTCTATTAATTTTGAAAAAACGGATAGTAGTGATACAGGTCTATAGTTACCTACATCAAATTCTTCCCCCTTCTTAAAGAGAGGTTTCACCTTAGCCACCTTCAATTTTTCTGGAAATTCACCCGTTGATAGTGAGAGGTTTATTATGTAACATAGGGGTTTTATTAAATTTTGGTAGCAGTTCTTTATAACACTGTCAGGAATTTCATCAATACCACAAGATGATTTACATTTCAAACCCTTGATTATGCTTTCCAGCTCCATTTCTGTGACTGGGGTTAAATACATACTATTGCATTGTTTTGGATATCTATTTGGCTGTGGGAAATCTTTCTTCAGGCTATCATTCGAACTATTTTGAACTATATTTGTGTAATAGTTATTAAAAAGATTGGCTACTTGTTTTGGGTCACTTATTTTAATTCCCTTGTGTCTAAGGTGTATATTCTCGGGGATATTCTTATCTTGTTTAATTTCTCGTTTAATTAAGGTCCACATGGCTTTTGATTTATTTTGTGATTCATGTATAAACCTTGCATTATGCAGTTTTTTTGCTTCAACCAATAGTTTGGTATATATATGTTTGTATTTTTTATAGTAGGTTTTGAATTGTTCCGACACATTTCCAGCTTTTATGATTCTACTAAGAAATTTCATTCTGTGACTTGAATTTATAATACCAGGTGTTATCCATCTGTTTTTTGGTTGCCGAATTGGCACTCTTGTTTTTGGTAATGCTGTTTGAAAGCAATAATTGAAAGTATTAAAAAACTCATTATATGCATCATCTACTGAGTGGTATTGGTATACTAGATCCCATGACTGTTTTTGTAGTAAGTAATTTAAATAATCTAAGTTATTTTCTTTGATCATCCTTATGTATTTATAGCCGAGCTTTTTGTTTGGTAACCTACATCTGATTTTGCTTTTAATACTTATAATCTGTGCTAAGTGGTCTGAAAATCCTGTTTCAATTACCTGCAAGCTATATTCCCATAGGTTTTTGTTTATAATAATTTGGTCTAGTGCTGTTTGACAATGTGGTGTTACTCTAGTGGGCACAAATACTACTGGCTCCATTCCAAAAGAATTTAGCATGCACATTAGCTCTGGTTTTGGTGTGCTATCTAGAAAGTTTATATTTAGATCACCTATGATTACATGTTTCTTTCCTTTGTTTAATGCTGTTTGATTTATTATTTCCAAGCAGTCAATAAGCAGGTCAAGGCTACTGTTAGGGGGCCTATATATTTTTCAGGGTTTTGTTTCCCTGTTTTGTCAAAAGATTTTCTTTCTTCAATTTTTCTTATGGGGTCTCTTTTGTCATCACCTAAAACCACTTTCAGTTTCCCTTGCATGAGAATATTATGTTTAAAGTATCTTGTATTACTTTTCCTAATATAAGAGATCGCTTCCTATTTAAATGAAGGCCATCCCTTCCTAGACAACTATCATCCAAAAATTTATTCACATCTACAAAAACTGCTTTGAGGGCATCACAAGCCCAACGTATTCCCTCATTTATGTCATCTATGTATCTCTTGCCTACATCTCTTCTTCTTACTATACCATTTACAACTACAGTTGCAGATGGGAAGCACTTTTTTGCATGTCTTATCACACTATACACTTCACCCATGACATCATCTGGTCCCCAGGACTTGTAGATGTCATTTGTGCCTACATGTAGCACTAATGTGTTTATTTTGTCCTTGCTTTCTTCTTTGTCAAGTAGGTTTGTCATGTATTCAGCTTCACAAACTTTTGTGAATAGAGTTTCCTAGTGCAGCTCAGGCAATTAGGCTTAGTGAATTCATTTGACCTGTTTTAGGATCAGATCCCTGGTAAGTCAGAGTCAGGATGTTACCCAGGTATTTAATATAGAAATCTGAAAAGTAGAATGCAAAATGTAATTCTTAGAATTTAGGAAGTCACTCAGTAACAGTCTTGTTTCAGGAATGAATTAGCAGTTTAAGAGAATGTATGTAGAAATGCTTATGCTTGTAGGTTAGGTTAGGTTAATAAAAGAATGTTCTTTTACAGTGTGAGAGAAGTGTCCACTACGGATTCCCCAGCATTTAAATACTGCACTCGAATTATGTGGATTAGCAATGATTTCAGTTTAACATTTCTGCAACCAATGGCAACATACACTTCACCATATTATTATTATTAAAATTTAGTTATGTTAAAATCATAAAATCTGAATATGTCAGAAGTTAGCAAATATAATTCAATAGTTACCAGTTCGAGTGATAAGATTCAGAAACAGTTTTATTTTTCAGCCTAATAATTGCCAACTCTCTTCAAATAGATCATTATTAGTTATCATACCTACCCAGGCTACCTGGATATAAAGATCTTATAATTCTTTACTGGTGCAGCTGGCAGCAGATAAGTGAAGAATGAGTTTGGAGATGAAGGAAGATGCAGCATCAGTATCCTCACTTAACACTTGTATTTGTATTTGTTTATTTAGTGCTAAGCTATTACATGATCATCTATTGAAATTGGACCTGTCCAATGCTACATACATGTTACATAATCTCCTTTCCTTAAACACTCTATAAGCTACTGATTACACAAAAACATAATAGAAGTATTTTCTTAAGTTAAGTGGAGAATATTTACTAAATATTTTTATTTGTGTAGACTCTATAAGCTATCATTCTTAGCTTTTATCAACTGACCATTTCCATTTTCACCTAATGTTTCACAGAAATTTCCCTAAACCTCTTACTTGACACTGATTGTGAACATTTTCTTTATAAAATTGTATATGAGGCAGAGGCCATAGGTGTATCGATGGGAACAGAAATTCATATTTTGCACAATAAGCTGGAGATAAAAAAGCTGTCGTCCGATGGGTGTCATGTTTGCTCATTGTGGACAGCAAGCTGGTGCGGCTTTCAACTTCGAAGCTGTGTTTGGAGCTGTTTAAGCAAAACCTGAAGGACTTGTTGCATCGAATTGTTACTGGATTCATCATTATACTCCAGAAAGAAAGCAACTATCAAAACAATTGGTTGGTTCCAAAGAATCTGTCCCAAAGAAGTCCCATCAGCCAGAAAGGTGATGGCGACAATTTTTTACGAAGCAAAGGGTGTCACACCCATTCACTTCTTGAAAAAAGGAAAAACGATTACTGGAGCATACTACAGCGAGATATTTGCCTAATTTTACAAGAAGTTGAAGGAGACATGACCCCATATTGCAAAGAAGAAAGTTCTGTTTCACCATGATAATGTCTCAGCACACATTCATCCAGAGTTTTGTTGCCAAACTGCATGAATTGTTGCCACATCCTCCATATTCTCCTGTTCCCAAACATGAAGAAAATACTTGCAGGAACAAAATTGGGATCAAATGAGATCATCACGGAGACAGGGACATATTTTGCAGAGCTTGACAATTCTTATTTTTTGCAGGGGTTAAAAAATAGCAGGGGCATTGGGAGAAGTGTATATCCCCAAAATGGGACTATGTTGAGAAATAAATAATTTGTAAATCCTTTTATGGAAGTGTTGAAAACAGTGTTGTTGTATAAATTAAGTTAATTAGGAGTCGATTAATAACACAAAACACAAAAAGTGAGTGTTGTTTTGTGTTATTAATCGACTCCTAATTAACTTAAATAATTTGTGTTTGAAGAAACTGGCATCTTCATTCCTAACACAGATACTTATTGAATCATCCTCTGTAAATTCTGGAAAATTTAAATGAGTAGATATGATTAAAGTTGCAAAAAATTAATATAAATTGTTTATGTTGAAATCTACATATTTCATGTAGTAAATTTTTATCTATCTCTTATGACAGGATTACCAATTATGAGAAGTTATATAAAATTCATTTAGAATGAAGAGAATAATGCTATCAAAAGAAAATTCAAGGGTTCCATTTTTTAAATATACAAACAGATATCTTAAACATATAGTGTTTTAATCAAACTAATTTTACCCTTTTACAAAAATATAAAAATTAACAAATAATTTTCTATGCAAATGGTAATTTGCGATGGGAAATTTTCTTGAAAAGTTTTGTGTGAATCCTAGGACGAGAAGCAGTTGTTTTAATTAAGTGGATCTCAAAATATATACAAGTGAAATTGTGATAATTTTTTATGTGAAATGCAAACCTTCTTTTGCTTACTATAGGTAAGGAATAGAGGAAGTAACAAATTATATTTGTGTGGAAAAAAATAGTATTATGTGCTGTGTTGTTTTATTTTGTTATTTATGGCTTTAGCATAGAAAAATGGAGAAGGAAGAGCTATTTCTTTTGAACAGCTTTATTACCACAGATTGATATTATGATTTAATTGATGAAATTTTATTGGATGGTTCTAATGCTACATTAGAGTATTCAGGCAGGAAAATATTCTTGTGCAAATTTTTACAGAAATGTGCAGAAAGTGTATCTGATAAGAGGGTGTACTCTACATTTGCACGTACTCTGCCCCCTTCCTACAAGGTGTCTAAGTCTGTAGTGGCTTTGCTGCGTCACTTCCAATGGACCACCTTCGTGATAGTGGCTGGGAAACGTCCTGCCTGGGGTGTAGAGGTACAGAATGCAATAAAGGTAAAGTTATACATTATCAAAGTTTCTATAGATAAACTTTTATTGTTTTACTAAATTTTTTATAAATATATGCTCCTACTAGTTGAAGTATATTCCAGGCTTGTAGGCCATGGTCTACTGGGCTCTTTCTTCTTCTTCTTCCCAGACATTTTGTCTGCGACTACGGCAGACATCTTCAGTGGCAGTGGCGAGGTCGAAGTACAGTAGACCATGGCCTACAAGCCCGGAATATACTTCAACTTGTATTGACACCGGCCGTGAAAGCCTTAGAACCTTGATGAATATATGCTCCTATTTAAATTTAATTCAAAGAATTTAAATCTGCATATATAGACTGTAAATGAGAAAGATGATAGTGACCTATGCAAAATCAAAACTGTGTTATAATGTCTTCTCAAGTTGGGAATAAGGCTGACTCACAATATGCTGTGAATGCTTATTTATAGCAACCTTCCGTTTTATTTCTTTTTTTAGATAGTGTTGAACTGCCATTGTTATTACATATAGCATTACAGATGATGGGCACAAATGATGTAAGAATTGAAATAATACTCATAATTGTGAAAAAAATATTCCAGGACTAAGTTTAACGCATTTGTTAGTTATGAGAACTGAAGAAAACCTTTAAAAAATCTCACTTATGGAGGACAGTACTATATATGGATAAGCCATATTATATAAACTCAACCATCTGAGTAATGGAAAGTCCATTATGTGCATTGAGATGTCATTTATTTCTGACTAACCTGTGACTTTTTCACTTTACTTTCACTTTTTTACTTCACAGATTATTCCTAGAACAACAAGTTAGACTTTTATTACTCATAAATACATCAAATGTACGAAATTTAAATCATATTTTTAGTCATTTTAGAAATAAAATAGTAAACATTTTTCTAGTAAGGGACAGCTTTAGGTTGGGGGATTTTCTGAAACTCTTCTGGTGGATATACTGAAGACATGAAGATTAGAGTTTGATATTTATTCAACATTCTTTTTAGTTCTTATATGTATGGGGTTAGGGAGCCTCAAAACATGAATTTCCAATGGTTTTGAGATTTAATTTTCAAACAGAATATAATATTTCCTCATTTACTGTAAGTATGCAGTAGAAAAAGTAGAAAAGCAGATAGGAAATAGGTCTATGAAAGTTTTTACCCATATGTACATTACTTGTAAGGAGACAATGTAAATATAAATTATAACGTCCATTATTTGTATTATCTAAGTTAGAACATTAAATTATTTTATTGAATCAGAAAACTCTTAAAAAAGCAAGTACATATCTTATTTGAATAATTTAAGATAAAACCATTATCACATTTTCAAAAATCTGTCACTATTATTGTCACTGTCACTCACTATTATTTACTGCCAAGTTTTCAAATAACTTGAGCTTCCCAAAACTTGATTTAACCTTTAACTTGAGTCAGTGAAATTTATCATACTATTTTTGTATGGAAGTGTTAGGTATGTTGTGTTCCTTTAAGTAACCATATGAGATATTATTGTCTGACTATTTTATGTTTATTTCTTTTTTTGGGATAGGAGCTGGCTGAAATATATAAGATGAACATTACAGAAATTTGTCGACTTCCTGATGAATATATAACAACAGTGGAACGCATTTCAGAAGTGAACAATATTGTTACTAAAACATTTCAAAAAACACGAGGTATATGTCTATTTCTTATTATTTTCAACTGCAATTCATTTAAATAATTCTGAAAATATCTTGCATACTTCATAAAATTATACAGAGTGAATCAAATAATACACTGTATAGCATACCTACATGTAAAACTTCAGTTATCCATCACTTCATCACTTGGTTATCCATTCTGCTCAGTAACCATCATCTTTTGCTTTTGTGTTTGTTTAATGTTCTGGAATAAAAATTTCCTGTATGAGCAAAATTTAACTTGATTTCAAAATAAATATAACCTGTAGATGTGACAACAACATTCACATTTTATGACTTAATTAAAGCTATAATTAATCAGAAATTAAACCTATTTGTACAGCAAAGATGAAACTGTATTGTACCTACTCTGAGTGAAGCTGTTTTCTATTTATATGTATACAATGGTGTTCTTATTTGTAGGATATACAGGGCCTTATTTTTCACTGGTGGCCCACCGGTAGGAAGTAGCTGCATGCGTACAGTGCTTCTCACTGTTCCTGCCACCTGCCTTTTCCATGCCAGTGCATGTTCAGCCAATGTTAGTACGGGTTCTTGTTCTGATATTTGTGATCAAATTGTGATTAGTTCTGTTATAATGCAAAGAAGTATGTATACTTTAGCATACTGCATATTGTTGCACAATTCTTGCATGCCAACAGAGTCTTGTAGAGAAGTGACATAGCTATTTGTAGACCAATTTCCTGGTATTCCTGCACTTCACAGAGAGTAATTTAATAAACTTGTAAAGAGATTTAGAGAAACTGGTTCTGTTCTTGATTAGAAACCCAAAAAGTTCGCTATGTGCTTACTTCGCCTTTGAAGACAATATCAGAGAAATTACTGTAATTTCAGAAGATGAATTAATGCATGTCAACAGACATGTAAGACACGCATGGCAGCACAAGGAGATCACTTCTGTGATTCTATGACAAAGGTATGTGATTATTGTAACCATAATTTACATGATACATTTAAGCGCTAGAATTTCAATATTCAACGCGTCAGCAGAAGTCTTTCTAAATTAACTCTTCCTAAATATTTTTACACCAGTGGCTACCTCCTTTCATCCACCTGAACTAAACCCGCCACCCTAAAAAAGCCCACATATCCTGTCATTAAGTGGTTAAGTCCATCTAAGACAGGTACACGTATGGTATACAACGTGCTGACCCTCAGTCAGCCGCCAACAGCCGCCACCGGGTTCGTCCGCCCACATTTACATACTCAGGGCGAAGGATAGGGTGGGCAAACTCCATAAATACTTGGGAGTGATGCTGGATAAGGGTCTAACTTTTCGGGAGCATATTCGGAGCTTGTCACATTGTGCATTAGGAACCTCAGCTTCGTTATACCCGGGTGATGCGTTCCGGTATGCCGATATCCCTAAAGTTACACCTTTTTCAGGCTTAAGTGCTTCCTCTAATGCTCTATGCGTGTGAAGTCTGAGGCATGTCTGCAGACTCCAATCTGCTGCTATTTCAACGAGTGCAGACTAGATGCCTTCGGGGTATCTATTCTGTCGTTCGTATAGTATACCACAGGAAAGAAAGTCTCCGGCTCATGAGACGCAGGAGGGTTGGAAAAGGTTGCTACACCCTCGGTACAGCTACCAACCTCAAAATTAAACCAAGAACTAGTCTGGAAAATGAAAATTATGTTTACTGCGGCGATAGTTTATGTTTATGTTTAAAATTATGTTTAAATTACTGCGGCGATAGCATATCTTCTGCTGCAGCACTAATTGCCCGCTGGCCGTCTGGCCACCAATGAAAAATAAAGCACTGTAGTAGTGATCATAATGTATTGATGTTGCCTAGCAATACATCTATAAAATTGATGAAAAACAGATGAAGGCGAGAAAGCACGAGCACTTATATTGGCTTTACAGAAAAAAAGTTTGTTTCCAATTATTGCACAGCCCTGCCCTGTGCAACACCTTTATCACCATTATTCAAGAAATAAGACATAGGTTTTAGTGAGTTTTCTTGTATAATTGCTTATAAAACATAGTGTTTATATTAAGAAGGAATATCCTCACTTTCATTAAACATCAACTCACCCCTCAATTATAAGTTAATCAGAGTTATATTGCAAAGTTATATTTTGAATGTACCTCAATAATATCGATTATTGCACTTCATACATACAGAAGGGGACAGAGTAAGTGGTCATCTTGATTATTTTCTAAATTAAAAGATTTCAAACTGTGTGTGGGCCATGGAAGTCAAATGTTCAGTTATAGGTCAAACAAAACAAAAATAGAAATGATACTTAAGGAAAACTTTAGGAACTTTAAATCCAGAGGAGTGGAAAAATTAGTGATAGTAGCAGAGTCTTGTACTAAAAGTCACAGAACTATTAACTCAAGTGACACTCATCAATCATATACAGATCTCCAATGACCTGAACATTTGGGAAAATTTTTTATGGAAATATCAATAAAACTTAATGAACTTTGAGAACTCAATGGATACAATTCTCATCAGAGAAATTCTGGAATCGCCTATAGAGGGACAACTAGTGGGCCATGATCTCAGGGTCCAGTTACTATCCATTGACATGAAGAAGATATTTGTTAAAACTAGATTTGAGGTAAATACCATTCATTGAAACTTGTATATGTGCAACCACATTCAAAATTTTTATGTAATTAAGTTTCTGTGACTTCTGAATTATAAATAAATCAATATGGTGTTTACCTGGTAGATGAAGGGAAAAGAAGGAAGATCTGTATATGAGATTTGAACCTATCATCTCCTGAATGCAAGTCATACATACTACTGCCTAAATCTTCTTGCTTTGTATCTTAAAGTTTTGATTTTCAAAAAGTATTTGCACTTCAGTTTTTCCAAATTTCATAAATAAATTATATATTTATGCTTTTCTACTTGGAAAGTTTTATGAAATAGCTCGTTAATAAACTGTGACTGATCTTACAGAAATAGAAATATCTGTTATAAAGACTTCACTTATCTTAAGAAATTGGTATTAATTCTTCTTTCTAAAGGAGATCGTTTTCACAAACATTTGCGCGCATTGTCAGTCAACACACTTCGTCGTCAAGGATACTATGCTTTTTTTGTATTACCAAAATCTGAAAATGAAACAAACCTAAAAACAGAATCAACTGCTGGTATTTCAAAATTCATTATGTAGTGTTTATTTTTTAAAATAAACACCTTTTCCCAAACCATTAAATCTATCGGACCATTTAATTGTTTTAATAATTTAACTTCAGGATTTATTTCATGGTTAAATGACCAAAAGTGATCTGCTACAGCAGATAATTTTATAATTATAATTTTTATAATTTTAAAAAATTTACTTACCATCCTTGGGTTAATAAACATTTTCAAAGTTGGTATAACTTTAGTTCCTCAAAATAAATATAGTATTAAAAATTTACTACATTTTTCTAAAAAAGTAAAAATTCCTAATAATAAAAAATCTGGATTTGTTTAGATTGTGATCAGGTTTATATTGGAAAGACGAAACGTAATTTGGAAAGCAGAAAGAAAGAACATTTTCATAACAATAAGTATAAATAAACTGATAAATCGGCCGTAGCAGATCATTTTTGGTCATTTAACCATGAAATAAATCCTAAAGTTAAATTATTAAAACAATTAAATGGTCCAATAGATTTAATAGTTTGGGAAAAGATATTTATTTTAAAAAATACACACCGTGTAATGAATTTTGAAATACCAGCAGTTGATTCTGTTTTTAGGTTTGTTTCGTTTTCAGATTTTGGTAATACGAGAAAAACATAGTATCCTTGACGACGAAGTGTGTTGACTGACGATGCGAGCAAATGTTCGTGAAATCGATCTCCATTAGAAAGAAGAATTATCACCAATTTCTTAAGATAAGTGAAGCCTTTATAACAAATAGTTATATTTGTGTAATATTTATTGCTTCACTGCAGCTAGCTTCATTTTTTATGTAATGTGACTGATCTTATTATACAACTTCATTCCATTAGCTTTTTATCCTTTCATCTTGAGTTAGTTTCATCATAATCATCATCAGAGCCAGCTAAAGATGAAAGCAAGTCCTTTTAGAAGATTCTATGAATAAAAACAATGAAATATTGAAGTTATGTGTCAAAATCTATCTCAAATTAGTAAACAATTTATACATATAATATTATATTGTTTTGGTAAAGAGAAACATAAATTTTGTTTGTCAGTTTATGTGTTTATAGGAGAACATATTGCTTTGGTAGATTTTGTCTACTGCCTCCAGACTTTAGATTTACTAGATAAAGGAGAGTATATCATCATTTCAGTGGATGATGAGATCTATGATCCTGATCATCGCCTAAACATTATGCACAGAGGTGAGTTATTTGATAATAGTTTATCAATAATGTAAGAAAACACCATTTTTACTTTGCTATTACTTTCTCAGTGGCATATTTAGAGCTATAATCTTTGTTTCTTCTTTCCTTTCTTATTCCAATTCACCTATTCAAATTATTTATTTCAGAGTATATAGACCCACATAGGAAGGCTCCAACATTCCGTTCCAAAGTTATTCAAGGTTTCCAGTCAGTGCTGAAGTTAACACCATCACACACACAGAATTCTCAATACAAGTAAGCATATTTTACAGTTATTTGTGTATGTCATAAAACTGTGACCAAACTGTGTTAGATTTTGGATAAATAATTGATGTTAACATACACTGGTCAACATAAAGCCAAATATAGATACTCTCTCATAAGTAATGTCATTTTTTAAGAAAAACAATTGTTTGAGATGTATTCGGACAAATAATTAACTAATTTTCAAAGTATGGACCATTAGATTCTATGGTCTCGAGCCATTGATCAACGAGGTTTATTGTCCCATGATGGTACCAATCTCTGGATTATGATGCAAAGAATTTGATGACACCCACTTGCACTGCTTCAATGTTGTCAAAATTTCTCCCACATAGAAAATGGGCCATGGATCGAAAAAAAAAATGATAATCTGATGGTGCAACATCAAGGCTGTATGCTGGGTGTGGTAGAAGTTTGATTCCTACCAATTCCTGAATTTTTTCCATGGTTGTTTGTGCATATGGGGTGTTGCATTGTTCTGTTGCAATAGAACTCTATTTCAGTTAACAAACGCTGGGTATCTCTGTCTCAAAATTTTATGAACTCATTCCAGTTGTTGAGAATTAAGATCTGCATCAATCGCCCGCCCGTTTGGAACAAACTTCCAGTGAACCATACCTTCAAAATTTCAACAGACACACTACATTACTTTGGAACTGAACTGATATTTTTAATGATGACTTTGGCAGGTTGGCGGGGATCAAGCCACTATTTTGAGGCATCAAATTTTGGTAATATACCCATTTTTCATCACATGTGACAATTCTCCTGACAGCCATGGGATTACGGATAAGCTGATGACAGATACCTCTACGTTCAGCCTGTTGATGTGTCAGTTCATGAGTTACAGGTCTACAGCTTCTGGATGATTTTCCAAGTGTCTTAATGTGGCAATGTATGGTCTCTTTTGATGCACCAAGTTCTTCTGAAAGCCTACGTGTACTTTTCAGTGGATTTTCTAGCGAAACTTGGTGTGTATCCTCAATATTCCATACTTTACATCTTCCAGAATATGTAAATCTTTAGTGTTTCCATGTCCATTGTCGAAACGTTGGAACCATCATTATTCCACATGCTCACTAACTTCTCCTTCCACTTCACATATTCTCTTCGAGCTGCGGTAGCTTTATAATCTTGTTTCCAGTAATGTTTCAGAAGGATTAAACAAAGTTTAAACTTTGTTATCTCCATTTCGTGATTGGTTAATAATAACTGAAGACTGATACATCACAGCACAGAGGTGTCATTGAAGAATCATCCTTCTCCGAGGACAAGGAGCCTTCGACGTTTTGCCATTCCAGGACTCTGTCCCTTACTGACATTATGATGAATTTATAATAATAGACAGTGGTTAGATGGTGGTTTATTTTTTATGAAGTATCACAAGCTGTAGGACGAAAGAGGCGATATGTTTATTATAGGAGAATATTGGATTATGATTGGCCTAAGGTGGGTCTGGGATGCTTGTAGTTTTCCCTGGGATCAATGTCATATTCCCCGAGGCCTCCGATAAGTTGATTAAAGCTGTAGGGAAGACAGGAATAAAATTTGTGAGAGAGGTTGAGGATATAGTCATTTAATTTGGTAAATTCTAGGTCTGAGTGAATGTTGTCATTTGGAATGTACCATTTGGCAGCTGTTGCTACTCGAAGATATCGATTCTGAGGTGAGTTTTTACAGCTGCGTCCCAGACCTGACAGGCATAGATGAAAGTGGGTGAAGACTGATACATGCTCACAATGTATGCAACATTAGCCATGGCATCCTGTAAATAGCAATACCAAACCAAAGGAACCCAATAAATTTTCCAAAATACTGAAATAAAAAAACTGACATTACTTATGAGACAACCTAATATATTATTAATTTTTAGATGAGTCGTATTTATTACACATCTGCTTCACCTTCATACTAGATTTTCATGTTTCGCAAATCATCGTTTGCATCTACGGCTCTTATGCGACTAAAGCTTGATCCAGCGGTGTGGGTAATTCTGGGATTGCTGCTGCCATCTGTTGATTTAGTGATGAACTTAAATGTGGGATTCTCTTCTGGTGGGATTTCAAAGTTCATTAGTTGGTTTTTATGTTTTTCTATGTATATCCTCTCTCTAAAAAATTAATAATTTTTCACTTCACTGTGGTGTTCCAATACAGTTAAATCTCGATATAATCTAATATATTCTTTCATGTGTGCTTATATGCATTTACGAAGTGTGATAAAAAAATGGAAATGTCCTTCTTTCTTAAAGAACTATTCATTCACCAACATCAGCTTTGTCACCTTCAAAGTAATCTCTCTCAGATAGTATACATTGTATTTTTACCAGTCTTCAAACCACTTCTGGAACTCTTTTTTCATTATGAAGTTCAGCTCCTTCAACGATTCTGTTTTTATTTCATCAGTGGTAAAATTACATCGTTTCATGGTTATCTTTAACCTCAAGAATAGAAAGAAGTTGCAGGGGGCCATGTCTTGCAAATATAATGGTTGAGGCAACATAAAGGTTTTGTTTTTTTGCCAAAAAGTAATGCACAGGATGAAGTTGTGAGAGAAATCATTATTGTGATTCAATTTCCATGAGTTGTTTTGCCACAATTTTGATAAATCTCTGATGATGACTTGACAATTTTTCAGAATTTTTTGTACTTCTTCCACAGTGTGTCAGTAATTTATGTGCGAGGGTGTCCAGAGAGTGTCTTCAACTTCTTCTCAACCCTCTTTGAAACATTTGTACTGCCCATAAACTCTTGTCTTACTCATAGTAGATTTGCCAAAAGCCACAGTTAACTTTTCAGATAGTGCTGCACATTTATCAAGCAAAATTTAATGCAAATTAGGTAAACATTTGCTGAGCACTCGAAAACACATGTGACCTTTATGAATGTTAACAATAAATTAAATATTACAATAAAATATAATAATTTGATACATACTTCACTTATCTATGTAAGAAAATTTGTAAATTCTTCACCCAACTCTGGAGACTAGTTTTGCAAATATTTACTCGCATCATAGACTAAATGATGTAGCGTTGAAGGGGAAATTAAAGTGCATTTCTTGATCTAGCTATTTTGGATCAGATATTGAATATACAGTGCTAAAGAGGGTGTTAAAGATGTAAAACTATGTACTAAGCCATGAATTTCTCAAAATATGTCTTGTGTTACTGAAAAAAATGGGATGTTAAAAAACTAATGCGTCAGTTCCTGATGATGCCAAACCAACAAAGAAATGATCATAGTGTTTAAGCGAAGGAAATATAAATCCTTTTATGGAAGTGTTGAAAACAGTGTTGTTGTATAAATTAAGTCAATTAGGAGTCGATTAATAACACAAAACAACACTCACCTCTAAACCTTCCCGGAACCGGTTTCTGAGGTCTTCCCTCTATCTTCGATGTCCGGCTGAAGATAGAGGGAAGACCTCAGAAACCGGTTCCGGGAAGGTTTAGAGGTGAGTGTTGTTTTGTGTTATTAATCGACTCCTAATTGACTGAAGGAAATATAATTTACAAATTATAATAAATATAACTTATATAATATGCAAATTAGCTTTATTTATGAATTACTTTTTAAAAATCTCTTATTTATTTCATATATTATATAAATACCAAAGATAACTGATTTTAGTCACTGTTATTTATTATAATTTGTGAGATACTTATTGCTTAATTTCAAATATTTGAAGCCAAAAATACGAATCATGAATAATGCATACAATAATACATAAGCTACATATGCAAATTGCAATGAATAAAGAAAGTTATATGACTATATCTTATCAGGCTTTTCATCTTGTCTCTAATGTTGTATGTTTCAGGGAAGTCTGTGAACAGATAAAGAAGTTTTCTCTCATGCCTCCATTTTGTGTTCCATACCACAGAAAACTAATTGACAGCATATCTGTGAGTATTCTTTGTTTCATTATAAACAGAGAAAATGTCTTTATTAAACAAAGAAGCCATAATCAGTAACATTTAATTTTCATTGTTAAAGAATAAGAGTTGAATAAAAATATACAGAAAATACAAATTAAACAAACATAAATATATATTTTAAGCACTTTCTCAGCAAAGTTCTATACTTAGGAAACAATTTAAGGGAGCAAGTATGCAGGAAATTTTTGTAGTGCTAGTTTCTTGGGCTATTATTATATCTTCAGATATCCTTCAGGTACCTATGCTCCTCATGGAATCATATTCCTCTTTTGACTCTTGGGAGCTGCTTAATGAACTACTGTATTAAAGTAATGTATTGGCAAAGTTTGGTAAAAATGTAAAATTGTTTAAGTTGTTGCTTACTAAACTTATAACTTGAAATTTTATGCCACAAAGCCAGTTTTGTTATTACCAATTTTTAGGCTAAACAAAACCTTCACTAAGCATATAGAGGAAAGATGCTTGGCAGCAATAAAGGCCATGTTTGACATAAGGAAGGTCCAGAAACTCTCTATGGGAAAAGTAATATGATTTTTCCACATCAAAATAGCTCCAATCGCATGGTATGTGATCAGAAAATTATAGGTACACCTAACAGCTGCGAGTAATGAAAGCAGCCTTCTTAAGAGAGCACTCCAAGTATCTAAATCAACCTGATCAAAGACACAGACTACTTTATGAAAGAGACGGACAGAGCCCTGGACTTCAAGTTACAATGGTATATGGAGAACACAGAATCAGGGAAGAAAAGGCAGCAAACATAGATAAAATTTCTTTCTAATCCCAGCCATGAACATCGAAGAATGGAAGAAGCCTAACATCGAGCTACAACACATATAATGAGAACCATGGCACAAGGATCTGTGGACAAGAGGTCACCACCTGGCATTGAAACTATGCAATTGCACTCTTTATGGATAGTTTCATGGGAAATATCACATACTTACGTGCCAATCAAGGATTTACTCACTGAAGGTTTATGCAAAAGATGATCATAATTGACGATCAACATAGCATTGTGTTAGTCCATATGTATAGGTACACATTGTGTTCAATAAATATTATTATAACCTGGAGAATATGAATGCCTGCAACATATTTCTAGGTGAGCAGGAAATGCAGCAGAAGTGGACAATAAGAACTCAGAAACCTCAGCAATGACAGATGATTATAGAAGAGAAACATCTCATATGCGTAAGGACAGCAATCCCTGACTTCTATAAGCGTATATACTTTAGGAAAAGTTTCCATGATGTTTCAAATGAGTGCAAATGTGAAGTATGTGGACTACTTTGCAACAATACCATATATTTACATATAAGAAAAGAACTTTACTCCTGTTATTTTATGCAAATGATGAAAATTTCTTAAATGAATGCATACTTTATGTTTAATGAATATTTCATTTATTACAAAACATACAAGCAGCTGCAGTGGATTTTGTCTTAAATAGTAGTGATTTGTTTGAATGCATGATTGAGGAGTTTAGTAATAGTAATGTCAACATTAATTTGAAAAACTATTTGTAATCAGTTTATTGACACTTCATCACTTGCGTTTTCATATTATCTAGGGACTAGTTTTGGAAGCCTTTGCCTCCATTTTCAACCTCTCTCCAACTAGCTTCTGTTGTTGTCTGCTCTCCTCTCTCTGGCGGTGGAACTATCAACTTCTTAGTCATGTGTGATTGGAGGAATTTAGATAATTTGACTAAGAAGTTCATAGTTCCACCGGCAGAGAGAGGAGAGCAGACAACAACAGATGCTAGTTGGAGAGAGGTTGAAAATGGAGGCAGAGGCTTCCGAAATTAGTCGCTTGATAATATAAAAACATAAGTGATGAAGTGTCAATAAACCAACTACAAATAGTTTTTCCAATTAAGTTATTTGAAGTTATTTGGGAGTCTGTGTTACCTCTAGTGAAGTATCATGTTTTTGGTAGTTAATTTTTCTATGATTTTCATTATATTTTACATATGATATTACCTCAAAATGTACAGTGTACAAATATCTGCATTATTTCTGTTGCTAACCTAAAGGTAATGCAATGGTCTTAGCTTAAATGTTTTTTGGATGCCTACTTATTTGTCCGAATGTAATTTCATATGATAAATGAGGGAAGATCAATTCATAATAACAGATACATGAGACTACTTTTGCTTCTGTTATCATCTACATTCATCCATTTCAATTTGCATGTTTAAAATGGATCCTTAAAACTGAAAGATTTCATGAACATTGTTTTTAGGTTCCAATAGATGCAGCACATCTATATGATGCTGTTATGATCTACGCTCGTGCTCTTACTGAGGTGTTGAATGATGGTGAAGATCCAAGAAATGGCTCAGCTATCTTACAAAGGATTCGCAATCGATCCTATAAATCCATTCAAGGTTATGATGTAAGTACTATTGAAAGATTCATTTAGAAACAATGCAGTGTTTATAAAGTTACAGTTATACCTTGTCAAAACCTATGATTAAACACACCATTGTCATGTGAAAGAGCACATATGTGCAGAAAGATCTAGAAGTTCATTGTCAGTTTGGGCACAATATTCCTTAACCTTAAAACATTTATAGTTAATAATAATGCTCATATAAAACAAAGTATAAATGAAGCTTAATCTAGGATACTATTGACATTTTTTTAACCAACCCCAAAGAGTTAATAGAGAGGATGGCTTACATTTTAAAAAAATGTTCCTTACCCTGTTGGTGATCCTATCAAAAAGAAAATCAATAACAGTTGCTTTAGATGATGGGCAATAGGATCTCTTCCCTTCTTCCTGCCATCTCCATCAACCTCATCCAAGCAAGTGAGCCAGTTTAAGTAGCACGTCTCTTTAAAAATGCTCTCAAAATGTTGGCTTTTATTTTATTAAACCTTCAGGTGTGGCTTAAACTGTAAAATATTTTATGTAATTATGGACAACAGCAGCCACAAAAATTTCTCATATAATAACAAACCTCTACAGAGCAACTAGACATTTAGAGGAACTGAGATAAAAGAGTACAAGAGCCTACTGTTCTCCTTGAATATCTTCTATGATGCACAGCTTTATCCCTTCTTGTGTGGAAGTATAATACAAAATTTAAATTACAGCAAAGAAAATTCTAAGAGGAATCATGCATAATACTGCAGCAAGAACATCAACTACATTTGGACTCCAGAGGTTGTTTTATACTTCTCCTTCAATTGGAATATCATGAGCTTACTGCATCTACACTTTAAAGTGCACTCTAAGATACATTAGAAATTTATTTACTTCAATATCTCCAAACCTTATAACTGGTTGCTTTCTATTAGATTTACTGTTATTGTGTAATTATCTAATTTATATTTTGTTATGACTTCTTAAAGCCTTCCAAAAATACATAAGAACAAGTGTAACTTCATTAGCTGAGGATATTAGGAAGATCCTAATGAAATGCATTCTAGGTAAACACTAGTATTATATGGAGCATTGAGTACTAGAGCTCTTCCTCTTCCCGTTGACTTATGTATAAATCAGGTTCAACTGTATTTAAGTTCAGTGTGTTTCAAAGATGCAATATGAATATTTTTAATAAAATCCCCAATCCCAAATTAGCCTTTCCATGGGAAATGTTTTGAAATTTGATTTTTTTTAAATGTCTCTAATCATTTTGACTAAAATACATACATTAAGGACACTTAAAAGACAAAATCTATAGCTTGAATTTTCTGAGAATAGGCTATAAATTATTTTTATTCTGAACCACTGTTAAAATTGGTAAACCATATTTTATATACAAAACCTTTCTCCACTAAACATGTAGATCTTGTTAAAGAATAGGATTTATATTAAATATATATTTTTTTAAGTTGTTAATCATTTCCAGGATATTCACTGGTTTGAATTTTCAAATACTTATAATTTTTCAAGTGATAAATCACTTTTCCTTTTTTCTTTAGATCTTCAAAGAGCTCGGAATTTCAAAAATCTATCTCTTTAACTGATTGTATTCTTCTTACGAGGTTTGGCTGATAAGTTCTGGGTCTCACATAGAGATGACACCACTGGGCCAGTTTGATGGAGTTTTACAAAAATGGAGAATTTGGAAAAACGAGCAATGATAAAATACTTCAATTTGAAAGGCTTAAAATTTGAAGAAATCAAGGAGGAAATGGACAGTACATTGAAAGACTATGCCCCTTCATAGGCAATGATTAAAAGGTGGATTTAAAATGGAACGTACGAGCACTAGTGCTGAACCTCGCCCTGGACACCTTGTGGAAGTTACAACTCCAGAGATCATTAAAAAAAAATCATCATTTAGTAATGGAAGACCACAGATTAAAGTTGTTTGAGATAGCAGAGGCTGTAAACATATCAAAAGAACGTGCAGGTAATATTTTAAGTAATTTTTTGGGCTTTCACAAAGTCTGTGTAAGTTGGGTGCCGCATTTGTTGACATCTGATCAAAAGTCGCAAAGAAAAACTGTTTCTGTTAGGAATTTGGAGCTCTACCATAAAGCACCCTGTGAATTTTTGAGATGGCTTATTACCATGGATGAAACTTGGATTCCACACTACGCTTCAGAAAGTAAATCACAGTCAAAACAATGGATTGCTCCAGGTGAACCAACTCCAAAGTCAATTTTGTAAGCTAACAGGATTATGTCAAGTGTTTTCTGGGATGCACAGGGAATTATTTTTATTGATTACTTGGAAAAGGGTAAAAGTATCACTGGTGACTACTATGCAAGCTTATTGCAATGCTTGAATGATGAGGTGAAGAGAAAAGAACCTCATTTGGCAAAGAAAAAAATCTTTTTTCTTTACGACAATGCTCCGGCCAATCGTTCAGTCATTGCAATGGGGGAAATGTGTGAATTAAAGTTCGAATTTCTGGAACATCCACCCTATTTGCCAGATCTAGCACCCATTGACTACCACCTGTTCCTGAAGCTCCAAAAATTTCTTGGAGGACAAAGATTTCACAGCAACGAGGTCATTGATGCGATTTGCGGATCATGATAAATCGCACTACAGAGATGGTTAATTAAATTAAACACTGATATGACAAATGTATTAGCCTTTCTGAAGATTATGTTGAGAAATAAAAAGAACGTTTTTTAATGTGTTTTTTATTTTGAGGCCTGGATTTATCAGCCGACCCTCGTATATCTAAAATGGACATGTAGTTATAACACATAAGATTTGTTGTTGTCTGGTTTCTAATGGAGTGGAAACAAACAAACTGGAAAACGTACAATCTTAGACAAAAGATAAAATTACATGCTAAATATCAACTGAATATATTGAATTCACTATAAAGTTGTATTTTTCTCTTTGTAGGTTTTCATTGATGGTAATGGTGATGCTGAAGGGAACTATACTGTAGTGGCCTTACTTGAAGATCAAAACATGAGTGGATCATTTAAGAAGAGCATGCAACCTGTGGGTTATTTCCAGTATGCTCCTGATGCTACGAGTGATTATGATCTTCCAGTAAGTAACTTTTTGCTACCTTAAAATGTGAATGAATTGATGGAGCTTTTCTTAGCTGAACTTCCCTTGGATTATTTAAACTGTAACTGCAATTGTTATAACGCAAGGGAATGTCTGCCTCGGTAACCCAGATAGTAGCATGTCTGCCTCATGTACAAGAGGTACCGAGTTCGAATCTGAGTCAGGGTGAGTTATCTGGGTATGGCTTTTTACGGAATTTTCCCTTGTCCTGAAAGATGAATGTCAGGTAACTCTAACCTCTATGGACCCTGAGCTCATTTGAGCATCATTTCACCCATTTCATTTGTTGTCTTATATGAGCTAACATTGGAGGATGTAAATAAAAAAAAAGCAAGGGAATATACAAGGTCTGCATTAAAGAGGTCCTAGTTTGATTTCTTAGTCTAGTCACTCTATTCATGAGTTTTTCATAGTTTTCCCTGCTTAGCAAGGCAAACATTGGGGAATTTCTTTTCTGCTATAAATTTTCTTTCTGTTGTTTTCTATATTTTGATTCCCCTTTCATATGGGCTTAGGGGCTTAGGGGCTGCGCAGTGTCAGGTACATGACACAGATGCTTGCTTGTTAAAAAATGTTTCTTAATCCTGCCAAATGGCAGCCTTCTCTGAGCTGCCTTTGGGAGGTCGTGTTTTGCCAGAGAGAAACCTTTGAGTAGTATCAGTGTGTACAGGTTACAAAGTTTGGGGCTTTTAGAGACCTCTGTTCAGATTTGTTAGCCAGCCAACTGCCTGCCTATGTGCTATAGACTGTTGTGTTTCCTTCACATCATCCTTTCCTCCTGGAAATAATAAGTACAAAAGATGCATTGGGTCAAGGTGTAAGGTGTTATTTGTGTTTTCTGGTCATATATCATTGATCAAGCTATTAGTATATTGTAACTTTGTGGGTTCGTAGAATTAAAAGGCCGAGTTGCAGAAATTAAAAATCTCCTTTATTTCCGTAGAAATACTCTTATAGATTACAGCAGCATTACGTTACGTAGACCACCAGTCTACCAAAGTCGATGACAATAACAGTGACAACAGATTACATCATTTGCTCTCGTTACAATAACACTTCCAGCTGTCTGGTTTCACAACAACTGTTTCACAACTACGACACCTCTTGGCCAATCTTCGCCTCTTTAAATACTTCACTGATAATATAAAATTATTTGTGGTTGGTTTATTGACACTCGTCACTTACTTTTTCATATATTTATGAGAGACTAGTTTCAAAGGCCCTGGCCTCCATTTTCAATCTCTTCCCAGTTGGGAAGAGATTGAAAATGGAGGCCAGGGCCTTTGAAACTAGTCTCTCATAAATATATGAAAAAGTAAGTGACGAGTGTCAATAAACCAACCACAAATAATTTTATATTAATTTTGACGTCACTGTTACTAAATTCCTCCAAACACACACTTCACTGATAATTTCTAGATGATTCGCAAATAAACCAGAACACGAACAATCTCTATCAGTCCAGAAGTAACTAGAAATTTCCATTTATCTGAGTTTGTTTGTTTCAGCATACCCTTATCTGCCTGTTATCTGTGTCCACGGGCTCTTAGTTTTCACACTGCCCTCCTATCGGTTTCTTTTGTGTATACAAGCCATGTCTGGTTCTAAAGTGAACTCCTCTAAGTGGTAACTTCATTTTCAAAAAAGGTTGAAATTACATGAGTTCAAATCTGGCAAGTATGGAGGAAGCTCCAGAGTTTCCCAGTTGCATAAGGGAAGTAAATTAACAACAGGGACAGACGTGTGAGAGTGAGCACCATCATGTAACACAATGTGATGAGAACTCAGGAGATTTGGAGGTTTATGATGCACAGCTGGTCATAAATGGTGTTCCATAAAGTGACTGTAATATGCACCATTCACACAATCTCCTTGAGGAACTGAATGAGTGATAAGAATACTGTCAAAATCATAAGCAACAATGAACATGACTTTAAGTGGATCCTGTTCTTGTCGATACTTTTCTGGCCATGGTGAATCAATGTGCCACCACTTATTTATTGTCTCTTTAATTTTGGTTGGTAGCATCGAACCCAGGTTTCATCTAATGTTATGATACATTGAAGAAAATGCTCGCTTTCACGTTCATAGTGTAATACCGCTGTTTCCATTTTCTGCCACATTGTTTCTTCTGTAAGATTGTGTGGAACCCATCGAGCGCATATTTTCCTCATCTTTAACTTCTTCTTAAGTATGTGGAGAATCATACCAGGAGCAAGTTCCCTTGCTAGCTCAATACAAGTCCCAACAACGATGTTCTTCCAGCACTGCTCTAAGAGCATTCACATGCACCTCATCACTTGGGGATTGCTGTCTGCTAGCTCCACGTTTTTTATGAACATCTTCCCTTCCTCTACGAAATTCATTCATCCACTTAGCCACGGTACGATATGGTAAAGTCTGTCTACCACAAGCTTCCAGTAATTCTGTATGACATTGTCGAGCATTGATACCTTTTGCAACCTGAATTTTAATGAAGTATCTTTGTTCGTATTTATAAACATATTTAGAACACTAAAGATAGCCTACAACTTAACTTACTAAAAATGTAAAATTGTTGTCTTCAAACTCACAGCTAATAAACATTAGATGCTCTTATTTTTCATTGTTATCAGATTACATGATTTACCACTGATAGCACCAAATGCAGGTAGTGTTTACACTAATTTTTGAATGACCCATGTATATAAAGTGACAATAGTGCAAGTGGATTGAAGACTTTGTTACTACAACTAGTTTCTGTAGTTTGTGCATGATAGATATTGTGACCTAGTGGGTTCATGAAATTAAAAGTCCAATTGCACAAACTCAAAATGTTCTTTATTTCCACCGAATTACAGTTGGAACACTTGCCGATTAGACAGAATTACGTAGCGCACACAATTACACTTCGCCAGTTCGTCTGTCACAGGTCCACTCTACACTCACAATTACGTACAACTCCTCTGATACACGTACACAGTCTTCCAGTCCGTTCACTAGCACGGCGCTCCTCACGCTCCTCACTCAACTCTCTCGCCAACTACAACCCCTTTTTATAGGAAGATTGCTGTTTCTGGAAGTCTCGCGGTTCAGTGAATCTTCCTGACTGTTCCAGACATCATGGAGGGGGAAAAAGATAGCTAGTGATGTTTTTCCAACCATCCCCCTCGTTACCACTACAAGATAAATGGGTAGGCGTGGTCTGAATGCCTCCGGTCGCCCACCCTGCTGCTAGCTGGCCGTGCCTTCCGATAATTAGGTGACAATATATAGATTCTGATCTGCTTTAATTTTCTGGTGAAGCCTGGCTATATGTTTTGGGTCATGTGAAGATGCAGAACATTAGATACCACAGTTTTAAACAATTCACATCAATTAGATCAGGACCACTGCATGAAGTAAATACAGAAGTGTGTGGTGTACTATGAATATGAAAAGAATTATTGACATTCCTTTCTTGGAAGTGTTGAAAACAGTGTTGTTATGATAAATTAACTTTAAAATCTTATGATAAAAACTTTAAAAAATCGACTCTCTTTAAAGTTAAAGAATTATTGACGTTTGAAAAATGTTTGAGTCAGTTGGTGACCATCAGAAATCCAATTATCTAATAGCTAAAAAATTTTTAGGCCAAATTATCTAGCTGGCAGTAGACCCTTAAACTCCACATACTCACTCACTCTCTAGAAACATGTTTTTACCTACAATGGAACATAGATTGAAAATGGAGGTGATGGATCTTCAAAACATATTATTAGTGCAAGTGATGAATGACATCAATGACTCTAAATTTTTCAGTTGTTATTAAAATATGTCTTCGTCTTTAGCTTCCTAACTGAAAGAATTATTGTGCCCAGTTTCCTCCATGAAATCATAAACTCTGTTAACTATATCAACATTTTACTGATTCCTTTTTTCAGAGAACACCTTGGTCAGGGTTCTTTATAATGCAATCACCTTTATAGCAGTTCATAAACATTGTAAAGTGTTTTTGATGATGGAGTAATTGACTGGCCTGCTCATTCTTCAGATCCATGGAATGCTTTAAGATAAACTTGTGTAAGGCAATGACTGGGATGTGCTTTCCAATATTTTGATTGTAGAAATAGATTGAGTGTTCAATAATATGGCGGTCTTGTATAAGCATAGTGGGTCATTCATTTACATCATTTATAATGAAAGTAAAGCATTAAATATTCTTATTGTTTGGCATAATTAGCATTATCTATGGGAGAAATGAGTTGATGCTTTTTTACTGCATAAATGGGATATGTAGTAGGCCATGGGATACAGCTAATTGCATAATTTAAGAGAAACTATTTATTTTAACCTTATATGTGCATGTATTGACAAAGTGAACCTAAAGTATATTATTTATTTTTGTACAGGAATTTAAATATTTTGAAGACCATGAAATAGACTGGGTTGCAGGAGCTCAGCCACTCGCTGTTCCTCCTTGTGGTTTCTATGGAGAGAAATGTACTTACAGACCTGATTGGTGGCACATTGTAATTCCATCTATTTTATTATCTCTGCTACTGCTGGGAATAATCTTTGCTTTCAAGTAAGCTTCCACTCTTCTTTTCTTATAGCATGGTTGGGCTAATAAAAGTCAATTGTATTGCATTAAGAAGTTAATTTATTGGAGATTTGAATCAGACTTAAAAATTCCGTGCTGGAACTTGATTTGCAGATCTTCAAGTTCTTGTACTGATACTCTACTTCTGATAAAATGTCTAAACATACATTAAGATTTTTCTTTTTTTTTTCAATATTATAATAAACATTTAAGGAAATTTTGAATATTCAATTGTCATACTGAAAGTAATTGAATGTTGTAAATACTTTAAAATTCTAGGTCTTATAATTTGTCTCTGTGAGAATTTATATAAGTATGATAATAATTGTTCATACACATTAGCCATATGTAATTGTTGTACATAGAATTTTGCTGAAATCCACCATAAAGATTCTAAGCAGATACATAAAATATCAACCTGTAGTATAACTTCATTCTATACACCAACTGATGAGATCCCTAAAAGCTTGCAGACAGTAAAAGATTAGGGTAGCTTAAAGGATAAAAGTAGAGTTGTACAGTAGAGGGGATACCCTGTGCACCATAACCTAGACACAGATCTATTGCGACTAACATGTCGTAACTGGAAGATCAGAATGATGTGCTGCAGCACATTTTCCCGAGTATGTTTGAGTGTCCTGTGTCATAGCGTAGTGGACTACAGCATTGTGCTTTGGTTTTCTGCCACGGAAAGTGCTGAGTTCAATCCCATCCCTGGGAGAGTGCAGATTTTAAGATGCGGGTATAGGACTGGTACCCACTTAGCATCATGAGGAAATTGAGGAGCTACAATAAGTAGCTGACCCTGGTCAAGAAAGCCAACATTTCTGGCTGAGGGTGCCATGATGAAATGACGACATCACCTCCTTGTATCAGTTAGATGATCGCCCTCCTCTACCTTGAGTATGCGGGTGTAACGCTGTGGCTCGTCATAGGTTATGTTCTTGAGATATATGTATCTCAGGTGTTCTTTAAATAATTCTACACATACACTACCACAACAACCTCTAAACAAGAAACAAAAGAACCAGTTGGACATATTCTGAAGATGAAAACAAATCCCATCCATGAATAACAACATAACTACATAAGTTAGTTGGTTAGTGTTTTAACTCATTGATTCTTCAGTTTCAAGTGAACTGATGTTATTTTTAAATTATGAAATTGAATTTTATTACTGCTTGCTATAATGTATTGTAATGTACTTTTGTATATAATTTTGTGAGAAATACAATTATAAGCTTTTTACCATAGCACATCATGTGGTCTGTGAAATAACAATTACCACATATAAATTGACCATCTTAATGATGGTTAACATGGCTGAAAGTATTTGCAGCATTTTAATTTACCTTTAATTATTATAATGTGAATGCTTGAAATTTCCTTAAAGGTTTACCAGGATATTTAAATCAATTGGGCATATTTAATGTGCATTTATGCCACTGACATAAAAAGCTGAACATCCCAAGTGTCATTGAATTTTTAAATTCCAAATCAACTTCATAACCTGTACTTACACACAGTTAATTTGAATGCACTAATATCACACTAAACTATTTATTCTTGTATTACTGTAATATTTATGCTTTGTTTACACTTTATTTTCTCTAGGCACTACCGTTATGAACAGAAATTGGCATGTCTTCTTTGGAAAATCGACATGCGAGAGGTTACCATTATACCAACAGAAACTGCAGAAGCATCCAATAGAAGCATGGTTTGTAAATTTTACAGTATTATGTAAGAGAAGCTTGAAGCTTCCAAATTTAAACATTTCTTTTATGCAATGTTAATGCATGTGTTTGCATTAGCTAACATTAAAATAAACATAGTCATACACTTATAAACCAAGAAGTTTCTAAGCTCCAAAGTATCCTGTTTTCATATATGTACACCGCATATAAGAAACTAAACAGTCAGAAAATTATTTCTTTGCCCCTCATCATGTGATCATTCTGCCATCAAATATCAGATTTTCTACAACCATGAGGCCTGCTTCCATAGCATATTTAGTAGCTTTCAAGAGGTCCCAGGTTCAAATCTTGTTCAGGGTGAGTTATCTGATAAGGTTTCTTTTGGCATTTTCCCTTATCCTGAAAGATGAATATTGGATAACTCTAAGCTCTATAGGCACTAAGTTCATTTGAACATCATTTCACCATTTCATCTATCATCTGATATGAATAAACATTGGAGGACATTCATTACAAAAAAGGAAGACATTGGCATGTGTTGACTCTCAACTCACTCATTGTATAACTTCAATGGCTAGGAATGACTGAAGTAACTAAAAAAATAGCAGCAAAACAAATTATGTTAGAAGGAGCGCTTTTGTAAATTTAACGTCCTATAACTGGGTAGCTAGCTGTTGTTTATTTTTATACATATACATAATCTACTATGTCATATGTACTGTTGGTGGTTGTTTTGCAGACCATCATATTAACTCAGCTGTTTCACGCTCTCTTGCAATTAGCTGCTCTTTATATTTCTGTTTGATGATATGATTAACAACACGTGGCCTAAGTATATATTTATGTTTTACATTGTTATGTTAATGCTCAATTTTAATTCTAATTTTAGTGGACTAGGTGATGCAGTTCAAAGATATAGAATGATATGGGTGTGATTTTATAAATATGCTTGCTCCAGATATGAAAATATGAATCAATAGATCCTCTGTTATGAATGAGGAGGTCATTAATTTTCTATTAAATTATTAAGCTACAGTCAAATAGATAAATACAGCATGTTCATTATATTGACAAGTCATGGATCAGATGTATGCATGCTGATGCACTGTCAGTCAAATTGCTAAAGCATGAAGATGGAGTTCTAGTTTCTGGGTTTGAACTTAATCATGAGGGTGTGGCTTTTAAGTCCTGAGTATTGGATGGTGCCCCCTCAGCTTTGCAAAGAAAGTGAGAAGCTCTGATAGGCAGCTCTCTTGGTTCAATGTACTAATTTTCCAGCTGACCACATCAGCTCCGATATTTGTTGGATATTTGATTGTCCAACATGTACATGTGAGGCCAGCAGTTGATTTGCAGGCCCAGGTCATTTGCAGGCTGTTGTAGCACAATATTTTTTCAAATAAATGAGTCATTTCATTTATAATTATAGCTAAATAATTTAAAGATTTATGTGTATACTTAATTAATGAACAAAAATTTCTTGAGTAGCACTGAATCAATAATTGATACATGCAGATTCAGGTGTGCAGACAGAGTTTGTTCTTGAGTGGAGTCCATTTTGGAGGCAGCCTGGCTGCAGATCAACATGAAGCTGGATGTCCAAAGAGAGCCTATACTCGCATTGGTCTTTATCGTGGCAACATTGTAGCTATTAAACCAGTCTATAAGAGGAGCATTGATATTACACGCAGCATCCGTAAGGAACTTAAGCAGGTTTGTACAAGGATTACATAGCAGTTCTATAGCATTAAGTATTATAAATTAACACTTGTCTTAATTTGATAATGATTTTAAACTCTTATTTTATTATTGTGTATATACATCCCTAACCCCAAGTCAAAACATGTCAACATGTCAAAATAACCATTTATTCTTCCTTAGTCTGCTGTCGTTTGCAACTTCCAAATACCTTAATAACTTATGATGTAAGCTAAATGTAAGGGTTTATGTGCAGAAAACAATCATACATACAAAGAAGAATGAGCTCTTACTATTCTGTGAGCTCAAAATTTCTGCAATAAAATTCAGTGGAAATTACATCACAGCACAGTTAAACTGAAAGTACTTATGTAGTGGCACAATCAAGATTTTATTTTGGGAAGGTTTGTAGATTTTTAAATGTATTTACTAATGCAGAGTATACCTTTGTCTGTCCAGTATCCATATAGGGGAGAGGTTTGATCCCTTCATCCGCCATAGGTGAGCAGTAGTTTCTCTAACACTCATGGTACTTGTGATTGTCACTAGAAGTATGTTAGGCTCAATATCTGATCTCCTTACAAGAGGGAATTTTGGATTGGGTTGGACTCTGTGGGACAATGGTTCCAGTACCCATGAGAGATTAGGTACGTGTCACCCAAGTGGCGTTGTAAGATGCCTCCATGTCTGCTGGTACCAGCCCAGCCTGGAAAGCTTACAGATGGGAGGATAAAGTGCTGTTACCCCTTTTGGTTTTCTCGCCTTCTGGGGTTGACATGCATAAGTGTGTAAGTAGGAAACCAGATATTGGCCTAACAAAAAGCCCGTGGAAGGAAAGTAGATACTTAGTTGGTATCTTCCTTGGTTCAAGAAGGGGGTGCTTCAATTATGGGTAGCCTTTAGTTAATTCTGACAAGTATATTCTGCCAAATGTCTTGAGTACCTCTTTTGGGAAGTTGTTCCATCTGGGTTGGACTCAGCAGGCTAGTGACTCTAACACCTGTCAAGGAGACTGGGTACAATTGAAAAGGATTCTGAGGTAGAATTGTAAGATACCTTAGGTTAAATACATTAAGGCTGTATTTCACAGTTGATTTATTGGCTAAACAATCCCTCCCGTACAATGTTATGTTATTATGCCTATAAGTTCCTACATATTCTGGACTTATTTTTGGGTACTTCCAGCCATAATCTGCACCCGATTTTTGGCACACAGGCTCCACATACAGTAGAGATGATGTCATCAAACCTTCAAGCTTGTACAGATGTGAGCACAGTGATAGTTCCCTTGTCACGAGAATTTAGCTTTTAGCTTTATTTGAAACTTCAAACAATTAATTTCTTTGATATAACAAATACTGTTTTTAAACTCAGAGTTTTCTTAACTTATAGGAAGTAAGCACTCTTATTGTTATTATTGTAGATCCGTGAAGTGCGGCATGAAAACCTTATTCCTTTCATTGGAGCAAGTGTTGATCATGGTCAACTATGCATTCTGACAGCATACTGTGCAAGAGGTAGCTTGGAAGATGTACTGGCAAACAAAGATCTTCATTTGGATAACATGTTTGTTTCTTCTCTCATATCAGATATACTCAAGGTATGCTATATCAAATCTATATCTTTAAATCCCTTTTCTGAATATAAATCACAAATTAAAAAAGAAAGCTACTTCATTTTCTTTCCATATATGAAGAACTCTAAAAAATAACATACATTATTTGGATAGATAGAGTCAGACTGTAAAATTCAATGCCATAGCCAGGATTTGAACCACAGATCTCCTGGTCTCCATTTGGTTGCTCTTGACCATTGAGCTACAATGGCCAACATGCCGACATAACATTAAATTCTCCAACTGACTCATATGTTTCCCAGTAAACCACTAGGGGCTCTCATATACAATGAGTTAAGTCCCAGGATAGTTACCACTATTAGGTGAATTGATGGAAATTAATCATTCTTCCACACTAGCTGTGTATAGGCTAAGATTTGGTTATAATATCTTTACCACATAGAGGAATCATTCTGAAAATGGAATAACAATGAAGAACAATGCTACATTTTGTGTACTGTACATTCATGGTTATTCTGTTGTTAATATTTTTTAAAAGATAATGTAGCTGCAAAATTTTTGTAGAATTGTTTGGGTGTAAGAGTTTATGAGCATTGTTGATAAGTATATTTGTTCTTTCAGCAGTTCCTGTCTGTAATTTGCAGCTAAAGCCACTATTGTTCTTGTAAACATTGTTAATTATGTAGGAAAGATTGGTTAACAATGAAGAGAATGACTACCAGAACAAAGAACCGAAAATATAAGGTTGTAAATTTGTTTCATAATACACTGGGAATGGAAACAAGAATGCTTATTGATAGTACAGTATAACTCAGCTGTAACATTGTTGTTTCAGTAATGAAGTGAGACTTAGTATCTTCTATTCACATTTTAAAACTAAAACAAAGACAATTCACCCAAATGAATTACTTTGCTTGTGGCAAAGAAATTATTATTTGATTAAATACTGTCATAGCTTAAGTAAATTTGTTAAGTGTATAATATAAAACTCTGTTGGCATTATTTTTATCTGTAATCAAATTTTGTGCTGCCAAAAGTAGTATGTAATGAAGAACTATATACATAATTTTGAACATTTTATGCTCTATGTTGTGATGACTTGTTGATGTTTTATTTCTTAGGGAATGATATACTTGCATGACAGTGAGATTGTATCACATGGCAACCTGCGTTCCAGCAACTGCCTCATTGATTCAAGATGGGTTGTACAGATCACAGATTTTGGCCTTCATGAGTTTAGAGGTAAATTTATGCCAGTATCTTTTTCTTCTTCTTCTTCTTTGAATTCCCTCTTATATCAATACGTGGTATCAGGGTATTGTTGTTCCTGATAACCCTTATGCGGGTTGAGGAACGAAAACTCTGGATCGTTGAGAGAAAGAATCAAGGATGGGTGATCAGTTCGATGCCTGGTTTGAGTGTGAGGGAAAGGATGACAGATGAGGGCAAAATGAAATGATAGGAAAGATGATGATGGAGCAATTGGTGGAATGATGGCAGGGGAAACCAGAGGACCTGGAGAAAACCTGACCTAGCGCTGTGTTGTCTGCCACAAATCCTACTTTGCAGTCGCCTGGGATCTAACCATTTGACCATGATGCGGCCCTATGTCAATGTCAAATAATAAAATGTATATGATCTGGTCTTAAGGGATAGAGGAACAAGAATCCCCTAACACCGCTGTAAAGTGGTACTACTAGGGACAAGATTAAGAAGAAGAAGAACATATGTTCTGGTTTTCGTTTACTTTATTTAATGTCTTAACTGTTATGGATGAAACTGTTACCTTTCACTAGCTATCATTGGCAAAGGCTAACCAAATTATTGTATTTAGTATAATACAAATGTAGAAAAACATGTCTTATGGATTATTAAATTTTAGATGAGTCGCATTTTTTACACATCTGCGACTCATCTAAAATTTAATAATTTTTCGCTTCACTGTGGTGTTCCAATACAGTTGAATCTCGATATATGTCTTATGGAATTAATTTAGCATGTCATCTGCATCTCAGAACTGTAATTTTATATTATTTATGGATTAAACATTTATGAACAATAAACAATGCAACAGACAATTACTGTAATGAAGCCGTAGTTCATAAGAAATGCAAACAACTGAACTTTCATTTTTGTATAGCCTCAAATAACATACCATGGTATGTCTTATTTTAGTATGACTGTATTTCAGCTGCTTGCTACATTAAATACCAATATTCTGTTAAATAATCAGAAATATACAGAATTTAGCCAAATATAAGAATATTGTGACTTTGTGGGTTCGTGAAATGAAAAGTCCAATTACACAAACTCAACAATGTTCTTTATTTCTACCGACTTACAGTTTAACACTTGCCAATTACACAGAATTACGTGCTGCACACAATTACAATTCACCAGTTCGTCCGTTACAATTTCACTTGCACTAGTAATTACGGACAATACTCTGATGCACGTACACAGTCTTCTCGTTCCTTAACACGGCACTCCTTCGCTAGCACGTCAAACACTGATTGAACTTGACTGTCTCTCTGAAACCCTTTTTATAGGAATGTCACTGTTTTTCTAGAAGTCTCTGGTTTCCCGCAAATCACCCGAACGTTGCAGAGGACAGGAGAAGGGGAGAGAAACGTCGAGGGACAGGTGACATTTCCCCAAATCACCCCTCAGTTAGTGACAGATTAATGGGCGGGGGGCGTGGCTCGGCCGCCTCGGACCCTTCGAGCTGTCCCCGGTCGTATCTTACGCTAGTAGGGTGACAATATCGTGCACCAGATAGCTAAATTATAATCAAACCCACTCACGGCCTCTCTTTACTGCATGAGATGGCTGGCAGTTGCCAGGAAACTTATGCCAGCAGAGGCAGAATGGAATCCTTACCTTGTAATAGATAATGGAAGTATTAACCATCTGCTCTTAAACAGCAGCTTATCTCATGTAAATATTCTTGCTCATATTCTGTATGAGCTTAGCAGCAGGTATTCTTAATACTTCTTGCATTATGTTTTCACAAGTTCTTGTACTGTGTGAGGATTGGAACGATACACTTTGTCTTTTAAAGAACCCCATAAATAAAAGTCACAACTTGTTAAGTCAGAGGAACGTGAACAGTTTGTACATTCACTAATAAACAGAAGAGGGTAAAGAAATTTCTGTAAATGTAATACATCACATTATTAGAGTAATTAACAATTGCCTGATATTTACAGATACTGGGTAGCAAATGTAATCAAGTGTGTGCATGTTTTCAGCGGGGCAGGAAGAGCCTGATCATCAAGCCAGGGAAGAGCGAAGAGCACTGTGGCGTGCTCCAGAGTTACTCCGCTCTCTCAACCCACCAGCTAGGGGAACTCAGAAAGGAGATGTTTATTCTTTTGGTATTGTGCTTTATGAGATAATGGGAAGATCTGGACCTTGGGGAAATGTGGACCTTAGCGAAAAAGGTGAGAAACAGTTGTGTCATGAGAAGCTTAGAATAACAAACAAAGAAGTAATCATAGTCACAAATCAAATGAGAAGAAACATGGACAATGAAACCATTTTAAATGAAAGAGGATGAAATGCACTTTACACTTGTACAACTTCTCTACCACATTTTTATGTTTTGCAGATTGTTGCCAGCTGCTGTAGACTCATTATATAAATTTTATGGACCCGTATTCTGTGGTTTGGTTGTTTTATTTCCCAATCTTTTCCTGAAAATTACACGCAGCATAGATAGAAGCCAAGAAGCAATTCCAGAGTCCATCCAAAGACTGGAGCGCTATGTATGCTGGCATACTGTTTTTACTGCACAGGAAGATGGGCATGGTCTCTTGGGGGTGGAGACTGACTTTTCATTGGCCTGTTTCTGGTACAGGTATAAAGGGAAAAGCTTCTCCTTGCTCACCTTTCACTTTTACTTTTCTCAGAACTTGGATTCATGCTGTGATAATTTGTTGCTTCTGTTATTTGCAATTGAAGTCATTGTCATGTTTATTTGTCACTTCATTTGTCAAACGAGTGTGATAATGACTCATCTTAGAGAGCCATAGATCAAATAACAGTGAATGTTCTGCCATTGCTGACTTTTCTGCATGATCCTAAAGGACTATGCTGTTCATGTTCTCTGAGTTATGTATAATTACTCCACATGCTATGCTATTTGCCTTTTACTGGTTTGTATTCTCTCAAGGAATGTTGAAGAATAAGATGTGTGAGAGATCATAAAGGAGTCAAATATTGGGTGAAGAATTCTGAACTTGTACCTACTTGTACCTATATGTCAGTTAACATGAAGTACATAGAAGAATAGAGGAAACAACAGCAAAATTCAATGTGGTGCAAAAAAAAAAAATTATAAGAAGAAATTTACATGCATGCTTCCTTTATTTTCAATAATTCTTGTTTGTGGTACACTTCAGAATCATGTTCCAAATGCAATGAGACATCACAGCAGATAGCTTCATTTTGTTCTGTAATTTATTGGATTAAATAGACTGGAGTAATAACCAGCAGGTGAAAAAAAGTGCACACATATTAGTTAATTGATGGAAATTAATCATTTCTTCAACTAGCCATATATAGGTTAAGGTTTTTGATAGATAGAGTCAACATTAAAAATTCAGTGCCATAGCCCGGATTTGAACCATGGATCTCCCGGTTTCCATCCAGTCACTCTAACCCATTGAGCTACTATGGCCAACTTGCCGTCATGATCATTAAATTCTCCATTTGACTCGTATATTTCCCCAGTTGACCACTAGGGGCTCTCACACTTGAGATACATTGTTTGAGGCAACTTACTGTCCTAAGTACTTGAGTTCCAGGCTTCATCATTTAACTCTTATTATTTTAGTTAATTGATGTATACTAGCCGTATACAGGCTAAGGTTTTTGATAGAGTCAACATGAAAAATTCAATGCCATGGCCACGGATCTCCTGGTTTCCGTCCAGTCACTCTTACCCATTGAGCTACCATGGCCAACTTTCCGTCATGATCATTAAATTCTCCATTTGACTCGTATATTTCCCCAGTAGACCACTAGGGGCTCTCGCACTTGAGATACATTGTTTGAGGCGACTTACTGTCCTAAGTACTTGAGTTCCAGGCTTCATCATTTAACTCTTATTATTTTAGTTAATTGATGTATACTAGCCGTATACAGGCTAAGGTTTTTGATAGAGTCAACATGAAAAATTCAATGCCATGGCCACGCATCTCCTGGTTTCCGTCCAGTCACTCTTACCCATTGAGCTACCATGGCATGGAAACCTGTTACCTTGGGCATAGTATCAGATGGGGAGATTCAGATTCAGATTCAGATTTTATTCTGCCATTTGCAACATGTTTTACAAAGCATCGTCAAAAGTAACACTACAATTACATTTTTACAGTTCAATAATAAAACAAATAAATCTATTTACAGATTATTAGCAATTCTAGATATACACAATAGATTGATAACAAAATTTAATAAACTAAGTCTAAGTCTCTCTTCCCTTTTTGTATTCCTCAATTGAGTAGAAAGCGTTTTTCACTAGGTAAGTCTTTATTGCATAAATTTTCTTCACTTCTTCATTTATTGCCTTGATAGAGTGAGGTAAATGATTATATAAATTTTTTGCAGTACTTTCAATACATTTGGCAGCTAATGTTCCCCTGAACCTATTTCTAAAGTAGTTCTGTTTTGTTCTTGTATTATATTCATGAATGTTTCTATTTTTTCCTTCTATGTGGTTTCTTATTACATGTTTGAGACATTCAAATATGTATAAAGAGGGTAATGTGAGTATTTTAAGTTTTTTAAAGCTACTTTTACATGTGTGTTTGGAGGAATTTAGTAACAGTGACGTCAAAATTAATATAAAAATTATTTGTGGTTGGTTTATTGACACTCGTCACTTACTTTTTCATATATTTATGAGAGACTAGTTTCAAAGGCCCTGGCCTCCATTTTCAATCTCTTCCCAACTGGCCAGTTGGGAAGAGATTGAAAATGGAGGCCAGGGCCTTTGAAACTAGTCTCTCATAAATATATGAAAAAGTAAGTGACGAGTGTCAATAAACCAACCACAAATAATGTTTATACTACTTTTACATGATTGTCTCCTAGGGATTTTTTCCATTATTCTTATTGCTCTCTTTTGTTGCCTAAATGTTTTAACATATTTTTCTTACCTGCTGCCCCCCATAAAATGACCCCATAACTTAGGTGTGCATGTATAAATGCATAACAAACCTTCAGTGCACTGACTTCATCCATAATTTGTGTTGTCTGTTTTAATACATATATGCCCTTGTTTATTTTCTTGTTGATCTTTTCTATATGTTTGTGCCATTTTAAACTACTGTCTATAACTAATCCTAAAAAGTTTGTCTGTGCTACTTGGCTAATTTGCTTATTTTGTACTGTTAATGTGATGTCTGATTTTTTTTCTATTACTGAGCTGAATTTGCATCCATTCGGTTTTGTTTGTGTTTAGTACCATTCCCAGTGCTTCTAAATAAGTGCTAATTGATTCTAATAAGGAGATATGAAAGTAACTGACTAAATAAATTGAAGAATCATTTGACTTATTTTTAAGTATTCCAATTTTAATTCCTTCAGAAGTTAAGATAAAAGGTCATAACACAAAAATAATACATGATCTCAGAAGCTTTGGAATTCCTTTTATATTGATAATGTATTTCTGTATATGAGTCAATTGGAGAATTTAAAGTCATAACAGTAAATTGGCCATGGTAGCTCAATGGGTAAGAGCAACTGGACGGAAACCAGGAGATCTGTCTCCCAAATCCTGGCCATGTCATGTCGACTCTATCTATCCAAAACCTTAGCCTATATACAGCTAGTGTGAAGAAATGATTAATTTCCATCAATTAACTTAAATGTATTTTTCCTTAACAATATTACACAGATAGTTTTGCTTCCATCCTCTATGGCATCCATGTCCAGAATGAAGTCAATTCTAACTTATCTGAAATTATTGAATGGGCCGTTGCTATAGCAATTCAATAATTTCTCATTGGTTGACATCATTATTCAGTTACATACTATTCATTACCATATTTGCTAATTTTCATAACCTTTTCTTTAAATCATTTTTTAAATAATTTAACATTGAAAAAATATTTCTTATAAATTTAAAATAATATTATCATCATTAAACACATTAAGAATATTCATTTTTGATTGCTTCCACCTTTTCAACCACTATTTTACCTTCAATTGTTCTTTTTAATCTCCTCCACTTTCTACTACAATTTTTAATAATTTCCAATGAATTCTTTTCTCAATAAATTTAAAATAACAAAATTAAAATGTTGACAACTTTTTATGAGATTTGATCTAAAATAACTGCTTCAACTTTTTATGTTTCTTATTTATGTTCTGGGCACAGTTTTGAATCACTTGCTTCACATGTAATATTAGAAGATATGAGGAAAAAAAAATTTTTTTTCTGAATTTGTATTTTGATTCAGCAAATTATATAAAGAATAATATCATTAAATGGCTGCCTTGTTTCAGAAATAGTAGAGCGAGTAAAGAATCCAGGAACTGTTCCAGCGTTTCGCCCTCCTATAGAGACTTTAATGGCAGAGGATTACGTGATACAGTGCATGAAAAGCTGTTGGGATGAGGATCCTGAACAAAGGCCAGACATTCGCTATGTTCGGGTGAAGTTAAAGGAACTTCAAGCTGGTCTGTATGTTCTTCATTCTTATACAATGTAGTATTTTAAGTAGATTTATGGAGTACAAATGTTGATAGAATACATGGACTGAAAGATAGTCTGGACAGTTTTGAAATGAACATATAGGAAATAAACATTATTTTATCTAAGGTTAAATCATAACACTTGTTACAAAAGCTTCCTAGTTTTAGTATCTAAATTTTTTTTTTTTTTTTTAAAAACTATGTCTTATAAACAATAAACAATATTTAATATATATTCTTGCTCCTTGCCTTCTAGTTCACCATCTTTTTGAGCACATCATTTGGTTAAAATAGTTACAAATGAAAGTACTGTTAAAAGTGTAACTAATTTAATACTAAGACTTATTGAGCCATACTTCCTTAAAACTTAAAATTTCACTCACGCCATTATTAAAAACAGGAATGCTATATTAGTTAATTGATGGAAATTAATAATTTCTTCATACTAGCCGTATATAGGCTAAGATTTTAGATAGAGTCAACATGAAAAATTCAATGCCATGGCCAGGATTTGAACCACGAATCTCCTGGTTTCCGTCCAGTCGCTCTTAAACCTTAGCCTATATACGGCTAGTATGAAGAAATTACTAATTTCCATCAATTAACTAAAATAATAAGAGTTAAATGATGAAGCCTGGGAGTCAAGTACTTATGATGGTAAGTCGCCACAAACAGTGTATCTCGAATGCGAGAGCCCCTAGTGCTTTACCGGGGAAATATATGAGACAAATGGAGAGTTTAATGTCATGTCGCTCAATGGTTTAGAGCGACTGGACGGAAACCCTACAGAGATGGGCACTGAGCTACTATGGCATCCTATCAGCATAGCACAACATTAAATTCTGCAATTGACTCACATTTTTCTTTTAAACCACAAGGAGATCTCAAATTCGTTTGAGATAACATACCTTAATAGCAACTAACAATATTGTACATATTTATTAAATATTATTTAACAGGAAGAATAGCAAAAATTGTATCAGCTTATCTATACCAAATTTTATTAAAGCAAGTGCTTTTATGACTTGAATTTCAAGTAAGCTTATGAACAGATCAGCTAGAAATGGCGAAAATGGGTTGAAAGAATTCTCTATCAAATTGTTGATCCAAACAAAGTTTGATATTAAATAAGAGTCAACCTAAAAAATTCAATGCCATGGGCGGGATTTGAATCATGGATCTTCCGGTTTCCGTCCAGTCGCTCTTAACCTTTGAGCTATCAGGGACAACGTGCACCAATGGGAAAACATACGAGTCAATTGGAGAATTTAATGTCATGACGGCACATTGGCCATGATTGCTCAAAGGTTAAGAGTGACCAGACGGAAACCAGGAGATCCGCGGTTCAAGTCCTGGCCATGACGTGGAATTTTTCAGGTTGACTCTATCTATCCAAAACCTTAGGCTGTACACGGCTAGTATGGAGGAACAATTAATTTCCATCAATTAACTTAATAAAGATTGATAAGTTAAATAATCATTTATTAATTCTTTATTTAACTCTACAGAATTTAAACATCTTTTAGAATTCACAAAAGCTTTTTCAGATTAATTATCAAAGATAGGTGAAGTCACTATTATTTATTATAAATTGTGAACAGTGGTACATGTTTTGTCTCAAAACCAATTATGATATAATTTTGAGTCTAACTAGTACTCCATGCTCCATATATTGCTAGTGTTTACCTAGAACATGTTTCAGTGGGACTTTGCTAACGTCCACAGCTAATGTCGGCTGTTTAATTTTGATTTGGTAAACTTCTTGGAGGCATCTGTTGGTGTACTGATGAACTTGGGGTTTGGGTTCTCTTCAAAGGGGGTGTCAAAATTAAGGAGTTTTCTTTCATATTACTTTATGAATATCTTTTCTCACATAGTTAATGCAGTTGGACCCTGTACACTCTTTAATAAATGGATTTCTTATTCTATGTTATGATTCTCATTCCAAAAATGGTATGCTACTGCTGATTTGTCTATTTCATTGTTCTTATGTTTCTAAAATGTTTTTTAAGCCTAACATTCAAATTCATTTTTGTTTTGCCAATTTAAAAGCTTTACAGCCTTTGCAATTATCTGGTACATACCTGAGTTTTCGTCTGTGGGTTTTCTTTTGCATTATGTGATTTAAATTGTGGTGTTTCTCATGCTTTTTCTTGTGCAGTGCTTTTTATCTTAAGACAAAATTGAAGAAAGAAAATATGGAAGGGAGAAAATAAAATAGTTTTGAACCCTGTAGCTTTTATTTTATTAATAATCAGTAATTTTTTTTAATAATTGTTAAATATGTAGCAGACCTGACACTAACTTTCATCTTTTATTATTCTGTTATTACAATGTTTTACTTGGTGCTTCCTCATTCAATAAGTATCACAAAGTGTATAATAAAACAATCTGTCAATTTAGGAAAGGTGAAATGCTGCTAACTTTTAGTTATGCTTTGTCCCTCAAATTCTTGTAATGTCACTCCTTTTTTATACATTCCTCTGTTATGGAGGTGTTCACCCTACAGTTCAGGATTGAGTCATGTTTGATGTATGATTTGACAATGCCAAATGTAGTACACAAGAAGTGGAATTCTGAGGAAACTTCCATGGAGAATTGTATAAAATGTATTGTTTCTATAAATGAATTTACTCAGTTTTTCTTTCTGTTTGTTAGCTTAAGTTCACTAATAGTAATATGATTTTAATAAAACCAATTTTTATAGCAAATCTGGTGCCCAAACCAACAATTTCATACAGTTTAACTTATAGTATCAGCTTTTAATCTATGGATAGCTTTACTCTTCTACCCTATATAATTACAAATTTTAGAAATAAAGGAGAAAAAATACATAATATAAATATTAATTCTGTACTTGATGTTATTTCTAATTCATAGGAAGCCAAACATATTTGACAACATGCTGGCAATTATGGAGAAGTATGCCTACAATTTAGAAGGTCTTGTACAGGAAAGAACTACTCAGCTAATGGAGGAGAAAAAGAAAACAGATGCTCTATTGCATCGGATGTTGCCCAAGTAAGTTCTATTTAAACTCTTTGCAAAGGTAAAGTTGAGATAATTGTATTGCAATCATTATGAAAATATGTGGTCTTAACAAGAAATTGTCTTTTGGCTAGAAAACACCATCTAAAACTACCTAGATTGCATTCAGTGAGCACGAAATTTGTAAATTATCAAAAGACGACAGTGCTATGGTAATTGAGGAGCATTTTTTTAAAAAATCCTTAAAAGGAGAATAGTGAATTTTTCCAGAAATATGCTTGTATATTTTTACATGAGATAGATCTTAGAAGAATTTAATATCTTTAATGTCCCTCTTCAAAACCAAAACTGTCCCTATTCTAACATAGTGTTCCAACTGGCGGCAATGTGCAAAAAGAGGCAGTGCAGCGCAGGGAGATAAGGGACTGATAGTGCAGCATGGAGATAAAGAGTAGGTTGAAACAGATAAATATAGTGCGGAGATAAAAGGACTGAGGAAACAAATAAAGTTAGATGAATGGAAAATTCTAGTGACATCTTGATTAATAGAGAACATTCTAGAACAGTCTAGAATTATCAGTGGAGGTATATAGAAGAGTTCACTCAACTTCCAGTTCAATTACCACTCTCTCATTACGACTCTGTTTACAACTCTGCTGGCGTGTCGCGTTCTCTTATGTGTACCTCCATTGATAATTCTAGACTGTTCTAGAATGTTCTCTATTAATCAAGATGTCCCTAGAATTTTCCATTTATCTAACTTTATTTGTTCCGGCAGACCTTTTATCTCCACGCTATCTTTATCTGTTTCGGCATACTCTTTATCTCCATGCTGTACTATAAGTCCCTTATGTCTCTGCGCTGCCTTGATTCTTTGTGCGCGTTGCTGCCAGTCGTGACAATATTGAATACAGATAACCTGGGAAAAGCTAAGCTACAGAGACCTACTATGAACGGAAAATTCAAAGCCAGATTTCTGAAGGCAGCCCTCAGAGTTTCCAAATACCTCAAGTCAAGAATTTGTTATGAACTTGTGTGAGAAACATTTCTAGAGAGAAACTGAGATGGAAATTCAACTTGCCTAACACAGACAATGGAAGAAACTGCGGCTAGACAGAGAGAAGAAAAAGAAGGAGATATAGACAGAGTTCTACTCTTCAGAGGCAATGATGAATAGAGCATGGACCAATACAAACCAGAAGTTGAAGTACTTCACAAATTCCATCGCAGTCCACAGCTATCATAACAAAATATGCAGGACAAAGACATAGCACGATCTGAACTCAATATGTACATGTGAACTCTGTGAAAAACATTGTGACAACCAATACCAGGTACTAACCTGTAAAAGCTGTGTGAAATCATAGACTTCTAATAATTAAAATTATACAAATTATACAGTGAGTTGATTGAGGTACTCTGTACTTCACATACCCCAAATTTTTCGAAATAGATTTCTGTATTAACTAATGTAACCTAATATGCACAACTTGTGCACAGTTTCTTATTATGTATAATTTTCCAATTTTTGTTGAGTATTTTTAGAATGCTGTGATCATTTAAGATATCTAATATTCTGTATGAAACAAGATGCTCTTTTTTTCTGTATGATTTGTTATTCTACCAAACACTTGATCTGGAGACATGTAACATGTCTATATACTGGAAAGAAATGAAGAATAATCTTGAATCTTGAACTGTTTTCCAAGAATTCTATAAGCATCATAATCATGCAACAGTTTCTATTTTGACTGCTGGAAGAGTTGAGAATAGATAGTGATGGGATCTCTAACCCAAAAAGAAAGTCCAGCAAACCTGACCTAACTTGATTGCCTCCCCTTGATTGTTTCCAGCAAGAATAGAAAGTAATATTTTGCAGGTTTTCCTCTTTATCATGGATCATGATGCAAATATTGTATAACAATATACACCTAGCATAAAAGAGCTCACTCACTGACAGTTTTGGAAGTGGTTGGTTTTGCTGCATATCAAAGGGAATCTTGTGACATCTGGATTTCTTTTTTTATTATTCTATAAAATTACTTTGTACAAATTTTGTGCAATATATGATTAGTTAGATAGTGTTGAACTGAAAAATTCAATGCCATGGCAGGAATATGAAATACAGATCTCCTGGTTTCTGTTCAGTTGCTCTTACCCATTTAGCTATCATGGCTAACCTGCCGTCATTAAATTCTCCAATTGACGGTATATATTTGACTCCAATTGACGGGGAAAAGTTAATTTATGGAAATTAATCATTCCTTCACACTAGCTGGCTAACATTTTGGATAGATAGAGTCAAACTGAAAAATTAACTTAAATAATAAGAGTTTAATGATGAAGCCTGGAACTCAAGTGCTTACAATAGTAAGTCGCCACAAATGGTGTATCTCGAACACGAGAGCTCCTAATGGTTTACCAAGAAAATACATGAGTCAATTAAAGAATTTAATGTCATGATGGCACATTGGCCATGGTAGCTCAAAGGGCAAGAGCAACTGGACGAAAACCAGGAGATCCATTGTTCAAATCCCAGCCATGGCATTGAATTTTTCAGTTTGACTCTATCTATCCAAAACCTTAGCCTATTCATGGCTAGCGTGAAGGAACAATCAATTTCTATCAATTAACTTATGTGATTAGTTCTTTATTCACTTTTCTTCTTCAAACACTTTTCTAATTTTATTTTCATGGGATAAATCTGGTTGAAAAATAATACCATGCTAATACATACTCTTTTATTATAATCCGCTGCTCAGTTGCAAATGAGTAGTATTGCATTTGTCACTTTTGCAATAACTTTTAGATTGTATATACTAGTTTTTGCTAAAGCCCCATAAAGTGTCCTGCTTTTGAACATGATATTTGTTGACGTTTGCTAAAACCTGTTCCACAGAACAATTTGGTAGGTGAAAATTATGTACTTATGATGTATAACTCAATTTTGAAAAACTTTACATTTGTCAACTTAAAAAAAAATGCTCTTCAATTTAACCAATTAACAAGATCAGAACAGCAGTGAATAGTTATTTTATTATTATTATAGAAAGAATCATATCTAGAGGTTTAAAAGTGGGCTTTCTTAAAACACATAAAGAGTGGCCTACATTTGGGAGACTCAAGTTTGATTCCTGTGGCCGACCTACCTGACCCATGGCTTTTTTAGGGTTTTCCTGGTCGCTAGGTAAATGCTGGGTAGATTAATGGCATCCCCTGATTTTCCTGTCCCTCCATTTCATCTCCATTATCACTTCATATCATCTCTCATCTGGTGGTCTCTTTCAGGGAAGAAGTGTCGGTGGGTGTCTCGGTGGTGCATGGCAGGATGATATGCTCTGACGAAAACTACTTTCTCCTCCAGTAGGTCCGTTGCCGGTCTCCATTCCTCTGCTGGGACCATTTCGTGACGGCCAGCCAGGGACCTTTGGGGCTCGGATCGCCTGCCTGGGACCTTTAGGGCTTGGATCGCCTGACTGGGACCTTTGGGGCTTGGATCGCCTGACTGGGACCTTTGGGGCTCGGATCATCTGCATGGGACATTTAGGGCTCGAATCACCTGCCTGGGACCTTTGGGGCTCGGATCGCCTACCTGGGACCTTTAGGACTCGGATCTCCTGTCTGGGACCTTTGGGGCTCGGATCGCCTACCTGGGACCTTTAGGACTCGGATCTCCTGACTGGGACCTTTGGGGCTCGGATCGCCTGCCTGGGACCTTTAGGGCTCGGATCGCCTGCCTGGGACCTTTGGGGCTCAGATCGCCTGCCCGGGACCTTTAGGGCTTGGATCGCCTGACTGGGACCTTTGGGGCTTGGATCGCCTGCCTGGAACCTTTAGGGCTCGAATCGCCTGCCTGGGACCTTTGGGGCTTGGATTGCCTGCCTGGGACCTTTGGAGGCTCGGCTGCTGGGTTCGTTGCTGTCCTGTCATAGGGGAGCATGTCAGTTGTCCTGGCCTGTCGGCAGAAGTCTCTATCCAAGTAAACTGTATGGCCCCTGCCCTCTGTACTGTCATGGCTCCTTGGGTCGGCTGCCCTCTGTCTCCTTTGCCTCATCCTTCCTCCCGGGGGTGCCCTACTTGGGGGCATAGGAACAATGGGCCCAGCATGGTGGCCTACGTATTGAATCCCCTCTATAATGAAATCCTAAAACACGTAAAGAACTGTGTTATGTAATGAATTACAAGTGGATTGATAAATAATATTTCAGTTTCTCTTCCTAAGTTCCCATTCAGAATACACTTTAAAGACATTGGTGTCCATTATCAGCTGTACATCTACGGCTGTCTGGAAGGGGATCCCCTACTAAACTGTCAGTTGTACTGCGCTCTAACATCTAGTGAAGAACTCCATTATATTGCCATCTGGCAGAATTTAAAAATTGATTACTCTGAATGCTCTGTGAGATCTTTTAATGATTCATAAAACTATTTGTAGTTGACTTTTATCATATTAATTGCTTGAATTAACATTTTTAAGGGACTAGTTGAGGGTGCTGTAGCTTCAATTTTTCACCTTGAAGGTCCAATATGGATCTAATGTGATAAAAACTGACTCAAAATATTTTATGAATTAATGTGGATGTCACTGTTCTCCTCCACTAATGTCACTAAACTCCTCCAAATATCACATATATTTTAACGATGTTATAAATGAAACTAAAGTGTTATCAATTCACCCACAATTTCATTATGCTAAAGAGTTTCACCGTTTATAATAACTTAACCATGTTATGGTTGTTTCCAGAACTGTAGCAGAGGCTCTGAAACGAGGAGATCCAGTAGAGGCAGAAAGCTTTGATTGTGTTACAATCTATTTTAGTGATATAGTCGGCTTTACAGAACTTTCTGCTGTGAGCACCCCATTACAGGTTTGTGTAAACTGTACCTCACTGTCACCTGTTTTACATCTACCCTAAACTGTGTTGTTATGGTTCAGCATTCAACCCATTTAAAGGAAATCTGAAGTGTTAGATTTACGTGACTTATCCTATGAATGATTGTTAAAAATAGTAATTTAGTCCCCCACAATGGTTACACTGAGGAACGATGTAAAGGAAGGAGAGAGCAAAAGGCTGTCATTAGTTAACTGGTGTTTACACATATATAAACAGTTTATTGTATTTATTTATTTTCATAATAAAGTATGAATGTGAGTTATATATTGTAAATTGTAATTCATAAATTCAGACACACTTTAGTTCATTAATCCACAAGACCTTATTAAATTTACAATGATAAATTATATCTGTTATGTAAAAGTATTTATTTAAAAGTTATTCTCCTATCCAATTACATTATGATTTACAAGTTTCCCCTTAGAAACATTTCAAATAAAGCAGTAAGTGCCTTTTAAAATTTTTAACTAAGGGATAATTATAATTAAATGATGAAAATTGAATCAAGGTTAAATGCTGATATTGCTCAATTTATCAAATTATCAGTAGAACATGTTTTGGGGATCTTTTATCCGAATTTTTGGCAGCTGGACAGCTGGAGAATAACAAATATCAGAAGTTTTAAACGTCTATAAACTTTAATTCTAGGAAACAATAGTTTAATCTCTAAATGTGCCAACCTATATTAGATAATGCTACAATTACTCAGGGAAAAGCAAGATCAGAGAATAACAAATAGTCAACCCAAATAGGGTCAACATGAAAAATTCAATGCCATGGCCGGGATTTGAACCACAGATATCCTGGTTTCCATCCAGCTACCTTCCATTGAGCTACCATGCCAAAATGCCATCCTGATACTAAATTCTTCAATTGACTCATACATTTTCCCGGTAAACCACTAGGGGCTCTCGTATTCAAGATAAACCATTTGTGGTGACTTACTATTGCTAGTACTTGAGTCCCAGGCTTCATTATTAAACTCTTATTATTTAAGTTAATTGATGGAAATTAATATTTTTTTAAGTCAACGAGGAGTCGAAAAAGGATACAAGAACTTCTTGAAACATGTCCTACCAATAATTTAGTAAGTGGAGCTGTATGTGTATTTAATGTTGATTCATTTTCTGTCAGTATTCAAGTGTTTATTCATAATGATAAACTCTTGCAAAAAAGTAAGAAGAGGAACCAACCTAAAGCTTTTAGGTATGTCTGTTAGTTGACATTTGGATACCCCCTAAACCTGTGAAATGAAATGTTTCAAAAAATTGCAGCATTTTTCCTTCAGTAATTTACAGTCTTATTTCTTATGGTTTCAGAGGCACACAGGAAATTCATAGAAAATACAAGATGCAAATGTGATCTCTTATGCCAATTTGTTACACACAGAGGTTTTAAACAAAATAATTACAGCATTTTAGTTAATTGATGGAAATTAATCATTTTTCCACACTAGCCATATATAGGTTAAGATATTTGATGGATAGAGTCAACATGAAAAATTCAATGCCATGGCCGGGATTTGAACCACGGATCTCCTGGTTTCCATCCAGTCACTCTTACCCTTTGAGCTACCATGGCCAACGTGCCGTCCTGACATTAAATTCTCCAGTTGACTCGTATATTTCCCCAGTAGACCACTAGGGGCTCTCGCATCCACCGTTTGTGGCGACTTACTATTCTAAGCACTTAAGTCCCAGGTTTCATCATTTAACTCTTATTATTTTAGTTAATTGATGGAAATTAATCATTTCTCCACACTAGCCATATATAGGCTAAGATATTTGATGGATTAATTTCCATCAATTAACTAAAATAATAAGAGTAAAATGATGAAGCCTGGGACTTAAGTGCTTACCATATTAAATCCTCACATACGGTGTATCTCGGATGCGAGAGCCCCTAGTGGTCTACCGGGGAAATATACGAGTCAACTGGAGAATTTAATGTCAGGACGGCACGTTGGCCATGGTAGCTCAAAGGTTAAGAGCGACTGAACTGAAACCAGGAGATCCGTGATTCAAATCCCGGCCATGGCATTGAATTTTTCATGTTGACTCTATCCATAATTATAGCATCTTGAGAAAAACTATAACAAAGATTTTGTATACCAAGGATAATTTTGGGTTTGAAGATACTGTCACATTTGCTTTCCCATGGCCTGCCAAGATGTTATATCGCCATTATGTTCTGTGATAGGAGAGCTCACTGTGGGTGGGGCAATAATTTAAAAAAAGCATAATGCAACAAAAAAGTTTGAAACAGTTGTGTGTTTCAGTGAGTTCTACAGTTTTACTCTAGTAAGTTTCTTTGTGCCTCTTAATGGTTTCTATTGTACGAGGGCTGTTCAATAAAGAATGATCATAATTTTTTTACGGGCATAATTTTTCGCACTAAAATTCAATCTTATTATATGTGAAACAAACACACCGTAGTAGTTTCATTGTTGGTACTCCTGGTTTCTGCCTGTGAGAACCAGGCAAGTTCAGACATGTTCAATATCGCCTACTGGAGATAACATGCAAGAAACAATATGCGGCTTTGAAATTCTGCCTTCGTCTCAACAAATCTTCAGTTGAGGCCTATACAATGTTACAGGAGGCCTATGGAGAGTCTGTTCTTCCCTACAGCACAGCTCGAAGGTGTTTAAAATGTTTAAAGAGGGGAGAAAATCAATTTCAAAGGAAGGTGGACCCGGTGAAAACATCAACAGAACAACATCAACACTGCTGCTACCATTGTGAGAGAGATTCAACGAATTACCTTAACATCACTTTCTGAAATACTGAACATTTCATTGGGTGCTACCCACACGTTGGTGACAGAAACATTACACATGAGACGTGTTTATGTGCGATGGGTTCCAAGAATGTTGATTCCTGAACTAAAGAACATTCACATGCAGGTCTGCATGCAGCTAAAGTTGATGTTAGAGGAAGATCCGGAGTTTCTTTCAAATGTGATCACTGCTGATGAAACTTGGCTACATCACTTTTGATTCTGACAGCAAACAGCAAAGCTCAGTGTGAAAAAATCCTTAATCCCCAACCTCCAAAAAAGCAAAAGTAGTTGCTTCTGCTGGGAAAGTTATGGTCATCTCAATCTTTGATATCAATGGAATGGTTTATCAGCATGTTGTACCTGCACACACATCAGTAACTGGACAGTACTATAGGTATGTCCTGAAAACATTGCAAGTCCATATCAGGCACAAAAGACCACATTTCCGTGAAGCAGGCTGGATGCTGCACCACGATAATGCGTGGCTGCATATTGCCAATGTTGTTGCTGAATATCTTGCAAAAATCAACGTGAAGTGCATCCCTCACCCTCCCTATAGTCCGGATTTAGCCCCATGTGACTTTTTCCTATTCCCTAAGTTGAATAAACGCCTTCGTAGGAGGCGTTATCCATCATCAGAAGCAGTGGTGAAGGCTGCAGAGGCTATTTTGAAGGATCTCTCAAAAAATGGTTTCCAGCATGTCTTTGAAGACTGGCAGAAACGCTGGGACAAGTGCATCACATTCAGGGGAGACTATTTTGAGAAGGACCGTCAAAATTATGAGTATGAGTAAAGGTACATTATTAAAAAAAAAAATTGTGATCATTCTTTATTGAACAGCCCTCGTACAAAAATGCAACCAAATAAGGAGGTCTTCATAAGCCTACTCACAGAAAATTGAGGATATTCATTTAATTTTTCAAACCAGTGAGACAGACATATATTTTAACCCAAGTCATTACAATTGTTTTAAGGAAAATAAAGTGTAACAGAAAATATTACATACATAAGGTACTTAGAGGTGGGAGAAACTAGTTGAAAATAAAATCTTTGTGTTGCATCCTTGGAACGTGCTGAGCTTAAACACAAAGTTTGACCTTTTGTAGTTTTTCTCTTTCTCTCTCCATTTATCATATATGTGTGCATACTTATATCCTTTTTCTAAAAGAACCTACCCTTTTATTTACTTATTGCCATGTATTTTTTTATATGTGCTTTCAGTGAAATTTTGTTATCAAATAATTATATGAGAAACTATATATCTTCTAAATAAATAGTATAAAAAGTAAAAATGAGGTAAAATTTTTAATAAGCACCTTATTTAGTTTATTTATTAATAATTAACTGTTTTTAAATTTCAGGTGGTGGACCTTTTGAATGACTTATACACCTGCTTTGACTCTATAATATCAAATTATGATGTATACAAAGTGGAAACTATAGGAGATGCCTATATGGTGGTAAGTGGCTTACCTGACAGGAATGGGGATCGCCATGCAGGTGAGATTGCATCAATGGCATTACATTTACTGACAAAAATAAAACACTTTGAAATACGGCACCGTAGAGGAGAACTTCTGCGCCTCCGCATCGGTATTCATTCTGGTTAGTACACACATTTTATGAGTAACATACTGTTAACTACTTAGTGCCTGGTTTTGTATATTTGCTACAGTTGTGTTTTGTTAAGGTTTGAGAACTTTTATTGGTCTTTTTTTCTTTATAATTTTTATTTATACTTGTTCAAAATTAAAATGCAAGTATTTACAGCTGTAGAAATATTACAATATTACATTTTTTTTCTTTTTTCTTTTTAAGAATAAGAGGTAGAACCTATGCAGTCATACATAACCCAATCATCATACCTGTGTACCAATGTACTAGTTATTTTATTTTTGCTCTCCTCTCCTTTACCATAGACACGTTTAACTGCAGTCCCTTGGATCCAAACTCATGATGGTAGGCTTTGAATGAATGATCAATACATTGCATATTACTTTAATGCTCACAGTTTTTTTTTAACTACTTTGATTGTGGTATCTGCAAAACGGAACATGAATGGTGATTTAGGAATTAGAGAAAGAGTTATAATTTCTGCAGTAGAAGGTTGGATTGGATTGCATTATTTGGAGGGGATTTGCCACCTCGACCAGACTGGTCTTTTGTAAATCCCGGGGCACCCCGGGAGGGAGGATAGGTGAGAGAAGGCAGAGGGCAGCTGACCCCTGGAGTCACAATTGTACAGAGGCCAGGGTCCCTACACTTTACTAGATAGAAGCTCCCTGGCGGTCCAGGAAAATCGTCATCCCATCTACCATGGACCTGAAACAGTCACAAGGCCAGTTTAGAGACTGGAGGTTGCCTGCCCAGAGCAAGGAATACTCCATATAGGCTTGCACAACCGGCATCCTGCCAGCCGGATTCCTGAATTGACCCACTAGGCCGGCTCGGAGACCGAAGTCCATCCAACTGGAGAAGAAAGGGTTCACTCAGAGCATATCATCCCACCATGCACCGCCAAGACTTCTACCCTGAAAAAGACCACCTGATGCAAGATGGTATGAAATGATAATGAAGGTGAAATGGAGTGACAGGAAATTTGGGGGGTGCAATTAACCTACCCAGCATTTGCCTAGTGACTTGGGAAAACCCTCGAAAAACCCATGGGTCAGGTAGTTTGGCCACAGGAATCAAACCCAGGCCTCCTGAATGCAGACCACAGACAAAACCATCTGAGCCATTCTGCTTGGTGTAATAGAGGGTTAAATTGAATAATTCTAAGCTTTTAGAAAATTTGCAAGTTTTAAGGTAAACATAAATATATAGCAGAACCTATAAAGCAGTTTGCCTCAGACTCCATAAGGATATGATTCTTTACATTTTTAGCCGGGGTAGCGCAGTGGTTTCGTTTGCAGCTCCCATGCTAAGGGTCCCGAGTTTGATTCCCGGCTCTGGGGTGGCAATTTTAAGTCGGCCCTATCCACTCCTTCACCTCTGTCACGTGTGAAGTGTCCCCTTTGCCCAACGTGGTTCAGAGTCCATGGTATAAGCTGTAGGTCCTCTTGCCTCACCATCATCTTCACTTCACCCTATCATTGGAGATAATGGACACTGCCCTCTGGGTGCCTCCATCTGAGAAATGGGTCTGGACATCACGTGGTGGGGCAAGGCTACCCCGAAATCCAAGGTTGTCATATGGGGAGTGTTGGTAACCAATCAACCAATATTTTTAGACTTTTTTAAAAATATACCTTGAATAGGTTTATAAAATAAAACAGAATAAAACCAAAGAATATACTCATAGAGGAGGCAATTATAAAGGTAGATGTCATTCACTTAATATGTAATTGTTAGAAAAATTGTATTAATTTCGTTTTAAAGCTGTTATTTCATCAGAAAAAAGTGAGTTTTATTTACCTTTGGTAGCTCTATATTTCAGATGAAGACTGATGTTTGTTATTTTCCATTATCTTTACTTTCTTCCTTATATCCATTCTGGCTGCAATGTAGTTTTTTGTTTCTGTTTTGTATAAATCATACTTTTTGTTGATCTTTACACATTGTAGACACTTGTGTTATTATCAGATACCATGTGATGGTATAGTGTGAAAACTGACTACCAAATGTTTTGAGATAGAATCAGGATTACAACATTTAATACTATAGCCAGGATACGAACCATGGATCTTCTGCTCTATGCATGACTGCTCTACAACTGAGTTGGCATGGCAACATGCTGATTTGTGACTTACAATTCATAAGTACTTAAGTCATAGGCTTTTTAAGTAGCACAGCACAAGATCTGTGATTCAAATCCCAGCTATGACATTGAAATTTTCAGTTCTGATTGTACCTTTCAAAAGTTTGCCTGCACACGTTTTGTATGTTACAAACATCAATATCATTGATTGCCCTTATAAATAGATACTGTCGCGAGCGCATTGTTGTAGTGAGGCAGCGCAAGGGATGAGTTCAAAGAGACAGGCAGTGCAGTGCATAGATAAAAGCTTGCCAAAATGGTGGGGGGAAAGAGACAGATTTCTAGAGAGTTCATCTTTCTTTTAGCGTCTACTGATCCCAAAGTCATAGGTTCAAATCCAAACCAGATCAATTATTTTAAATGTCTATAAAAGCCAAGTCTCAGGTCAGTATGTGCACCAGCATGTAAAAGAACTCTTGCGGGATGAAATTCTAGCACACTGGCAGTGCTGATATAATCCTGGTAACTGACAGCATGCTAACAAAGGAAATATTCCTTTATTTATTTCTTCTCTTAACACTGAAACCTTTAAAATTTATTATGTTGCGCTCCTATTTGTATAGATTATGTAAATATATGTGACCCTTTGATATGGAGAATAAATTTAATTACTAATACTATATAAGGCCTAAGGACAGAGCCAGGTTTGAAACTCAACAACTGTAACAAAATAAACTTACTAATCATGTTTTCTTCATATAAATTTTAAGAGACCATTTTTCTTGTTCTTTTTTGTTTAACTAATACTTAATTCTGGCATTAGCTTCTGGAATTTTAATTTCTATAGAAGTTGCAGTGAGAAAAGTTACTTTTTATGATGAAGTTTGTATATTATCATTCTGTAATAGGTCACTGTGTTGCGGGAGTGGTTGGTTTGAAGATGCCTCGCTATTGCTTATTTGGGGACACAGTAAACACTGCCAGTCGTATGGAATCATCAGGAGAAGCATTTAAAATTCACATTTCAGAAGCAACTCATATACTGCTGCAGAGACTGGGTGGTTACCACTGTGAAGAACGAGGGCTTATTCCCATTAAGGTATCTTATCAATTGTTTATATTAAGTGAGGAGAGTTTATCAGCTTTGTTTCAAAGAAAAGTATGGCAATAAGAAAGTAAGAAGGAATTTTAATACAAAATAAGAATTTAACAACAGTGAAGCATAATTTGCAAATTGTAGTTAATATTATGGTCTTTAAGACAGTGTATGTATGAAAATCCACATATTAACAGTTTTCTTCTGATTGCTTTGACTTTGGTACCATATAATCAAAACATTAAACATATTGTGTATAAAAAGTTTTAACAAACTGTGTGTTTTGGTAATTAACAATTAGGATATCGAGATTTAACTGTATTGGAACACCACAGTGAAGTGAAAAATTATTAAATTTTAGATCAGTCGTATTTTTTACACATCTGCTTCACTTTCGTACCTATTTTGAGGACATGTTTCGCAAATCATCGTCGCAGAAGAGCCGTAGATGCAAACGATGATTTGCGAAACATGTCCTCAAAATAGGTACGAAAGTGAAGCAGATGTGCAAAAAATACGACTCATCTAAAATTTAATAACAATTAGTAATTTATATAGAATAAAAAGAAGTATTTCAGAAAGTGGGGTGCCATTGTTACCAAAATTAGGCAAATGAGTCAATCTTGTATATACCTTTCTCCACTTACAACATTTTTAATCAAGACTAGTTTTTTGGGAATTTCTTCCCCATCCTCAGTTCTGTGGTTGACTGATGATGCATCTGGTGTCTGCATCTGGCCAGAACATTAGATGGCAGCACGACACCCAGCCAGATGCAGACACCGGTGCATCATCAGTCAACCACAGAACTGAGGATAGGGAAGAAGTTCCCAGAAACTAGTCTTCATTAAAAAACTTGTAAGTGGAGAAAAGTATATGCAAGATTGACCCATTTGCCTAATTTTAGCAATCAGTAATTTATTGCACACAAACATTATAAATTTTGAGCAGTGTCAAGTAAAATTAAAGTTGAAAAATGGCTGTTAAGTTTAGAAAATAAGTATACAGAATATACAGATTCTTTTCAGCAGTGCCAGGTACAAAAAATAGAAAATAAAGTATTATGCAGGTCAGAGAAAAAGACACTAACAATGCTTAGAATTTTGGGTGAGGCATAACTAAACATTTTTAAAGAAGGAACCCATGTTCAAAAGTAACATGTTTAGATGCTGTAGGGGTCAAAATTTCATAGGTATGTTTTTGATGTCCTAATGGTTATGCAACTCTTTAGGCTTATCACATAGTGGATGGATGAACTGTACCTTAATTTTCATGTACATGTAGTACATCCTTCCATAGTCCAGAGTTTGCATCCTAATGGGATAGCTGGTGTTGTGCACGAGCAAACTAACATTGTTGACGAAATTACAACATATACCAGTACAGAAATATTGAAATGACTGATATGCTACTTGCATATGGCAGAGTTGATGGCAATGGCAGAGCTGCTGCGGCAGATATTTAGTTTTTTGAAAATTTCAATCCAATCAATGGATTTGAACAACAGATCTTCCGATCTCCATCCAGTTGCTCTTAACCATTGAGCTACCATGGTCAACATGCTATCATGACACTAAATTCTCCAACTGACGCATATCCAAACCTAAGTCTAATACACCGTCTGATATGACTTAACGTTGGAGGACGCAAAACTACAAAAAAAAAAAAAAAAAAAAAAAAAAGGTCTAATACAAAATAATCCTTAGACAGAAATTTTTAATTTGTGTTTAGTAACATAAGTAAGTTGTTGTGCAAGTGTTTCTAAATTTTAATTTTCTTGAGGAAAAAAACTGAAATATTTAATATTTTTAACAGGTGTACAACAATTGTTAAATTTGTAATTCCTGAAAATTCCGTAAATATTTCCAGGAGGAAATGTGGTTCAAGCAGGATTTTGAATAGTAAAAAATACAAAAGTGATACTTTACCTAAAGTACAGGAATGATTAAATATCTATTTATGACTTTGAAGCTGTCAATATTAAAAAACCATTTGTATAACATGTAAGTGAATGTTTTTGAAGACACTAAAGATTCAATAAAACAATGCTAAATTTGAAAATTACATTGGCTTAACATAACAAAAAGCTAACAAGGGATGAAAAATGGAGTGCAGATCATATAAAAATTGAAGCAATGAATTAATTTCTATATTTTGGGGAAGATTGAATACTAATGTGTGATGAGCAAGATGAATGAAAAATGATTTGGCAAAGAATAAATAGCTCTAAAAGGTATCAGAATATGTTTGAGCAGCAGAATATTTAATTGAAGATGCAAGCTTTAGAAAACGGGTAGAAGAAAAATGAAAATATTGTCACTAATCGCATTGTTTCGTTGGAGCTGCGACCAGCCACTGTTGGACATGCGTGGGCTGGTAAGAAAGAGACAGATAGTGGCGCACGAGCTGGACGCTTGTCAAGAGAGAGAAAAAAACAAAAAGAGAAAGAGACAGAGAGGTGTCTGGATATTTCCGCCTTTCTCTTGCCACTCTATTGCATTCTAGAACAATGACTGGGAGGTATAAATAAGCAGCAAAGTGTGAGAAGAGTCAGTTATTGTATTGTAATTGTGAGAGTTTTAGTTATGTAGTGGAGTTGAGTTGTGTGAATCTTTTGTTTGTTTACAAGTGGCGGCAAACAAGATGACCTTGAAGACTGATGTTTTGTTAGTGTTATGTTATTTTGTTGCTGCGTCTTTTTATTGCAATAAAGAGTGTTTTTAAATTTCTGCAAACGACTTTTGATTCTACCAACCCACGAAGTCACAATATTAAAGAATGATGACATGATCATAATCAATTATTTATCTTCATCAACATATCAAGATTTAACTGTATTGGAACACCGCAGTGAAGCGAAATAATTATTAATATTTAGATGAGTCATATTTATTACACATCTGCTTCACTTTCGTTTCTTTCGCGTGTTCCTTTTGACTTGACGTCACTTCAATATATCGAGATTTAACTGTATTGGAACACCACAGTGAAGCGAAATAATTATTAATATTTAGATGAGTCGTATTTATTACACATCTGCTTCACTTTCGAAAGTGAAGCAGATGTGTAATAAATACGACTCATCTAAATATTAATAATCAACATATCAGTTTATAAAATATTTACAGTATCTCAGAAACTATTTTTAGTTGGTTTATTAATACTTGTCACTTACTTGTTTATATTATACAAATTGTTTCTGAGATTAATTTTGACGTCACTGTTACTAAATTCCTCCAAACACATATATTTACAACATTTTTAAATTATTAGTTACACAAGTTCTTCTTCCTTGCTAACAATGTAAAATAGTGGACTGTCTCTGAGATTGAGTGTTTAGCATTCTATCTTTCCAGCTGGGTCAAGGAATTTTTCTTTAGTCAGAATCATTCCCTATCCAACACAAAATCTAAAGGTATGAATATGGGAGTAATATGTGTGTGCCTTATGTTAAAAAACATTATAAAAACAATGCCTGCATAGCAAGGCAACACACAATTGTTTCTGAAGTCTCTGGTATGAGCATAGAGTTAAAGTATATAAATGGAAAAAGCCCTCTAATGCATTATTATTTGTAAATATAAAGCATTCCTGAATCAATTTTATTTATGCTTTGTTAATCAGGGTAAAGGTGAGATGAGAACATACTGGTTACTTGGAGAGGATCCTGTCCGTAGATTGGAACGGATAAGAGAAGACACAGTTTTGGGATCATCCTTAGGGAGTATCAGCTCAGAGAGTGAGTAACATATTATCTTTATTATTATGATATCATTATTCAAATGACTATGTGTAGCTGCCAGCTTTGAAAAAATTTATATGATTCTCATATACAATGAGACCAAAAATACTGAAACAAATTTGAGCTGTTGTATTCCATAACTTTTGTTAGCTCAGCTCTCTGAGAATCAAGTTATCTTGAAAATACAGACATTTTATGCCCTCCAGATTCTTATATTTCTCTGTTCTTGCCTTGCTCCTCTGTGGATGTCTGTTGAGTAAGATTTAATTGAATTGTTGATGATTTGTTGTACACTATAAAGGCAATATTCATGAAGAATAATGTTATTCCAGCTAAAATATTGCAAATGTTATTTGATCCTAGGCTGGCCATTTGTTGTCATGGAATGGAGACAATTTATGGAACATAATTACTGGCATGTTATAATTTGTATTGGTCTCATATATTTTATAATTGCCATAATATGATTTATGTTTACTACACAATTGAATGGCCTGCCTAGGTAGCTTAGATGGTAGTGTGTCTGTCTCACGTTGAACAGGTCCTGAGTTCGAATCTCTTTCAGGTTGAGCTACCTGGATAAGATTTTCCAAGGCTTTCCTTTATCCTGAAAGATGAATTTTGGATAACTCCAAGCTATATAAACCCTGGGCTCATTTGAGCATCGTTTCACCCACTTCATTCATTGACTGATATGACTTAACATTGGACGTTAATTTAAAAGAAAAAATTATACAATTGAAAATTTGTGTTGCTGATTTATCTTCCATTATTAAAAGACTTTCTCTTTGAGGAAAACCTTTCAGCTGAATTTTTAAATTATGTATAAATGTTCTTGCTAAAATATGCTTTTGTTAACATTTCTTGACCTATTTGTTCACATTTTTTTGTGTTATTTCCTCAAACGCACTTTCAGGACTAAGTGGTTTGGAGACTCCTGATCTTTTGAGGCATCCAGGAGAAGGATCTCTATCAAGACAGCAATTGCACATGCGAGCTGTACGCTGTTACTCTAAACAACAGGTAGGAAGCAATTCTTTTTGTTCATAAAAGATGTTAGGTAATATTTGTATAAGAATTACAATGTACTTATTTCAGAAAATGTCAGCTATCTGGTACACTGAACAATAGCGGGTTGAACTATTAAAGTGCTAGAGTAATGGCAGCTGAAAGCTACAAAAGCTTTCTTTGGGTGCATGGCCAGCCAAACAGGAATTTTCTAGGTTGTGTGAAGCAAGCTGATAGTCGGTGCAGTTGGATTTCATAGCCTCTTAAATTTAAGCACATGGATTTCTCATGCAATAGCTGCAATAACCATTCCTCATCATAGAATATTTGGAAATTAAGTTCTTGTGTTGTTGTACATATCTCACTGATTAATTTTTCATGAACTGTGCTTCATTCATAAAAGAATTAAATGCAGGCCATTACATCAATTATTATAATTATCCAGTACCCTTTATAAAAATTAATTGTACCTACTCACATTTATTGTACAGTTACAATCCCTGAACTATACTTATCTTAAAAGGTTATAATTTTAAAGTTTATTGACATACTAAGCTGAAGTTCACAGAACTCCTGATACCTTGTAAGCTTCCTCAGTTTTTTCTTTGAATTTTGTTCTAAGTTTTCTTTGATATTATCAAGTTTTTTCTGTGTAATAATATGTAAATTTACTTTTGGTTCCTTATCAAGAATAGATCTTATTTTTCTCTGTGTGGTGCATGAATATGAGATATCCATTTTGTGGTCTTGCATTTGTTGTTGTGCTGAAGTATGCAGATACTTAGGATTTCTAATAACACTTATACATTAATATCACTAAACATGTGGTCTCACAACTTATCAGCTCTGTGCAGCATAAAACTTCATCTCAACTGATTAGCTGACACACAAATGAAGGAATAAAAGAATTGGTTAGAAACAGTGCAATACAAGCAATTTGCCATAATATGGCCAGGCATTCAAGCTACAGCATTGTTAATTTTTGTATTGTTCTCTTATATTGTATCTTATAGTTGGTACTTCAAAGTAAAATTGGTCAGGAATGAAAATATTTCAAATGTGAGCTTACAAACCAAACAGGAAGTTTTCTGGAGCCTTACTGTTTATAGATACTGTTAAAGAGGCACTGACCCATTAGTGCTTGAGACAAAATTAGTGATGATTCAGCGTATACATCATATTTTAGTGAAACATATATATCAGAGTAATTTGGATGAATTGCACTCTAGTTGCCCATTTGAGGTCACCACACAGGACACCATTGAAAAAATCCACTATCTGGTTATGCAAAATCGCTGAATCAAAATTCGTGAGACTGCTGAGGCTGTAGGCATCTCAACTGAGCAAGTGCACAATATCCTGCATGAAATATTGGTAATAAAAAAGCTGTGTGCAAGATGGGTGCCACAATTGCTCATAGTTTACCAAAAGTGCATCTGAAAGAACACTTCTATCGGGTGTCTGGCGATGTTTAATTGCAATCTGCAAGACTTTTTACACTGATTTGTGACCATGGGTGAAATTTGGATACATCATTATACCCTAGAGTCAAAACAGTGGACAAAGGCTGGTGAAAGTGCCATTGTGTTTTAGGATTCTCAAGGAATAATCCTTATAGACTACTTGGAAAAAGGCAGAACCATAACTGGAGCCTATTATGCTTCATTGTTGGATCGTTTGCAACTTCAGTTGACTGAAAAGCGACCGAGATTAAAACTCAAAAAAGTGCGTGTTCAACAGGGTAATGTACTGTCGCGAACCCGATTGTCGGAAGGCACGATAGAACCAGCTGGCAGGAAGGGTGGGAGACGGACAGCATTCAGACCATGCCTACTCATGTGGCTGGTTGGCACTCGCTGAGGGGGTGGGGATAGAAGTAACCACTAGTCAATGGACAGTCTCTTTCCCCTCCTCCTGCGCCTGGAAAGACCATGATGCTTCGTTGAGTCGGGAAGCTTCTAGATCTGCAATTGGTGTCTATATAAGTGATGCATTGGGCTAGAGGAGTTAGTTCCGTGAAGAGTGCAGTGCTAATGAACCATGTGCAGATGGACTGGAAGATTGCGTATGTGTTATCAGAGGTGTATGAAGCGTATTTCTACGGAAAGAAAGAACGATTTGAATTTCTGTAAGTTGGACTTTAATTCTACGAACCCATAATGTCACAGTGCCATCACACACATAAGCAATTGCAATGGCGAAAGTGCATGAGTTGGGTTTTGACTTGTCTCCTAATCCACCTAATCCCCAAGTGACTTCTTTCTGTTCCCAAACTTGCAAATTTGCCTTGCTGGTAAGAAATGTTCATCAAATGAAGTAGTGATAGTCACTGTCAAAGAGTATTTTGCAGACCTTGATGGGACCTAGTTTTCTGATGGGATGAAAAAGCTGGAACATCGTTAGACTAAGTGCATAGCTATCAATGGGGACTATGGCAATGAATAAGATGAGATGTTCACAAAAAGGAAAATTATTCTTGGTTTTTTACCAGATTTATCAAATGACCCTCATATAGATATTTGTCATCTGTTGGTGGGGGTGGCGTGAAAATAATTTTGAAAATATGTATGAATTTAAGAGACAAATATATAAGAAATAAAATATTCAAACAAATCCATTTTGGTTATGTGTGTTTGGAGGAATTTAGTAACAGTAACGTCAAAATTAATAGTAAAAACTATTTGTATTCGGTTTATTGACACTTGTCACTTTTTTTTTATATTATCGAGGGACTAGTTTCAAAGGACATGACCTCCATTTTCAACCTCTCTCCAACTATCATCTGTTGTCGTCTGCTCTCCTCTCTCTGGTGGAGCCGCGCTGTGGCTCAGTGGTTAGACCGCTTGGCTCTCACCAAGGCGGCCCGGGTTCGATCCCAGACGACCGCAAAGTGAGATTTGTGGTGGACAACACGGCGCTGGGGCGGGTTTTCTCCGGGACCTCCGGTTTCCCCCGCCATCTCATTCCACCGGTGCTCCATCTTCATCTCATGTATCATCAGTGTCACCGCCTGCGGTGCCGTATGTAGTAAAAGCGGGCGTTAAACACTACACATTTCACATTTCTCTCTGGTGGTGGAACTATGAATCCCACCAGTAGATAATTTGACAAAGAAGAGAGGAGAGCAGACGACAACAGATGATAGTTGGAAAGAGGTTGAAAATGGAGACAATAGCCTTTGAAACTAGTCCCTCGATCATATAAAAAAGTAAGTGACAAGTGTCAATATACCAACTACAAATCCATTTTGGATTATTTTGGTGTGGAGTAGTAATTAATTTCATTCTGGTATAAAAATTCTTTCTTGTTATTTCTATACTAATAAGTATTAAAATTTGAAAGTTTCATGCATTGTATTACATCTTCAGTAATTGACAAAGATTTCATGGCCCCAGTTTGATTATTTTATAACCACAACTTGTAGATTAGTTTTTGTGATTAGCACAGATCATTCTGATGACATACTAAATTATGTAAACAGAATATTTGTTTCTTTTTATAGGACTCAGAGACCATGAGCTGTATGGACATGCTACATGATGAAGAAAGAAAGACCAAAAATGAAAGAAGAGGTTATTGCTCGGCTCCTACCATCACCTTCAGAGACATTCCTGTTCACTATGTCTAGTTTTTTAAATTCCTTATTTATATTGAGAAAAATGAAAACTCCTTAATCATTGTAAACGAGAATATAATTGATTCTTGTGAGGGCTGTAATTTGAATTAGCATTTTCTGTTAATGTACTTATGAGTCATGTCATATGAGGAAATAAACAAATGTGAGTTAAAGTGGTGGAGTTACCTGATATTTAAGCAAAATTTTCAAATAAAAAATCAGGCTACAGCTGCAGCATTAAACATGAGCAGATTCCTATTAACACTTTACATCCCTTAGAACTACTTGAAAGCATTTTCAACAACAGAATAAACTACAGCCTGTTGCTGGAAGGTGTATTTCTATCACCACGTGCTAACTCATACAAGCATTTGTCCCGGTTCTTGCTTGTGGTGATCTAAGGTTCACCAAAAGTTGTTTTGTTTTTTTTCATTCCAAACTGTTCTCTTATTTGTAACCAATTTAGTGCTAATAGTTCTTGTGCTTTTCATGAACTCCTACTAAATTGTTCTGTTTTGTTTTATTAATGTGTAATTGTATATCTTGTGTGTGTGTGTGTGTGTGTGTGTGTGTGTGTGTGTGTGTGTGTGTGTGTGTGTGTGTGTGTGTGTGTGTGTGTGTGTGTGTGCGTGTGTGCGTGCGTGCGTGCGTGTGTGTGTGTTTTTCATAATTTACATCCAACATTAAGTCATATCGGACGATGAATGAAATGGGTAAATGATGCTCAAATGAGTCCAGGGTCCATGGAACTTAGAGTTACCTGACATTCGTCTATCAGAATAAGGGAACACTCTGGCGAAAACCTTATCCAGGTAACCCACCCTATCCGAGATTCAAACTCGGTACCTCTTGAATGAGGGCAGACACACTACCATCTATACTACTGAGGTAGGCTCTTTGTGCTCTGAATTTTTTGTTGGTGTTGTGTGTCTCATCTGGAATTGTAAGACTGTAGCAGGTTTTCAGTTGAGTAAATGTTTTGGGGTACTGTATATGCTTATCATAATGTTGTGATGTGTTCTTTGTATATTTGGTATTGAATTGGCCATGAGTTCAGAGATGACACGCTGGTTTTTAATGTAACTGTATATGTATGGGCATGTGCTTTTTTTCAATACAGAAAATCCTTTTTAGTTTTTCTAATATTTATCTGTTGCACACAAAGAAAGTATTTGTATCCCACGCAAACATTTTCTCTAGAGAGCTTACCAGAAATATATATTTTTAAGTTCCTGAATTTGAAAGGAGCATGTTTGGAAAAAAGTTTATCTGTGTGTTTTCATGTGTCTGAACAACATAAATCAAATGAAAAGTCAGTTAAATATTAAATAAGATTAATATAATTTTGAGTCTAATTAGTACTTCATGTTACACATATCGCTACTGTTTATCTAGAATACATTGTGTTAGGACCTTCCTAACATCCTCAGCTAATGTTGACTGTTGAATTTTGATTTGGTGAACTCCTTGGAGGCAATGGGAATGTCTCTTTTTGTATCCTGATGAACATGAATGTGGGTTCTCTCCAAAGGTGGTGTCGAAATTGAACAGTATTCTTTAATATTTCTTTATTACTATATTATTATTTTATTTTCTGGTTTATTAAAACCTTTATTTTGTAGCTCATTTGTCCAGAAGAAAATTAAACCTACATACCTGTATAAGATTTGGATGTCTGCGTTGATGGATTTACATGCATTGCAAAATGTGGAGTATAGACTGAGATAGGTTAACATGAAGGTTAAGCATAGCCACTAATTTAACAGTTTTTGTTTTCTTGATTTTATCTCTAATATGTATCAGTTAAATTTAAAAACAAATTCTTGTAAACATTTGCTATGCATACATTTTTCTCTTGAGTATTTCAGTTTCTGTTTGAAAGCAGAAATAAAAATACTTTTTCCTTTTCGTCCCATCTTAATTAGGTGACACTAGGAGCTGAATATGTTTACTTAAAGTGAGGTAGTGTTGAAAATATAGCGTAATGTTGTAATTATTTTTAGTGACTTTTGGTTTATAGAGGAACAATTATGTTTATGTATATATATATCAAATATTAATGTTGCTAATACACAATACAATGTCGTTTATTTTAAAGCTGCAAGCTTTGCTTTTTTTAAATAATGCAATTAACAGGAAAACAGAAGTGTTTAAAGTAAAAACTCTGCACTTTGTATTCAGTGATTGTATATATGTAGCTGCAAAATGTATTATAAGTAATTTATTTGAGCACCATTAAGGATGTAAATTCTGTATGAGAATGGATTGTAAATAAAAGAAATTTAAAAAGGAGATGTTAAACCAAAAATAAGTCCTTACATGTGCCCAGATCACATCAAATCTGTCAGAACAAACTTATCCTAGTTTAATTTCTTCTCTGTAAGTTTAGCTTACATTCCCTGAGAAGAAGCCATAACAGCCATAAAAGCTCCTTGAAATCTAAAACAAGGCAGGGTTCCTTATAGAAGAATGTAGGTATAGCTAGTATGGAGGACACATTAATAGAGAAAAAATTATGTGGTATAGGCCAACATAGACATGTTTTTCTGCAGAAAAATCAAATATACATTGGTTAAGAAAAACAGGATTTTTTGTTTTTGTTTTCTAGGGTTGGTTGAGGCAGACTAACATGGAGACTAAAATAGGCTAATGTGGAGGCTGCAGTCAGTAAAGAAAGAGAAAAAAATATATAGACTAATGTTGACTACCATGTGGCTAAAGTGGGACAATTTCCAGGCTTATTTTATAAGAAAAATCAAGTTATGTAGAGAAAACACTATTAGGCTAATGTTGGCTGAGATAACGATGAAGGATGGCTTAGGGGGTTTTGTCTGTGGCCTGCATTCGGGAGTCCCAGGTTTGATTCCCGTGGTCAAACTACCTGACCCATGGGTTTTTTCGGGGGTTTCCCCAGTTGTCAGGCAAAGCTGGGTAGGTGAATTACATCTCCCAAATTTCCTGTCTTCCATGTCCACTTTATTATCATTCCGCATCATCTCTCATCTGGTGTTCTCTTTAAGGGTAGAAGTGTCCGTGGGTATCTCGGCACTGCATGGCGAGATGATATGCACCTGGTAAACACTTCCCCCTTTGGTAGGATGGTTTCTGTTCTCCAGGCTGACCTGGTGGGGCATTTCTGACCACAGCGGGTGGGATGCTGGTTGTTGCTGGCCTGCCAGGGGAATTTGCAACCCATAAATAGCAGGGACCCTGCCCTCTGCACTGTCGAGACGGACCCCTCTATTTCCTCTTGCCTCATCCTTCCTCCCAGGAATGTCCCCTTGAGGCTTAGGCACAATAAACCACAGGTTTTGCAGTGCTAAATCCCCTCCGTAAGTAATCCTAATCATAGCTGAGATAGACTAGCATGGAGGCCAAAATAGGCCAATGTGGAGACTACTTTCCATATTAATATATAAAATTGTATGAAGATTATGTTTACCATATTGTCATCTCTCAGTCTAGGGATGACAAAGCTCTATAATAGTAGTTTTACTGTAACAATCTGTCTTATTCCTTTATTTCTATATTTTTTGCCTATGTATATTTGAGACAAAAAGAAACTTGAAAACCCACCTAAAAGAACACCTCCAATGCATAAAATACAACAGCTGGAAAAATCAGTCACAACAGCAGACTTTTGGAATAATCACCACTATGATATTCTCCTAGAAGTGAGCCTCCTTAGGACAGTAAGATGCTCAACTAAACTCTCCGTATGAGAAAGCATCTACATTACAGAAAACGAGGATCAAATTATGAACTTTGAACTCTCACCATCAAACAAGCTCAGTAAGTTCATATCACCACCACTAGAGACCTCCACCATCAATACAACGAGTTGATCGTCAGTTGTGCATGGGAGTGAACATTCCTGAAACATGTTCTGATTTTACATAAGTGAGGTGTAAGCATAATCAGAGTTTAATTAATAATGTGATGAACCTCACTGTTCAATCAATTCAAACTATCATTATTGTATTTTAAATAACTTTTCATTTTTGAGTTATGCTGTTCACATAGCCCTTTTTCTGAAGGCCTTCTTTTTATCCAGGGACCCTAAACATGGGTATTTCTGATGTAATCTTGGTATTAAACTTTTGGATGAAATATTTTACCTTAGGAAAAGTAAAAAATGGTATTGAACTTTTTAGCCTGATTCCACTTTTCCAACTTCAGTGTACACACAGTATATTTGAAAGAAGAACTGATTAATATTTACTAACGTTGTGGTTAATTATAAAACTTGGCACTTTGTGAGATTGTTACTTCAAAATGAATTTGAGAAACTGCCTTGTTGTTTACTGGCAAAAACATGAGATAAATGGGCATTTTAATGTCATATGTTGCCAAGGTAGCTCAGAGGACCAGCTTGGTAAAGATTTATAATTCAAATCTCAGCTATGGTAGAGTACTTTTTAGTTTGATTTTATCTTTCCAATTAAGTTCTAAGCGCAAAAAGCAACACTTGGACATTCACTTTTGTCTTATAAAAGCTCCTTTAAGTTCTAAGGTAGTAATATCATGGAGTTCCCTTGTCAGAAATCATAATTTTCCCTTTATATATGGAAGATGCTAGAAACAGTGATATGTTAAGTTGTATTTACTTAATATGAGTCGTACTAGAAAACTAACATCACTTTCTTTAATCTCTGTTAACATGTTTCTGGGACATGTGTTCATCTTCAGAACCAAATTGAACAATTACACTATCAAACTGACCAGTCATGCAACAGAATTGGACACATGGGATAAGGTCTTTATTTTGAAACACAAACAACAGTTAAGTACGTAAAATATGAAGCTATTAACGTGAAGCAAATAAATATATACAAATATAACAATTTGTAACTTAAAACTTCACTTATCTTATAAGAAATGATGACATTGTCTGGGATCACAATTTCATAGAAAATTCTTTCACATCCTCAGCTGGAAACAACAAAGCTGTCATCATCATTACAAACACTAGATATTAATGTGGTAGTACTAACAAGAACATGTTAACATCTAGCATTTGTAACAATAATGACAGCTTTGTTGTTTCCGGCTGAGGATGTGGAAGAATTTTCTATGAAATTGTGATCCCAGACAATTTATAAGAAAAGCGTCATCATTTCTTATAAGTGAAGTTTTAAGTTACAAATTGTTATATTTATATAAAAAAAAGTTAATGAATTTTGATTTATCACCACCAAGTACCCTCTGGAAGTACATTTCATTCCCACATGACAACCAACAAAAACAACATTGGTCAGTTGGACACATTCTGAAGATGTGAACCCAAGTTCCTGAAACATTAACACAAATTAAAAAGTTGATGTTAGTGTTACTAGTACTCATTAATACAGAATTTTCCTTGCTTGTATGGAAATTTGTCACTTTTTCAACAGTTGCATAAATGACTATTAACTTCTTTGAGGCTGCAAGGTGGCGGGAAACTTTGAATTCTGAACCACTTGTTATCCATCCAGCATAACTTGGAGCAGAGAAAAATGTACATCACTGCTGTTGTTTTTAGCTTTGCTAAAGGAAAAAAATGGAATCAAGGATATATTTATCGGAAGAAATTAATATGAGTACAAATAATACTGTAAATGTATTTAATGCCATTAAAATGGATCAGCATGTAGTGACTGTAGTTGACCATGGGCTATATTTTCTTGGAATCTATTTCGTACCCACCACATTGATCACAAACATCTTACATAAATGAAAAGATATATTTCTGTACCTTTTCTGTTAAAAAAAAAAAAAATTTGATTCACATAGCAGTCAGAAGTTTTCCTTCACTTCCACTCTGCAACATTGGTAATACTTTCAATATGTATATTTTAAAATGAAGTACACCCTTAATGCAAGATGTACACAAAGATAAGAAGAAGATTTGGGATTGATGCACAGTACCTGGCAGGAAAGAAAAAAGAAAGGAAAATCGGAAACTATTTTGTATGTTCCAAACTCCAATTTATTTGAAAAGTAAATAATAAACAAGATTTACTATGAAATAATATTTTTCAAATAATTTTCAAAGTAAAACACATAGAAATGTAGGTATGAGGAGTATTACTTCAAATCCTATTACATCCACTGATGGACAAATTGAGTTTTGATACATTTTCATACAATTTTAGATGTGATATTTCAATTGTTTACCTCTGATTTTAATTAACTGTATTTGGTAACAGTATAAATGAATATTTAAAAGTAGTGTTTGTTTCAAATCATATAAGTTGTTTATAACCTTTGTTTCATATCATACTACATCCAATATTCATGTATAGAATGGTAAAAATAAAACTAACTTCTCTCTTATCTTGAGTAGTTAGTTGGTTATACAATTTAATGATTTTCTAAAGATTTTCACTTTTCACTATACTGATAATGTGTCTTTTCCTTTTGAGCTGAGTGTAGTAGAGGTTGTTTCCAATTTGAAACAAGAAACTACTGTAGGTTGCAATCCAAAAGGAAGCTGTAAGAGGCAAGTGCAAGAAAAACATGAACAAAAATTGAAATACGAAGGGAGCTACATAAAAAACAGATTATACTGAAGAATTTAGGTAGTATTAGACCCTCTACAAAAAGTTGTAAAATATTAATCAATGTAGAAATTTTATAATTTTAATTTAATTTTACACAATAACAGGTCAATAACGTATAAGGATTTAATTAAAACCATGTATGTCTACAAATAAATTTGTTTAATGTATATTTGTATTATCAGGTTACTGTTTTCTGGAATAACAATAATGATGAGTCAATTTTCTAAGTGGTTTTATTGTATACGTAAGTACAATTATTGGATCGATATGTATTACATCCAGCACATTTTATTTCAGTTTGTAGAAGACATCTGAAAAGTGATTTAATTTTATAAAGTTTCTCTAAGTATGCCTTGAGCATAATAAAAATTATTTAAATTAGAAGTAATCTATTTTTTATTATTCTTGTAAAATTATATTTTTTGGACATGATATGATTTGAAATTATGCTCCTCATACGCTTTCATACATTTGTATTCAATGATAAGGTGGGCTTCCTGTGATTTGTTTCATTGAACAGTTATAGGCCATTCATAGTGCAATGCTATTTAGAATATAAGTTTGCTGATAGATATTATTATTACTTGGTGACATATTCCACATATATTTTGACTTCCATTTATTTTTCTGTTTTGTTTTGCTGTTAAATGTTTTGTTTGCAAAGTTAAACACCAGAGAGAAAGGAACAAATTAACTTGGGGATATAAAGAGATAAACACTACCTGATATTCATCCAATGGACTGAGGAAAAACCCCAAGAAAAACCTCAGCCAGGTAGCTTGACTTGCGGATACTTTTCTCGGGTGGAGAGGGGAGGGGGTTATTACAATGGCCACTTTGCCACAGAATTCTGCCGCTGTATAAGACTCGACACCATGTAGAGTCTATGTGCACTCTACACTACCATCAAAGACTTCATTTTAATGCCATCATATTCATTAATTTTCATTATTTTGGTAATTAATCTTGGAATATTTTTGTACACAGTTTATGCTCTGTAAGTATTTAGAATTTATAATGAAATGTTGAAGCAATAGGGAATTTAAGCTGTGGAGTTATTCTAGGAAGATATATTATCCTTTTTGAAAACTAAGGTATTTTGCCTCTGTATTTCATCTGCAGACATGAAAACTTATATGTAGTTTCTAAGTTTTTTAACTGGTAACACAAATATCAATAAAACTGAAGAGTTAGTAAAAACATTTTATTGTGAAGTGAAGGGAAAAACATTTTACTGAGTGAGGTGGCACCATGGTAACATGTATGACTATTTGGGAGAGCCTGACTTCAAACACCTGGGGCTGATCACATCAAGACCTTAGAGGAATACCTGAGGAAGGTCGTGGCCAGCCATCAGCGAGACTGGGATGTTAAGGGGCTGATCACCCTAACTGAGGCTTTTTTGTGATTTCCTGTTTTCTAGGCTAATGTGAGAATGGGTAATTTGATCCATTTGCTGTCATTGCTAAATTTGATTTCTTCTTTGCCCCTATACTAGGCATTTAGCTAATCACCCATATTGTATGTGCTATGATCCAAAGTTTTCTCGCTCCTCAACTAGCTATTGATGCAAAAGTTGACCTTGCGGTATGTCCTACAAAAAGTGCAATTCTTATATCTTGGATTTTGTTTCTATTTATTTATTGTTATGTAAAAAGTATTGGTACTTCTTGATGTGTAAATTTCATTAACAGAATCTCAGTCCTTTTAGTTTCCATTAAAACATTTATTTTAGATAATATCACGATATAAAACAAGTTTTCTTCATTCAAAATCAGATTCACAAATCAATAACAGTGGCAATTAAACCTTTTATGCAAAACATAAAACAATTACTGTTTTGAAAAACGGGAGGAAAGAGAGAAGAGTTTACATTTAAAAATGTTATTGACAACTTCATATCTGATAGAAAAAAGGCTGAAAATATTTTTGAATTTTGTAAAATGTTGTTTAAATACTGAATACTTGAGACCGCTGACTACCCTTTAAAAAATGAGTTATTTTAGTATTACTGGTATTATGGATTACTTTATGAAAAATACTGTTAAAATAAAAGCAAAACATTGGGTATGGCATTTCTTTTTAAAAATATAATTTGCCAGACAGAAGATTGCATGAGAGAAAACAGGAGGCCCAGAAACACTTAATAATTGAATACAAATACTCAAATGAAGCAATCAGAATAATGATATGGAACTCAAAAAGTGTCAGCACTTTTGGTCTTAAAAGTATATCAAATATATTCACAAAGGGAGAACAGGAAGAAGAAAATTTTATTGTAGGGAGAGAAAGAATTTAGAAATGCAAGGAAGAGAAAGGAGTAGTGTTCAGAATACAATGAATTAGTGCGCCAAACATTTTTGGTGAAGAAGATGGAATCTGTTGATGTGTTATCTACAAATAAACATATATGGATTAGGAGAAAGAGGTTTTGTTTAGAGCAGTCCTAAGAACATATTGCAAATGAAATGGAAGCAACGACCATTAAAGTGTTGGTTAAGTCATTATTTAAACACTTTCCTTTGAGAAAAGTAAGACAGTACAGTTGCTACAGTAAAGTTGCAATCTGTAGCTTTGTGCAACTTTAATTTTATCAATAAAATGCTTTATTTTCTTTTAGAAGGTACAGAATGTTTAAATTGCAAAGGAGTTCAAGAAAGAGAAGAGAAATAAAAGAGAAAAATTGAGTCCTGGAAAACAGCTTATAGTCCTTTATCTTAGATGGCTTCAAATAATATGCAAAATTACACTGAAAAGTAATTTCATGCAAAACATTTTCATTTTACACATACACAATATCCTCTCGACTTTATAATATAAACATCTCTTTTCACAAACGCTCTGGATTACCAAATAATACATTTTTGTAAGGATGAAAACATTAGGAGACCACACAAACTGGGTGCTTATTTGCATATTTGTTGGGATCTTACACAGAATTTAAAAATTTTTTGTCACTGCTTAAGAATATTTGTAGGTATGACTTCAAAATGTATGTTGTACCCTGTGATAAAACAAAGCAAAACTGAACAAACTAACATTAAAAATTGCATTGAGCATTTAATATTCTAATACATAAATAACATCTAGGATTAGGCCCTTCTCCCTTCTATTTCAGAATACATCATATGCCACACAATTTACTAGGGGTTTCCTTAATTTAACAATTAGGAAATTGTTTCTTAATGGCTAAAATACTGCAAATAGAATGTTAAATGCTCTCAACTGTGGATTCTGGAGGAAACTGAATCATGGAATGGCGTAAGAGACGAATAATGCCTATTATTACACATTCTGCAACAACAAATATAAATATAAATGAGTATTAGCTCATCCAGAAATCTATGCTTCCTATTTGATCTTTCGGCATTAGTAAACAGTCTCCATCCATACCTTAATGCAATAAAATACTGTTAGAAACAGGCTAATGGTTTTAAGTCATGATTTAGTTTATCACACAGCTGCCTCTTATATGTAAGAATATATATAAAAAAAAACTACACCTGTACGATAACACTACAACGAACTGATCACTCGCATATACAATATATATTTGTTTCATATATATTTCTATCTTGCTCATAATCAATCCTTTCATCAGATATCACAAATATTTTCACTTTTAACATAGAAACTCTGTTGGACAGTTCAAGCAAGCACTGCGTTTCCTATATGGCAGAGATCTAAACTCACACTTAACACATACATTGCAAAAAACCTTTCTATAAAATTGTTATTACATCCATTATCTCTATCTAAATTAAAACTAGAGGTGCCTCCACACCAAAATACTTTGATTGACCTTGTTAATAAACACTGTTAATAAACATACTTTTATGTCCATAACCAAAATACACTTTTAACATGTTTACGGACAAAATTTCTTTTAACTTTACATAAAAATTAAATCATTAAATAATTCGTTAACTTTTTGTGTTGCAAGACTTTTACCAGAAAATAGGAGTTAGGAGTATCAGTCAAAGGGGCCTCCAGTAACCAGGGCACATAGGCAATAGTATGCTCTTTGTGCTTCTGTGATCTCTGGGACTAAGATTTGGATGATGATATATGTTAGCAAGTTTGAGGTCTGTAATGATTCCTCATGATACCAATTCTAATGTTAGCTTGCTCTGTCTTAGCCATCCACAACCTGGGAATCTCAAATGTAGACGAGACACTCGCAAGTAAAAAAGTGGGCCCCAGTAGTCCTGCCGAGCACAAGGGAGAAATCTCTCCAGAGAGTAAATTCCACCATCCTTCTGCACATACTGACTTCTGTCTTATAACCTGAAACAGAGTAAAGGAAATGATGGATGGGAAATTTATGGAAGAAGGGAAACCACCCAAGCATTTGTCTACCAACCTCAGTAAACCATTTTCAGAGTGGCTGGCCTGATGGGAATTGAACCTGGGACCTCCAAAATCTTCATTCATTACTATGAGCCATCTCTTCATTTTCAATTCAGCATGTGGTTGTTAAAAGTACAGCAAGATGATAAAACTTTATTAGAAGCCATTTTGACTACAAAATAGTTTCATCAATTTCATTTTGATGGCCTCAAATTGAGGACCAGAATGCTAAGAAAGATATATACACAGAAAAAAAGACCTCTTAATATAATCGCAAATATATTTTAAATTTAGCAGGCTCTATGCAGATAGTTACTTTTTCAATGCTCTGGAGAATAAAAAGCAGCTTTCAGCATTGCTAAACATATTATGTTTTGTCATCAAACTTAAAAATGTAACAATTTCATTTTGCCTCTGACAGCTCACAAATCTAATTTTTTTCCTTCAGTATACTTGTTCCATATGATACCTTCTCTTCTGGATGAAGGCACTTGAAAAACTTGAAAAAATCTTTTTAATTGCTAGGGCATAGATTCTGGTGGCATGTCATATTTTAATTGTTCCATTGTTGTCATTGGTAATCTGTACATAAATCTTTTATCAGGTGCCCCAGATTATGAAAATAAATACTTATTAACATATGTTCTGGTCATTTTATGTCAGTTTATTCAGTTTTTTTCCCTCCTTCAATTTTACATGATTATTTTGCCATTTTTCTGGCCTTTTCCTCTTTATTTAGTCAATTTTTGCATTTCTACTGAGTATATGAAGATGTTTATATTATTCTTTCTTTTTTTTTCTTTCTTTAACTGTTTACCTTCCTCTTACACTCCCAGAAACCAAAGTGAGCACTTGGGAAGATGTTGTTGAGGAGCCAAGACTCTGAATCAGATAGAGTACCCAGAGTGAGGAAGTAGATGACAGAATGAGGGTGAAATGAATTGAAAGGCAATAATGGAGCAATTGGTGGGATGATGGTGGGGAAAACTGGAGATCCCAGAGAAAACCTGCCAGTTGCAGTGTTATCTGTCACATATGGTTGCCTGGCATCAAACCTGGGCGGCCTTGGTGAGAGTCAAGTGGTCTAACTGCTCAGCCATGGCATGGTCATTGTTTATATTACTGACATTTTATATAAGAATGACTTTACAAACATCAGAAATTTTAATATTCAGTTGAGAAGTAGGAATAGCTTTGTACATTCCTTTTTTTTTTTTTTTGCTCAAATGAGCCGGGGTCCATAGGACTTAGAGTTACCTGACATTTGTCTTTCAGGATAAGGGAAAACCCCGAAAAAACCTTATCCTGGTAACTCACCCTGAACGAGATTCAAACTCGGGACCTCTTGAACGTGAGGTACACACGCTACCATCTACGCTACCAAGGCGGGTGATTCCTTACTTGCATTCTTAGAAAAAAATCATTCCTATTTCATGGTTTGCTTGTGAGTAGAGGCTGGCTATTGTCTGGGGAGCAGGGGGTTAATTATTGTTATGAATTCATATCTCAAACTAGAGATGAGGGAGGTCAATTACCCTTTTTGCATGAGTGTACACCATCAGGTTGTCCTGCACCGTGGTGTTGCGGATTTTAAGTCCCGGATATAGGACCGGTGCCCACTCAGCATCATGAGGAAACTGAGGAGCTTACGATAGGTAAGAGGCCCTGGTCAAGAAAGTCAACTTTCTGGCTGAGGGTGCCGAGATGCTGACCACATCTCCTCCTTGTATCGGTTGGATGATTACCCACCTCTACCTTGTGTATATGGGTGTGAGGTCAGTAGTCGGGTTGGCAGTCCTTGGCCCTCTATGGGCTGTCATGCCATGGGTTTAATTTACTTTGCACAGTCAGGTTGTTATTGTCCTTATGTCATGTCATAGACTTCAAAGCCCCCTTTATTTGAGAATTTTGTATAATCTGAGAACTCAAAAGAGTTAAAGCTACAGATCTGTAAGAACCTCTTCAGAAACAATTCTTTTAATTTTCTTCTTAGATTTATCAAAAAAGGACATGGGATAAATATATTTTTATTTCACCATTACTTTTCATATTTCTATAAGAGCTACACACTTTGCGTAAAATAATTTATAAGTTTCTGGACAGTAATTTTAACAAATTAAATAAATCTTAGATTTAGGCATTATGTTTTATTATCTAATTTTTTAAAAATGTTAGTCATTTTATAGGTCACTTTTTCAAACATTTTTGGGAAATCAAAATCTCGACCTTGGAATTATAATAAATAATGTTCCATTAGCATATTTTCTTCTTGAATTCATCCTTCTTACCTCTCATGTGGACATAATACTGAAGTTTTTTAATAAATAATTCAGTTAACTTTGTTTATCAACATTGTTTATTAACCTTGGTGTGGACTCAATATATATATATATAAGTAACAAACTAATGTTAAAACATAAAGAAATAACAAATAAGATAAGAGTATATATAGCTTACAATCATTTTACATGTTTTTTCAATTTGAAGGTTTACCATTTTCAATAAAATACATTATGATAGCAATATTAAAATACTATCTTTATAAGAAATACAAGTAATCATAAAGTAACAACATTACAAAATAAACTGTTTACAAATTATATAAAGCCATCTAAAACCTTGAAAGCTAAAAGAAGATACAAAAAGACTAAACAAAAATATATATACTAGCTTTATAAAATGTACAACTTTTGTAAATATATGTATATGAGATGCAGTGAACGTGGATTGGAAGAGACGGTGCAAGACAAATAAAAGTGTGCATGTTTTATGAGAACTAACTGAAAAGACCCCTTTCTCTCCCTTGTGATGATAGCCAATCATTTTCGTTCATTGCCAACTGTCCAACATACACATACATTACAGATACAGTCACATTCTAGTGCCAACTGGGCCTTGTTTCTCTTCGAACTTAAGTTTAATAGAATCCATTTTACAGGCACTTAAAAAAGTTGAGTTCCATCTCATGAAAATGGTGCCTTGGTCATGGGGATTTGATCTTTTAGTCACATCTTCTTGTACGCTGTGGTAGCACCAAAAAATGCTCATCTTCCATTCATTATGGGTAAATTTTGTTTGTTATACATTTTTTTTTCATTTTTTTTTTGCATTTGCATATTTTAAAATTTCTTTTTTTTTTTAACTTTTTTTTTGTGTGGATGTGTTGTAGTGTTGCATGATGCTCATACCAAATGAAAACTATGAGAATGTGAAACCAAATAATTTGTTGAGAATAATGAACACGAATTCTTTCCATCCACTCTATGGTTTGCAATAGCATTAATCTAAACTCTGGGGAAGGCTAGGTTCTGCAGACTTGCTGGTTTTGTTTGGTAACTGCCAGGTTATTGGGGCCATTTCTGCATTCAGCTTCACACGGTAAGAAATTTACACTACTGAACAATGTCTTTCCATATTAAAAAGTTATTCTTGTGATAGTGTAAAGCTGATGTGGGTAAACACAATGTTTCTGTTTCACTGATCTGTTTAGCAAAATTTTGCCAGCTTGCCATTAAAACCCATTGGACCTTGCCCATTAGCTATTTGGTGTTGCTAAGGTGAATACTTTTATCTACGTTTTAGTAAAAAGTTGACCATCGTCGTCTTCATCCTCTGTGTATTCGCCTTCCTCTTGAGTTAGAGATATTTTGTCCACATCAATCTTGCAACGTCGAGTTGAGAGCTTCTCATAACCATCTCCCTTCCTCCATGACTTTCTGCACGGCTGAGATTTTATCTGTGAACATAATGTTGAAATATTACTTTTCTGTGAGAAGCATTATCTAATAATTGAACCATTTAAAATAAAGAAGAAACCTTAAACTATTTAGACATTTCTCTGAGGAATAAATGGTTAACTTGATAAAAAGTACATTTCTCTAGCAAGTTTTCACTCTTAGATAATACCATTTAAAACTCTTACACATTTAATTGTAAAAACTATTTGTAGTTGGTTTTTTGACACTCGTCACTTGCTTTTTTATTTTATTGAGGGACTAGTTTCAAAGGCTGTTGCCTCCATTTTCAACCTCTCTCCAACTAGCATCTGTTGTCGTCTGCTCTCCTTTCACTGGTGGGATTTCAAAGTTCATTAAGCGGTCCTTATTTTTCCATATGAATATGTCCTCCTATGTTGTTAGTTTATTTTGGTTTATCACTCCTTTTAATAATTTTGGATGACATTGATCCAAATCCAACAGCCTTTGAAACTAGTCCCTCAATGATATAAAAAAGCAAGTGATGAGTGACAATAAACCAACTACAAATAGTTTTTATGATTAATTTTGACATCACTGTTACTAAATTGCACATATCTTACACATTTCTTTGTAGTAACAGGAAATTTTCTTTAATTCTTTGATTTGAGTACCATTTTTAGAATAGATGAGATGTGAATATATTCAGGTTATTTAATCTAATATCAATCACACTGACAGATTTGTCACTATGGATTATGGTCATCAATTTGACCTGAATCTTCAAGCAGGAATCCATCAGCTTACAAATCTGAATTTAAAAGTTCAGAAACAATCTACTACATGAAGAAATTTAGAATAAACAGAATAGAATAGAAAGAAGTTGTTATACAGGTTGTTTCAAAACGACACTGAACAACTAAAGCCGTTGCATAGTTTATAACTTAACTAGTCCAAATTTCGGTGTTGCAGCTTTGAAGTTCTGTTAGGTATAATTTTATGCAGCATTAAATATTACATGATTTTATGATTAGGCAGCATAGGAATCACTGGTGTGCGAACCACAAAAGTTGTTATTGGGACGCACTGGCCACGAAAACAAAAACATTACCTCATGCTCTTTATCGGTGACCGTAACCTACCTTTCAGGTAATGGAGCAAAGGGCAGTTACTTGTGCAAATTCGACTAATAACTCGGACAGTTGCAAAGTTGCGCTTACTTAGACAGCAAATCCAAGCAATATGGAGTGCTATACTGCCAAAATGATGGATATGGTTTTGATGGATGGAAGAGCTGAAGGGAGTTCAATGAACGCACAACTAATTTAGTTTCATTAAAAATATGAATTGTAAAAATAGTTACATCGATGATAATATTTATATGTTTAACTTCAGAGCACTTTGTTATGATCTTAATTGTACAGTACTTTCAACCGCTTAATGTAAATATCAGCAGCTTCCTTTTCAGTTACAAATGCTTTATTTAGTATTATCAAATACATGAAATAAAATGCTCGTCTCATTGTATAAGCCATCTAGTTTTGGTTAATTTATCTACAGTTCTTTGATGTTGTTTTCTGTTCTGTTCTGTTTATCATTTAATGCTTCCATCCATAACCTCATTAACCCTCTGAAATGTATAAGTTGCATATGCCTACCAGCTTATTTGCCATCATGGACTGCTATAACAGAATTTTGGAACACGTTAAACACTCATAAACAATAATTAAGTAATAGCTTCTTTATTGCAGTTTCATAAGCCAAAGAAATTCTTAATAGTAGCAAGTTACTGCAGAGTATGCCAGTATGTTTACAAACAGTTATAGCACGCAGCGAACTCCGATAGAATGAGGCACGCGTCATTGTTCTGTCACTGCCTAATCCACACTCATTCTGAAGCATTTTTTATGCGGCTCTATTGGCGGTAAAAACTATCTATATGTGTCATATAGAAGCTGAGCAACTACTTCTGTATATCGAGATTTAACTGTATTGGAACACCACAGTGAAGCGAAAAATTATTAAATTTTAGATGAGTCGTATTTCTTACACATCTGCTTCACTTTCGTACCTATTTTGAGGACATGTTTCGCAAATCTTCGTTTGCATCTACGGCTCTTGTGCGACTGACGCTAGATCCAGCGGTGTGGGTAATTCTGGGTGGGTAATTGAAATCCCGCTAGAAGAGAATCCCACATTTCAGTTCATCACTAAATCAACAGATGGCAGCAACAACCCCAGAATTACCCACACCGCTGGATCTAGCGTCAGTCGCACAAGAGCCGTAGAAGCAAACGAAGATTTGCGAAACATGTCCTCAAAATAGGTACGAAAGTGAAGCAGATGTGTAAGAAATACGACTCATCTAAAATTTAATACTTCTGTATGTTTGTTCAGTGTCATTTTGAAACATCCTGTATAGATTTGTATCAAGAGTAGAACAACAAAAGGTAATTATAAAGAAATGTAAACATAATTAAGGGAATCATTTACTTTGAATTGTAAATATCAACATTACTGATCAGCTAGTTTTGAATATCTTACATTTGGTTACAAATTGAGAAAGCCATGATTTGCCGTTTGTGATTTATATTTAACATACATACTTTGCATACATTTTATAAAGGAATATTGCTTCTGCCACACAAATCAACTGACTAATTATAAAATCTAAACATCAACTGTTTTTATTTCAAAGACTTCAGTTCCTTATGCTGGCAATAAAATTCTTCTGAAGGTTAATTTTGTATATAACACAATTAAAATCTTGACAAGTTTTTTAATTTATTAGTACAATTATACTTTAATTATATCTCAGTTATAGTGAACAAATTAAGTGTTTACATAGCCCAGGATATTTTATTCAGTGTTTAAATATAGTATATTGCGATACTAATGTGGCAAGCACTTTATATGAAACGAGGAAAGGTTTGATGTGCTTGTCACATGTGTATTACATACTATTTTTTGCACTATGTGTATTTATATAATTATACAAACTGTAATATCACAATCAATATTTCAAAATAAATGCTTTTACTTACTGCACAAATGCTTTTTCCATCGCCTATATGTGCTGTTATGGAGAAATTAATTACCACACTAGTGCTGGAATGTCAACTTATGATGCATAGCAACAATATCAGTAATTATGGAATATTAGTTACATAGTGCAAAAATATTATTATCAAATCTTTCAAACTATTAGGAAATTTATTTAAACAGCAAATTAAACTGGTGGAATTATTCATTTCTTCACACTAGCCGTATACAGGCTAAGGTATTGGATTGATAAGAGTCAACATGAAAAATTCAATGCCACGGCCAAATCCGTGGTTCAAATCCCGGCTGTACATTATTTTTACATAACACCTGCCATATTATCTCACTGGCAAACTGCTATATAGATATTAAATGTTGTACTAGGCCGTTGTATAATTATAAACTTAAGCTATTGCAGATAGAGAGTTTATTTTTACCTGTAATACTGTGAATATTATGCCAAAAAGCACCACTACCAAGACACAGCCAGCAACAGCCATGGCGGTGACGGTGGTGAATGGAGCATAATAGGAGAAGGTAGAGTCTGTTGCACCATCCCCATGCAATGCAGCGAGATTGCTCTCAGCTCCTGCCGCACTTGCTTGCTGGTCCAGAATTCGTCGCTTGCCTGCCGGTGATGAATTTTGACATTCACCTGTGGGTACACAACAAAGTAATTTATAAGTACAATGAAGCTTTAAACCTGGAAGTAACATGTAATGAAACAAAATGAACGTTTTATGGATGCTATTTCAGTCAAATTTACATTTAATCTTTGTTCTATAGAGAAAATTTCATACTCAGCTATGATCAAGTGCTTTGTTGGTTTCTGATACTGATTTTCTCTGCTGAATCTCTGATAAACTTTCAGAGCATGTTGTACTAAGCAGGAGTTTAACAATTAATTAAATATGCTTTGTGTCTTTTACGAATATCTTCTCTTGTGTGTCCAATTTTCTTTGGGATTGAGCATTTTATAAGAGATAAATGTTGTTTTCCATGTTAAGGAAAGTGCTGAGTTCTCTGTCTGTATTTAGTAGTAGACCTGAGGTACTCTTTAAAATGGATGGTTACCAATCTTTCTTTCTGCTTTTCCTACATTTAATTTTGTGAATTCCAGTTTTTCAGATAATGGTAATTTTTCCAAATTGCTTGATTTTTAATAAGTTTTAAATATTATAATTATTAATTCAAATTATACTATGAGCTGACTGAGACACTTCATACCTCACATACCACAATTTTCCTTCAATGAAGCAATAATAATCAATAATAATATAATAATAATTAATTGCTTCAATCTACAGGGAAGCAATAAATATTACACAAATATAACTATTTGCAAGAAAATATTTGATAGTATCATTGATGATAAAGTTATTTGATGACTGAGGATGAGGACAAAGATTTACGAAATCGATCTCATCAATTAATAAGAAAAATTTACATAATTTTCTTAAGATAAGTGAAGTTTAGGTTGCAGTTAGTTATATTTGTGTAATATTTTGACATCAAATTTTTTATGGAATGCTGTACTTTCTCTATCTGTTAAGTGCGTGGTAGAGAAAGTAAATACAGTTACTCCAAAAAATATTCCTCTAATTCATGAGTTTATATTTAAGGTTGTATGGATAGTGGAAGATTATCAGAATAAAGTACAGCAGGGGCACTGTCTATTCATTGACTAGTGTAAAAGAGAATGCAATTAAAGAAGACATATAGTATCTATTCACATAAATATAATTACATTCAGAAGTAAAGATATGCAATATAGGATGCAAAATAAGTATTCGTCTGCATACTTAAAATGATGTAGAATGTTCCGGTTAGTACTTAGTAGGTGCTCTGTTCCTCTTTATAATCTCTTGCATTCTCCTTGGTATGGATTTCACCAAAGATTGTGCTGTTTACACTGTAATTTTATGCCATTGCTCTAGTAGAGCGTTCTTTAGATTCTTTATATTAGATATCTGATTATTCCTAATACTTTTGTCCAGTATACTCCACAAATTCTCTATTGGATTCATGTCTGGGAAATACGATGTTGTCGACATCCATCGTGGAGTATTATACAACAATCATAGCCTTGCTTCTGGAGATGTGTGCTTTGGATCATTATCTTGTGTGAAAATATAATCCTCAGAAAGACCCATATTATTCACAGTTCTGGACAGATGTGTTTTCAGGATGTTTATATAAACCTTATGGTTTATAATTCCATCAATAAAACACAAATTCCCCCCACCATTTGCACTCATGCAGCCCCAGACATGTACTGAACCGCCTCCATTTTTAACTGAACCTGTTACATTTTTCTCCTCAAGCTCACAATTCTTTTTGCTCCAAATTATTACTCGCCCTTTTGACTTAAACAGCTCAAATTGACTCTCATCAGTAAATACAACCTTCTTCCAGAAATCAAACCCATCGTATTTATGTTCTTTTGCAAAAGCAACTTGCTTCTTTCTGTTGATTTTACTGATGCATGGTTTTCTACGGGCTGTTCGGCTGCATTACTCAGCTTCATAAAGCATGTTTCTTATAGTTTCTACCAAAACAGACTTTCCTGTGTATGTATGAGCTGCAATAGCAAGTTTTGGAGCACTTAGTTTAAAACTTCTTTTACTTTTCTAAGTAATTGTTGTTTCTCCATCTCGGACAGAACTGCAGTACGACCTCTTCTTGATTGGTTTTTGTAAGTTTTGTTCTGAACAAACCTGTATATAATAGTCTTCACTGTACTGGTAGGTCTTCCAATGGTTTCTCCAATTTCTTGAAAAGATTTTCCTTTTTTAAATAATCTAATGCAACAAAGTATAAACTTGAAAGAAGCGTAGGGACAGTGAAGCACAAATTAGTACAAAATTGAATCGAGAATATATTGACACATTGCTTCACTCACACTGTTTATTCACAGGACATGTTTCAAGAGCTCTTGCTGCTATCCTCAGCTGATACTCGACTAGTGCAAGTTGTCCACCACCGGACATCTTTGACAAGTACATCACGCCATCTATTGACAATACGGAGAAGGAAGAAACCACTACAACTTGCACTAGTCGAGTATCAGCTGAGGATAGCAGCAAGAGCTCTTGAAACATGTCCTGTGAATAAACAGTGTGAGTGAAGCAATGTGTCAATATATTCTCGATTCAATTTTGTACTAATCTAATGCAAATTTCTCTTTCTTCTTTAGCAGTTTCACAACGTTTTCGACCCATATTATTTAAATAGCAGTCGACTTTGAAAACAGATGGAACTGTCAACGACAGTGGATGAAACACAACTGCATAAGAAAAGGGAATGGGTGTATGTCAGCGAGGCACCATACCTGGGATCTTGTTTACTAGACGAATACTTGTTTGACATCAAATGGGACATGATTTTAAATAACGTAGAGCTGTTCACTAAATAAGTAATATATGAAACCAAATTGTGATTTATTTTTAAATATAGATATCAGCCAGTGCAAGGTAATAGTCATTGTTCATTTCTTACCTATATTTTTATGATTGTGCTTGTTATATTCTATGAGCTATGATTAGACAAATATTTTTTGGAGTATCTGTATATACAAATTACCTTACAGTTAGAAACTAAAATGTAATATCTAATTTTGTTAAAGTGCAGTGTTGCATATATATGATGAGTCACCCCTGTTTACATTTACCATGATAGATGATCGTTTTTATTACCTGTAGCTTTGTCACAGTGACAGCAGTCCTGTTGTTTTGGATTTGTACAGCATGGCACACACTGATTGTTGAGACGGTCCAGATGTAGCGGGTAGAGACAGGCTAGGCAACTGAAAGGACCTGGACCACTGCAGGAGCGACAACTTTCATGGCATGGTTTACACAGTTGTGTTGGGGGATCGTAGTATTGAGAACTAAGGCATTCCATACACAGACCTCCTTCCAGCATATAATGTGGTGGGCAGGATGAGCATTGCAGAGGTCCTTCACCTGATCATAAAACATTTTTATTATAAATATTTCATTAAACACTACTGAGTCAGCTGACCTTATTTATTCTTATCTATGTGACCCGCAATTTATAGTCTAATGAGAAAACACTGACCCTTTTAGCACAAAAGCCGTTATTGCAGCTCTAATCTTCTATTCAGTACTGTACGCACTCAGCATTAATACTTATATGATGTGAATGAGCACCAAGTAGCAGCAAAAGGCTTAAACAAATGACAGCTTTTTATGCAAATAATATTAGCAAGGTCATAAATGAATGCTTTCCCAAAGAGCAATATAGAATATGTGCCCGCTAGGCGAAAGGGTTAGTCACTGGAATATGTTGATGCAAAGGTTATGTTCGAAATATTATACTATTTTTTTTCCCATTTTCTCCTAGTCTTTATTACCTGTATTTTAGTTACTAATTTATTTATTGTTGCTATTGATTTTCTTGTGAGCCAAAGACACAGGAATTACAATTCAATAATAAAGGATAATGTTTAACTTTATGAACCTTTATAATCTGTACCGTATCTGGTGTTGTAAACCATGTTACATGAGTTAGTTTTCGCTTTTTAGGAGCATGTTGACTACATTAAATCTAATAGCTTTTGTTTCATGCTTAAATCTTATGTTTGACTTCTTCTACTGACAAAAGAGTTGTGAATGTGTTAAGTTCCCAGTTAAATAGAAAAATAAAATGTCAAAGAGTGCAGATTTCATCAATGCAGTAAATATTGAAAATGACACCTCGACATTATTTGAAAGGTTTCAGATGCTGAATACCTGGATAATGGAGAGTTCATTCACACCAAATATTGATGCAGGTGCAAATAGCTAAAGCAATTTTACATTTGTGAAGTGTTGGAAACTTGGTTGATTTGATCAAGCACAATACCGACCTTAATAAAATATCTATCTGATATAAATTTATATCTATCTGCCAGTGGAAAACATGGTGCTTGTTGTATTTTTTATGCCCCAAATGGGTAATCAATGTTTTAGCTGAACAAGTATTTAAATCAACTTGAAGTGGAAGAGTGGTGAAGTAACCCGTATAATACCATTTAGCCAATGCTACCTTGCAAGGAGAGGTTCCTATATGAATAGGCAACCGCAGACCTCATACCACAGCTCGGATCTTTACACACTTTTTACAGCTTCATACAGTGCTTTCAGCTCGTTTTGGTAGTTTAGCACAAATAAATAAGCTGCATCTACCCTTACAATTACAAAAACTGCTGTAATTTGTGACAGCAGTGAAAACAATCTACCTAATTGGAAATTAATTCCAACGAGTCAGTTGGAGAATTTAATGTCATGTTGGCACGTTGGCCATAGTAGCTCAATGGTTTAGAGCGGCTGGACGGAGACCAGAAGATCCGTGGTTCAAATCCTGGCTATGGCATTGAATTTTTCAGTCTGGCTCTATCCTTTCACAATCTACCTAATTGTTAGTTTTTTTTTGACATGGCTGTACAATGAACATGTGTTGGTTGAAGATTTAAATCCAATTGGTTCCACTGCCATTTTGTTCCAATGTTATTGTCAACTGATCATGTGATAGGTCGTTCCTTCAGGAGCATGATTAAAGGTTGTGTGAATGTACATCAATGAATAAAAGTTTGCAAACTCATCTAAAATTGGTATTGCAGCTCTCTGTATCTGGATATGATGTTTCTGGAATCAACATACACAGTGATTGTTTTGTTCCCATACAACACTTGCACACTGAGTTATCTACCTCTCTTGTATAATCTGTTCTGCAAATCATGCATTAGAAGGCATTCAAGAAAGGTATAAGTCACACATGTTGCTTAGCATGTTGCATAAATTCAAAAATAAACATTCCCAGGTGACTCACCTGGTATATATTGTCGCGGCGATGCACACAAAAGGTTCAGCACGAAGAGATAACAGACGGATAGTGTATCACAGAGATAAAGAGCTTATTGGAACTGATAAAGATAGCACAGAGATAAAGGTCTGCCAAAACAAATAAGTGAGGTAAATGGAGCATTCTAGTGACATCTTGATTGATAGAGAACAGTCGGTCTCTTGTTTGTTTTAGAACAGTCTAGAATTATCAATAGAGGTATTTAAGGAAGTGGCGACTCCCCAAGGACAGTCAAAAACAGAGTGGTAAACAGAGTTGTAATGAGAATTGTAAACAGAGTGTAATCAGAACTGAATTGTATGAACTTTTTTGTCTGTGGACAGCGACCTTGGAAGGTTTTAATTGTGTAAGTGACGTGATTCTACTACAATAAGTGTACTTCTTCGGAAATAAAGAACATTTTGAATTTCTGCAAATTGGACTTTTAATTCTATTAACCCACAAAGTCACAATATGTATGTATTTACTTGTTATTTATTTAAACATTGTAAATAGAAAAGTATATATTTCATACCAGTACAAGTTCGGCAGTAGTGATGACACTTTTGACATCCATAATCTGACTTGAAAAATCCTTCTGGACATTCTGGATGGCACTCCCCACCAGCTAATTGCCATCCCTTGGGACATGTTACACATTGATCTCTTCTAGGCCCACTGCACGTCATACAGCTCAAGTAGCATTTTGCACATACGCCACGATCACTGTAGTACCTGTAAGACATACAGAATTAATTATAACTCTCATAAATCTAGTGATGAGAAAAGTGAAGAAAAAAATGGAATGAATTGCTATTACTTGAGACACACTTTGAACAATTATAATTATAATTCAGCATTTCACAATTTAATCAGTAAAATTACAAAATTCACAAAATACCAGTCTTAAGAAAATGACTGATTTTTTTTTTTTTTTTACTTGTTAAAAATTCCTTAACCTTGCCACCAACTACTGCCTCAGTTCAATATTAGTACATACTAAAGTGTTAGGTTGAGAGAGGTTCATTCAAATATTAAGTATTCATGGTATAAACCATGGAAAATAAATTGTGGAAATTTTTTCTTGCTGATATCCTAAAGTCATGGTATATTTTAATTAAAATCTTTAAGAGTAATTTTTAAGAAAATAAAATATTATGATAATTTTTCAGTGTAAAGAGTGGGGGATTATCTTGAACATCTTAAGTGCTACATCTCTGAAAGTTAATTTCTGAATTATTTTTGGAGTAAGGAACCTCAACTGATGTATGTTTGATAGCATTCTGGTATAAATTTTTTAAGTTGAATACATTACACTTCATCAATCTCTGTAGGCGGGGAAAGCTGAGGAGTGAGTGGGGTTTAAGACCCGGCAACATCTAGGTGATTTGGGCCAGATATTGGTAGATGGCAGATAAACAAAAATGAAGTACATGCAGATATAAATGACATAATTTTACCCTTCTGCACAAGTGGCTCGACATTCCCCACTTTGGAGGTGTAGACCAGGAACACAAGATGTACAGTTGATACGAGAGACACATCGCTGACAGGTATGTAGACAAGGTACACAAACTCCTTGTTCCATGTAGGAACCATCCTGACATGCAGCGAGACATCGGGACTCTTGTAGTAGGAGTGGTGAAGGACATGTTAGACATGTTGACTCAGTGGCTCCATCACACGTCTCACATGTTGAGTGACATGGCCGACAGTGTCCTCCCTCATAATATTCCGCTAAACATGATTAAAACAAAAAATCTCAGCAATTATTAAATTATAAATGAGTCGTATTTATTACACATAGCTTCATGATTTTCGTTGCTGAGCTGAATAGTTCATTAAGATTAAGGCATCTCTAGGACAAAAATTTCTGCCATATATGTTCAGGTATATTTCAGTAAAAATAAATTGGACTGGAGAGGGTTAAATATGTATTCAACTACCTTATGTATAAACCAGGTATACCTGTAATACATGTATAATTTTACACATAAAATTAAATCAGTTACAATTAATGTTATATATACATGTATCTGTTTTTTATAGTACATATTTATATAAGAAGGTCATTCAAGTCAATCCGGGACATTTCTTTTCTTCAGGTTTCAATGGAGGCCTAGGGCTGGAGGTTTTGTATGCAGCAGACAGTGGCACCTATATCCTTTTACTGGTAGACAGCACTCATGTTCCATGCTTTTGGATAGATTGTTATTCAAGATGGCGGACAAAAATATGAATGTCCACATGGAACAGTGTGTTGTGATGAAGTTCTTAGTGAACGAGGGTCTAAAACCTGCTGACATTTACAAAAGACTTCAGGCTCAGTATGGTGATGAGACACTCAGTCGCAGTAAGACATTTGAATGGTGTAATCGCTTCAAAGATGGCTATATCTCGATCACTGACAATCCTGGTCGTGGTGGATCAGCGCCCACGGTAGTCATTCCTGAGAACATTCAGCGTGTGGAGCAGCTGATCCTGGACAATCGTTGCATAACCTGTCGTGAAATTGCAAGGGTGTGTAATCTGTTAGGAACAGTAAACACAATAACTCATTAACATTTGTTGTTCTGAAAAGTGAGTGCACTCTGGGTCCCAAAGCAGCTTTCTGCTTTTGACAGACACAGAAGGATTGAAGTCTGTAGAGAACTGAAGGTCCGCTATGAAAGGGGAAGCCAGGATTTTCTGAATCAGATCATCACATGTGGCAAAATATGGGTTCAACATTTTACTTCATCACAACACACTGTTCCATGTGGACATTCACACTGTTGTCTGCCGTCTTGAATAATGGTATATCCAGAAGCACAGGAAATGAGCACTGTCTATCAGTTAAAGGACACAGGTGCCACTGTCTACTGCATACAAAACCTTCACATAGGCATCCATTTAAACCTGAAAAAAAAGAAATGTCTGGGATTGACTTGAATGACCCTCGTAATTATGCTCTGAAACGTTTATAATGCTTTGCTTTTGATAATTCATTTGTTTCCTTACTATAATTTGTATTTTGCATGCTCAATAATGTAACAATATAGACTTATTGCAAAGACTCAGTGTATTAAATACATCCATGATCCTTTACTGTACTACAAATATATTCAGAATGTGTGTCCAAGTTAACATTATTTGTTATTACAGTTTAACATTTACCTGTATCACAGTGTTGACTTCCATCAGGAACACATCTACCCTTCTTGTTAGGCACCCAGCCTTTGTTGCAGGATAAACAAATAGCACTGTTACAGGTGGCACATCCTATTGGACACTTGAGACATTCTCGCCTCTTCTTGTCTGCATAGTAACCATCAGGACAGACGCTAGAGCAAGTTCCTGAGAGAGCATATCGTCCTGGCCGGCAGGTGATGCACTGCGTCTCGCTGGAGCCATTGCAAGTCTCACATGATGAATGACATGCTGCACATCTGTCAAACAAATACGTACTAGAACTTGAAAGTTTGTTAGAGCATCACATTTAGCTTTGAAAGCTAAGAAAAATAGAGCTGCAGTTGCACAACAGAAAAATGAGGTGAACTTCGGAAAAAATATAAAATCCATAAATTAAAACAAAAAAAGAAAAAGTTTGTTAAAAAGTATGAAAACATTTATAAATTAAAATAACCTCTTGTTATAATTATGTACTTATGCAGAATTTAGCAAGTAATGACAGGCAATGTATGATTAGAAATTAAATAGGTAATGAATTTAAAAGAAAATATGTGTCATGTCCAAATGCTTTGACTCATTTCTGGTTACAATTTTAAGTTGCTGCTATTCAAGCATCACTTTTGACTTGCTAATGTAAAATATTCTCTATCTCTAGCTTGTTCACGGTTTTCTTATTATTTTAGTTAATTGATGGAAATTAATCATTTCTTTACACTAGCCATACATAGGCTAAGGTTTTTGATAGAGTCAACATGAAAAATTCAATGCCATGAACCACTGGTTCATTAACTATCAACTGCTAAAATAATAAGAGTTAAATGATGACGCCTGGGACTCAAGTACTTATGATAGTAAGGCACCACAAATGGTGTATCTCGAATGCGAGAGCCCCTAGTGGTCTACTGGGGAAATATACAAGTCAAATGGAGAATTTAATGTAATTATGGCAAGTTGGCCAAGGTAGCTCAATGGGTTAGAGTGACTGGATGGAAACCAGGAGATCCGTGGTTCAAATCCTGGCCGTGGCATTGAATTTTTCATGTTGACTCTATCTAGCTGTTAACTCGTTATTTAATATTACATATAAATAATGGTAACCTTCCTTTTACTAATTCATTTCAATTTTAATTCTAATGTACACGCGCACCTTTCTCTCACAACAAATCCTTGTAATGTGATTATAAACAATGAATAAACCTGAAATTACAGAATTATAACAAGCCAAAGTGCCACTAGACACATTGCGCTGTGGCACATTGGGCTGGAGTGCTGTACTCTGGTTCCTTAACATGGAATGCACCTGATTTTACCCAATTTTTGGGAGGTGTGAATTTTAAGTTCCTGGTTTAGGACTGGTGCCCACTTAGCATTATGAGGAATTTGGGGAGCTGCAATAGCTAGTGAATCTCAGTCAAGAATACCAACTTTCTGGCTGGGAGTGCTGAGATGCTGACCACATATCCTTACCATATCAGTTGGAAGATTGACCATCTCTGCCTTGTGTATGTAAGCATCAGGCCGACAGTTGGGTTGTCAGGCAGTTACACCATGTATTATTTGTTTACTTTTTAAAATTTAAATCAAGTTAATAATAAATATGCAAAACATAAAATCTCTTAATAGTCATGTCAACTACCTATTTAAGAAGAGACTCAAAAGTATTACACTTTGATGAAATCTGTTAGGCAGAGAAATGTTAAGTTTTGTGTTTTTACTAAAAGTTTAGAATTATTAATAGCTTTGATCATGTGCTGACCTGAAAGTATTTTGTATTATTTGTGCAATGGCCATAAATGAGTAATGCAAACTAAATATGTTTTCAAACCAAATTTCATTAATGGCTGATAGATATCATATTTGAATAAAATAAAAATAAAAAACATCTTATGTGCTTTATTGATTATTATGTGTTTAATAATTTTACTTACCCATAATCCTCTGTTTCATATGTATATATTGGACAAGCTGCATAGCATTTGTTTTCGTGCAGCACAAGATGATGGTCACAGCTGGTACAATGATCCGGCCGATCTTGACAACTGGCACAATTTGGTTCACAAGGTACACACGTGTTTTGGTCATAATCTTGAAAAGAAGAAAAAAGAAGATTGACACCTTTAATTCCTTCTAAAGAGCATTATGTAAAACCTTTGCATGTTGCAAAAGTTTTGGCATGTTTTATAATTAAATTTTCTCCAGAAAATAGATTTTAAAAATCTCTGGTCCTTAAAAACAAGCATTATCCTCTGTAAAATATACTGAAAAAGTTATTCTTTTATCTGGATATTTAGATTGTTTATTTGCCAGAGTAATAGAAAATTGTATAGTGGTATTATAAAATAACATAAAATATACAAATATATCACAAAATCAATCTCTTATTATTAAAAAACTCAGCAATAATATACAATGGATACACTCTTAACTTTAAATACGAGCAATAGTGCAAAGTTTAGTGAGGTCTATCCGAAAGGCTGAAGACCCAGGCCTCTATTACCCGGAAGCGATGGAAAACTCCGGGGGTCTTTCCTTGGGGCAATACCTGGACTCTAAAAAGCCCCCCCCATCGACAACAACGTCAAGACGGGTGGAAATGGATATGCCACTTATGCGCGTTAACCCCGCAGGGAAGACTACCGAATAACCTTGGTGGGGCCATCTGGTGATCTAGCACACCCTCTACTAGCTCTGCAGGCTAGTACCCGGAACTTTTTAGGCAACCCTCTGCCCCCTCTGGGCGGTTGAAGCCTGTCCAGAGGTACCCGATTGCCCGCGGGTTACAGGAACACACTGCCTCCTCGAGTCCAACCCAATCCGAACAACTCCCATTCAGGGAGGGGCTCGATTGTTCGGCCTGAGGTTCCTCTATTAACGTCAGAGGTACCACAAGTGCTAAGGGTCCACAGCACTGGCACTAAAGCAGCTGAAGGGGACAGATCCCCTCCCCTACAAACTAGCAATAGTACAGATTTAACATGATTAGAAAGACTATCATAGGTTTTAAGATTTGAAAGATAAAATCAAAAGTAAAAATTGAATAGTTAGAGTAGCCATGCATACAGTGAAGATCCATTGCTTAAATCCTGGCTATGACACTGAATTTTTCAATTCTGATTCTACCTTTCAAAGTCTACTTACTCATGGTTTGTATGTGTTAGAACAGTGAATTATAGGTTGCTCTTATAAATTAAATGTTTAATGATGTAATTTCAAACCGAATTTTAACTTTGCCATATTTATATTTTGCAGGAGCGGCTTGCCTTATGTGCTGCAGTGCTGCAGCACCCTCTTTTCTGTTTTATAAATCACATTGTTGAAATTTTAAAAGACCATGTAAATAACAATGCATTATTATAAGTGTAAGAAATCGAGTATGACCAATAAAGCACTCTTAATGTATGGAAAACACCTGCGTAACTAATGAAATGCATCCTTGACTTCAACGTGCTGAGAGCCAGCAAGCTCTGTAATCAGTATTGGGCATGCGTACCACCTTCCCCTCTTACCTCCCTGATGTCCTAAGTTCCCTAGACTTTCGCACAAATGCGTGCTGTATCTGGGTGTTGCGCGGTGATCATTTGCTGCACGATGAAGCAGGGCTACCAGCACTCATAGCTGTAGTACTTGAATATGCATTGAACATCATTTAACAATCTATCATTGCTTTATATTTTAGTTATAGAAACTCATTTTATCCTTTTTACGTAAACAGATCCAATACCTAATTTTTGTTAAATTGCAGGGCAGATTGTTTGTGATGCACCTATCATGTTGGCACGATACTCCATTCCCACGACCATAACAGGAATCCCTCATAACAAGTGCATGTGGTTTGCATGTTTGCATTGTATCCAAGTATTTCTTTGTGTAACGTTATTTAGTGGCTAATATCAGTTTCTTTATTTTGTATGAGAGTGTAAAATGTGTTATAAATTCACTTTATTCAGTGTATGAGCAAATTAATATTACGAAAAATTTAACCAATAAATAATGAACACAGTTAATGAACTTCTGAAAACTCCCTTTTCAAGGAGAGAATTAGAAGAAACGCTTAGTATAAAAATGTTAGTGAGACCAACATCCGATCTAAAAATTGAAGAAAAAGCGAAAGGAAGTAGAAATTCCGTTTATACCATGAAGAAATATCGGCGCATGGACTTCATTTTATGAAACTAGTTGAGTTGCATGGACTTTTTCCCGCAGCATGCTGTCATTTTTCGGCACGAGCCGCCACTGATATTTTTGCAAAATAAATGTTAGCACTTTTCTCATGGAATGGTTAGAAGTGAAGAACACAGTACATATGAATGTTTATCTTAAAAAGCAGAAAATGTCTGTAACAAGCAATGATGCCACAATCAGAATAACCTGTTTAATAAATAATGGTTTGTCCTGGGGGATATAATATATGAGTCTCTCTTATTAGCTGAAGCATTATTGCAAAATAAAATACCATATAGTATATGGCTATTTATACACTCATATTAGAAAATTTTCAAGTATTTCAAAGACTTGTGTGTTTCTTTTTAAATGCTTAATAAAGACTCTTTTGTTTAATTTACTAGTAACACTCTTCTTATGAATAAGCCATTCCCAAGACTGCTAAAGCTACTTTAATTTGAAGCCTCTATTTTCCTTTGATCTTCTCTTAAAGTTAAATCTCATTTTAATTAAGATGCTGTGCAGTTCTCCACACTCTTCAGGTATTTGTATGTAGTAGAGAAACTTTGCAACACAGTAAGAGCTAATAAAGGTGAAACAACTACAAAAATGTAATTGCTTACAGTTCTATTGAGGTAAACTCTCCTGACTCATTAATTTATAAAATGGTAACAAACTCCATCAATATGACACTGTCTTGTTTCTCAGATTCTTACTGTGCAGGACTGACAGTTTCATCTGTGGCCCACAGTTGGAAGGTCCAGGTTCGATTCCCCTGGCTGAACTACTGATTGATAGCTTTTGTGGGGTTTTCCTGGGTTGCCAGACGAATGCTGGGTAGGTTAATTACATCCCCAAAATTTATTGCCTCTCTATTTCTTCTCCATCATCATATAAGATCATCTCTCATCTGGTGGTCTCTTTCAGGGTAGAAAGTGTTTGTAGGATAATATTGTGACTGCGTGGGTTACGTAGATTTGGAAATCTGGTTTGCACAAATTTAAAACAACCTCTGCTGCAGTAAAAAGATGTGAAATTGACAGCTGTCTTCAAGGTTGACTAGGTGCTTGCTGCGCAAATACAAATGAATGAAATCACAGTGGTACTTTTCAATCGTTGACTGTCACAATAACCAACAAACAACTACTGCTCTAACACCTTGTGGGGTATTTATACCTCGCCAGCCATTGTTTCTAGAATGTCGCAGGCCTTTCGAGAAATTTCTGGGCAACAACAATGGACTGAACACTCTGGAGCCTCTCTTTGTCTCTTTCTCTCCTGTCCAAGGGCCTGGCTCTGGCTTGTGGCAGTCGCATAACAATGCCACATGGTGACACTATGCTCCTGGTAAACATTTGCTTCTCTGGTAGGACGGTCTCTGGTCTCAGTGCCTGCTCTCAGTGGGCCGTTTCAGGACCATGGAGGGTGGCGTACTGGTCAATAGTAGAAACCCTGCCCTCTGCACTATAGTGATTCCTTGGGTTGGCTGCCCTCTGTCTCCTCTTGCTCATCCTTCCTCCCGGGGATGCCCCACTTGGGGCATAGACAAAATAGATCAAGACTGGTTGCAGTGCCGAATCCCCTCCTTTACAATGTATTCTATCCTATCCTTCTCAGATGCTTATGAAATACACACAATAAATGTATCTTTCAATAAATTATAACAATTAGTACCTAAACTTCACTTATCTTTGATATTAACATATATCTAAACAATAAACAAATTGGCTGATGATGCAAAAAATGGATTTGTGAAATTAGTTCTGTCGTGATGTATATTAATATCGAAGATAAGTAAAGTTCAGTCAGTAATTGCTATAATTTATTTAATTATTCAGTACATTATAATAATAATTACTTAATAATTATGTAGAAAATGAAGCTAGTTATAGTGAAGCAATGAATATTATACAAATATAACAATTTGTAACAAAAACTTCACTTAACTTAAGAAAATGGTGTTAATTCTTCTTTTTAATTGAAATAGATTTCACGAATTCTTGTCCGCATCTTCAGTCAAAGTCTCCTGTGGTTTTCTTTGACTGAAAATGTGGACAAGAGTTTGTGAAATCGGTTTCAGTTAGAAAGAAGATTAACATAATTTTCTTAAGTTAAGTGAAGTTTTTGTTACAAATTGTTATATTTGTATAAGTTACTTAATAGCTTCAATTTTTATTACTTTTATTGAATTACAATTGCATCACTGTCAATAGTTTCAGATTTTTACTTTTAAATGAAATTTTGTTGTTGGGAATATCTCTTCTTACATTTTCTTCCAAGAAGCAATTCCTAAGTACTAAAATATTTCATTACCTGGGTCTGTATCTTTTCTACATTGCAGTTTATGATGCCATTGGAAAATTTGGTCCCAATAAACCAATCTGATGGAAATCAAAAGTTAATCATGGACTTTAAAATATAAATTTTAACTACATCAAACTGGTATCATATGATAAAATGAAACTGAGCTCAGTTTTATAAAATTGCTTGAGGTAGAATTTCGATGAACTTTGATTTTCCTATCCCACTTGATCTTGCAAGTTCTTAAACCTTTCAAAGGTGACATATATATCTAGATAAAAAGAAAAATATCTATAAATATGTCTGCTAAAATTCTTTTCACAGAAAATAAAATATGTGTTACAAAATATGTTGTTGTTGTTGTTGTTGTTTTCAAATGCTAGGCTTTGGCAATGAAGCCATTAGCTCTCTTGCTCTCCCCCGGCAGGTAGGGCTTCACAGGTTAGAAGATGTACTTCAGTCATTTACAACTTATAAAAGAAGATAATCATTTTGGAAAGAGGGGAAAAGGTATTAAGATGTTGCAATTCACAAACACAGATGAAATAGGAAAGCTTACGTTATCAAATCACTAAACAGTGCACTGTCAGTTACAGCTGAAATATTTATCATATTATTAAATGCACAGTAAAATATAACTACATCTTTATGAATGTATTTCTCCAAAAACTTGATACATACTTTCATAATATCCTTCCGGGCACTGCTGTAGACACACAGCTAGATCTGTGACTCGTAGATGTGCAGGAGCACAGGTGAGACAGCTGTCTTGTCCAGCTCCAGCACATGTTTCACAAGATTCATGGCATGGCCAGCAAACTCCACCTTGATTTGGAAAGCTTCGTGGAGGACACCGACTCACACAGGTGCTAAATGTAACACACAAATATAAGACTTTTGTTTTCCTTGTTATTAACTTAAAATACAGAGACAAATATTTACATTTTGTCAGACCACAAGGTAAACAAAATATAACAGATATGATGTAATGGTTTCATTTATAGGTCAACAATATAAAGAGATACTACTAAGCTACAATAAAGGAATGCAGGCTTTTCATTCTTTCATTTAGCTAACAAATTCCAAATAATAATTTCGGTAGCTGTCACTGAGTGTTGTTACTGAGTGATTTCTATTATTACCTAATTATATGTGACATGACAGTTTTTTCTGTGTATGGTCTTAGACAAACTAAACCTGCTCAGGTTATTCTGTTAGTGTCACTGTACAAATCCTTTCATACCAAGTATTTAAATGAAAGGGCTGTCTGACAGATTTTATCTACGTTTGTTCTGTTGCCCACTTTTGTTAAGGAGATATTTGGTCATTAAAACATAGTGACATCAGATCAAAATGCAATAAAAACAAAGCATATGTTGTAACAAGAGCATTGCTACACATATCAAACTCCAGAAGCCCTGAATATTAGGTTCGCAGCAGTGAACACATTCTCAAAACTTCACATTAGGAAGCTCAGTAGACACCTCATCATCTCAAAGTTGTGGATAAAAAAAATTAAATCATATGGTTTGGTGCAGAAAACGTTTAAAAAAATTTGATAGAGATATAAAGAATATTACTGATAGATTGTACACTACAAACAAATTTCTGCAGAAGCAAGAAGCTAAATGTTTTCCTTATCCTACCCAAGGTCCTGATTTTGGCCCAAAATAAAAGAAAAAATCTGTGTATTTGAACCACCTGAAGCTGCAGTGGCTGCATATAAAGAATGTATTTCTAAAGAAGTTATGTGTTTGGCATTTACGAAGTGATCAGAGCTGGATGAAATGTTCAATAGGCTTAAATGGAAAACATGTTTTCCTATTTTGCCAAATTTGATAAAATTTTAGGATATAATAAGAATGAGGTTAATAACTGATACTATAAAGTTTCAGAGCTCTATTATGAGCTGCTGTGGATAAAAATGTATTTTTGTTTTGAAAATTAAATTAAAATTTGACTATGCGTGATGGAGGAATTTAGTAACAGTGATATCAAAATTAATTGTAAAAAACTATATTTGTAGTCGGTTTTTTGACACTTCATCACTTACATTTTTATATTATTGAGTACTAGTTTCGGAAACCATCATGTCCATTTTCAACCTCTATCCAACTATCATGTGTTGTCGTCTGCTCTCTTCTCTTTGGCAGTGGAACTATTAACTTCTTTGTCAAATTATCTACTGGTGGAATTTCAAAGTCCATTACTCGTTCATCAATATGTTCTCTCATGCTGTCAGTTTATTTTGGTTTATCACTCCTTTTAGTAATTTTGGATTTGGATCAATGTCATAGTTTTCATTCCAAAAAATACTTGGCACCACAAAATATTATTTTGACACCCATTAATAGATATTCATTTTTAAAATTGCTAAATTCAAAAACAAAAGATGTAATCCCACCAATTAACAGAAACAAATGATGCTCTATTGACAAAATGTCTGAAGTAGAGTATGGTCAACAATGTTAAAGTTTCCATTGGAAATATCAGATGGCAACTACAACATCCAGGGTTGCCAAGGCTGAAAATATAAAAAGTGCCCTTCATACAATCTGGGAAAATATCTACCAATAGAAAAATTGAAAATGTGTTTTTAATTTTGAAATCCTGCTAGCGACCCACTTTTCAGATGTTCATCCAACCACCACAGATAAGGCTAACCCACCATGTGCAGTGATGCAATAGTCAAACAAGAACCGAGGATGGAAGCAAAAGCTCGTGAAATGTATTTCCTTAAGGATAAACAAGTAAGTAATGTAGTGATAAAAAGACTCAGTGATACTAAACTTAGTGCACATCTCTGTTACATGGTCCAACAATTCTAAGTACATCAATACAAGTTCAAGTGTGGGGAAATACTACAAATAGTAAGTTGATATTTAAGCTACAAAAGAAAGCATTACAAATTATGATTGGTATTCCAAAAATGGAAAGCTGCAGAAATCACTTCAGAGATTTGAATATCTTGACCCTACCAAGTTTATATATGAAACAGTTACTGATCTACATGAAGACTAATACTGCGAACTATGTCACAAATGCTAAAATACACACCCATAACACACGTAATAAAAACAAATTACACACCTATATTCATAAAACAAAACTATTTGAGACTTCCGTCAGATACATGGGTTTAAAGCTATACAACCACTTGCCAAATCAATTAAAAAACATAACCTCTATAAAAAAGTTTAAGACAGAGCTTCACAATTTCTTTAAAAAAAATCAGTTTTATTCAGTAAATGAATACCTAGAATACAAATCAGGTAAAGCATAAATTAATCAGTTTGTTGTGCATAATTATACTAATGTATTCTATTTCTATTCTTGTTTCATGTGTCCGAGATTGGAAGACTCACCAATGAAGAATTTTAGCCGGCCAAAGCATTAAAATTAAGTGTAGTTGTGTAAATTATTTGAAACTTAAGATTGTAAATACCTCATTGATGAACTGTAAATGTTGTTAAATACTGTAACTATATTGACAATGCCTATAATTCTGTATGAATTCCTGTGGCTAATAAACATTGTATTGTATTGTATTGTAAGTACAAATGGCCGCGCTGTGGCTCAGTGGTTAGACCGCTTGGCTCTCACCAAGGCGGCCCGGGTTCGATCCCAGGCGACCGCAAAGTGAGATTTGTGGTGGACAACACAGCGCTGGGGCGGGTTTTCTCCGGGACCTCCAGTTTCCCCCGCCATCTCATTCCACCGGTGCTCCATCTTCATCTCATGTATCATCAGTGTCACTGCCTGCGGTGCCGTATGTAGTAAAAGCGGGCGTTAAACACTACACATTCATTCATTCATTCATTCATTCAAGTACAAATATTACAAAAGTTCAATATGACTACCTTTGTAAGATGCCATATGTACATATAATCTTAAAAGAGTTCTGGATCATATCACAGCAGTCAGGTAGGTACTGCTTTTGATACCCAAACTTGCAGTTTGTTTAGACTTAGTCCTAAATTTTCTTTGCACATATAAAGCTGATCACAATTTATGACACAGTGGACAAAAATGAATGCACTCTGCAACTGTCTACATTTCCAAGCTGACTTATGGTGGAAACATTATCATATTGTAGCATGCTGCATTGTACTCTAATGAACTCTAGCAGTTGTATAGTAAACATGATAAGGCAGAACTTTTAATTACTTTAGCTTCGTCACTACCCTTGGTTCAAATGCATTGACAGTAAAGCTTTTTTAACTAAATTAAAATGACTGTGTACTTTAAATATTTTAGGCAGGTTACAAAATTAATATGTAAAAACAGAAGGACCAAACATAATTTAGAAACCAGAAAAAAGAAACATTTTAGAAATATTACGTATAAACAGACTTACTTGTCTAGCTTGTAGTGTTTACAGGCAATACACTGTGTAGGTCCCTTTCCGTAACAGCCTTGAGCATCACACTCAGGATCACAGCTATGCAGGACCTTCTTACTGTTGTCTTCACCAGTGCCCATCAGATTTTCCTGGATGGCAGGATCCCTGCTTGAAGGATTGTCTCCAAGAGGAGCAACTGATGCTTCTGGGTTGCTTCCTGCCACACTGTATATGTTAGGAAAGTTCTGGAAACCTGGGTTGAAGAAGCTATTATAGAGATTTGCATCAGATGGAGGGGCAGCTGATGGAGAGTTGCCAGATGCAAATGCAAATTGGGATTCTGTCTGTTGCAGCAAACCACCTGAGTATCCAGTGGAAGATCCGGTGGGCCTCAGACGGATTGGATTTGTTGCTGTTCCATAGAAAATCAACTGCCACTTTTTGAGAATACCTGAAACATTAAGAAATTAATTAAATAAGCTATTAATATGCCTCAGTACACATGAAATTCTCTGACTTTTAAAAATAAAAAGCTGGAATTAGTCCAAAATGAAGCACAGTTTATAATACTACATTACAATATACCTAAGTCAAATGTACATATGAATTGCTCCATAACAAATTAATTACCTCAACATGTTTTGCAGGTTACATGTTGCTTACATGATTAGCAAATTTCAACTTTCTTAAATAGTATGAACTATGATACAATGAAGCACAAAATTAATATAATTTTGAGTTGAATAGTAATCCATGCACCATATATTGCTAATGTTTACCTAATGTTGAGTGTATTTCGTTAAAACCTTCCTCACATCCTCAGCTAATGTCGACTAGTTCAACTCAAAATTATATTAGATTTAAACTATTAAATTTGTTGCTGATATCTTCTGTGGACCCACTGGATCATTTTGTTAATTGGTTGATAGACTTTCTAAGGCACAAACTTTGAAATACATTTTTTGTCTAAAACTCAATCATTTGTACTTCATTGTGTACCACTTCTGATTTTTGCATTAATTGTGATGAAGAAAGATAATAGGAAGGACCAAAACAAACATAGGACCCAGGCTAAACGAACACTTGAGACACATAAAAAACAACAAATAGTGAAATCAACATTAGTTTCGTATTTATGTAAAAGAAACTACAAAATAAAAGGAATGTTAGCCAGTTAAGAGTCATACAACAGTCACCAGAACTGGACTTTTAGGAAAATATTTTTACATTAAAATATCAGCACTTAACTCTTTTCCTTAGTGCCTCTAATCAATCAAGTTTTTCAAAAGTCAAAGACATTTTCAATATAGTAATATTTAATTCTAATTTTGGTGTTCTTTATACATATCATTGTAAAGTTTCAATATGACCAGTTTAGGGACTCTTACAAATGAAAAAATAAAAACTTGCACAAGCAGCAATGTTCTGATGCTGGATATGCAAGAATATCAAACTGTTTGGTGCAGAACACAAGAAAGAGCACTGAACATATGTGCACAGCTCCTGTATTTGGATTTGTATAGCTGTGTCACTTCCTTCAATTTTGGAATATTTTACATATATAAATAACACATTTTTGTTTTATTACAAATTATGTTTATCTGTTTACTTCCTTTCCTCAATAAAATAGTGTATCTTTATGTATAAAGAAGTAATTATTTTCTGTATGAAAAAGTACACTGCTACAGACATGCCTTAGGAGCGGGATGAAGTCATTTGTTAGTTTAGATATTTTCAGTTTCCTCTATGGCCATAGCACCTGTTCAGAGTGTGGAAAACGTATTTCAAAGAAAACAAAACAAAGCAGCAAGAATAAACTATTAGAGAAACTACCAACAAGAATATGTGAGGAATATTAAAAAAACATGTACAAAAAGAGTAATTGAATAACAAAAAATATGAAGGATTAATGAACAACTAAAATGAATGAAATACAAAGCACATAAGGTTTACACAAAATCACTCAAAGGTCAATGTTCAAAAGTAATGCAGTGTGCTCTAAGCTAAATTAATTTACATTTACAGCATTGAAGAATGGCTCTCAGTAACAGTGTTTTGTATAAACATGAACACCAAAGGTGAATCATCTGATGAATTTACAAAGGTCATACTTGAAGTTAATATTGGTATCAGGTGTTTTCTTTATTCCCAGATGGAAAAAAAAAATTCATGATGTACACAAGCTTAAAAAAATAAAAAAAGGTGGAAATGAACATTTATGTAGGAAGAGGGCAAAAATAAAATAAAACTGAAATCACGACCATGACTCTCAACAACTAAATTAAAGATTAAGAAGTGTAATAGAAAGCTTACATATTAATATTGTGATCTTGTAGGATCGTGAAATTAAAAATCCAGGATACAAACACCAAAAATTACGCTTTATTTCCGTAGAAACACTTCCTACACAGCAGACCAGAATTACGTCACATACACAATACAACTTGCAAGGTCATCGAACACAAACACACAGCTGTTTACGCATGCGAGTTCAATTACCGACTGACTCACTTTGGAGGACGAGCTCCCTTTTTTATAGATTACTCACATTCCAGAATGTTCTCCAACAATCAAGACAGCTAGAACAAAGAACTAGAACTCTCAAGTAATCCATTCCCTTCTACCCGCCATTTTGGCGAGCTTTTATCTACACACTACACGCTTGTCCCTTTGAACTAGTCGCCTGCACCGCCTTGATCAACAATGGGCTCACGACAAATTCACTTGAGAAAAACTGACAATGAAAGCCAAAAAATGATTTTAACGAGAGCAGTGCCTTTGAGTTACATTATAGTTGATTAAAGGAGGTTAAATTTTACTGTAAATATTTTTATTACACATGTAGCCTGCTTACCTGGCTGGTTCACATGGCGATTGCCAGCATTGATGATCTGTAACGACCATCTGCCATCTGCTTTTTCGCCCCAGTAATGGACACTAAGGAAAGGCCAGTCATCAAAATTGGAGCTAACCACATCACGAGGTCGCTCAAATAATAGAGTTGAGGTGGTGCCCATTGGTGATGTCAGAAGAATCCTCAGGTTACCCCGAGGGAAGAATCGTAGTGATATTTTGCACTGAACATGTTCCAAAAATCGTACCTCATTCAGTGTTCCGCCACAGCCGTTAACATCCATATGAACTTGTAGTGTGGAGCCATAAACAGGATCTATTTGCCTGTAAATAAAAGAAAAAATGAACATTGTTTTAATAATCAAAATTAAGTTTTCAAATGAACATTGTTTTGTTTATGGTTTCTTTCTGAACTGGTGAAGGTCCCTCTTAAAATTCAGCAATGCTTAATTTTCTTAGCTTGTCTTGTACTAGTATGAAGTGTTTGTGAGATTTTGATCTAATAAACATAAGCAATGCATGTAAGAGTTTGAACTGTACATTTTTATGTTTGATTTACTTTTATGAATACAATTCAAGTGTTATCAGTTTAAGACACTATAATTTGCAAATTAGTGCAGCCAATATTGAGGAAAATAGCACGGTCCTATGGTGAGCTATCAAGAGAAACATAGCAATAGTATTAATATGTTTTCTATATTGAAGATATAATTGTTTGATAACAAAAGTTGTGCAACACTCTACTCCTTGCTACTCACTATTTATCCTTATTTGTTGATTGGTTTTAATTTATTTCACTGTAGACTATACAAAACATGGGAGAATAGTATCATATGTGTGTTGCTATATGCTGTCTTTCTATGACATTGTAGGAAATAACTGAAAAAAGAATGGTAAGTTGGAAATCTGCTCCTAAAAAATTAAATGAAAAATACATAATGTAATCTTAGCAATCAATGATGATATGTGGTGGCAGCAGTGTTGGTGGTTGGTGGAGATGGTGCCAGCAGAGATCACAGAAATTACTCATGTTTGAAATATATATCTTATGCCACTGATTAAAGCAATATATAATTTATTATTTAACTAGTTGGTATGTTTAAAGTATGCTACTATAATTGTTATTATAGCAAATAAATATTGGATTTTAAATAAAAAACAAAATAAGAAAATGAGATAAATTTATTCCACAATCACCTTTCCTCTATCTGAGAAAAATCAGGAGATCTCATTGCTAAATGAAAATTAATCCAGTTTAGAATCATTGATCAGCACACCCAATGTCACTGATATTTGAGGTCTCAATTTTAAAAATATATTTAAAATATAAGCATTGTGCCTGCAATGATTAAATATATATCAAATTAAAGAGAAATTGCCGGTTTATTAAGGCTCCATAAAAAATGTCACTTTTGTCAATTTTTGTCCTTTAGTATTCGCTTAAGAAAGAAAGCGAAAATAACAAAAATGTAGATGAGTTGCTGTTCAATCACATATTTCAACAAGAGCTCTCTATTCATGAATAATTTGATGAAATTGTAAGAAAGTTACATATTTTTCTGCTGGTATAAATGTCTTAAGATTACCTGGCTAAAATGGTAATATAAGTTCCCACTCATCTTTGTTCTTAGATACAGATCTTAGATATTACGGATAATACACCTTCCATCAGGTGTATTCTTTCTAGACCCACTCAAATTAAAAATTATTTAAACTATTTCAGCAAATACTAGGCCAAATTACAAAAAGAGTCTGAATTAAGCTTTACCACTACTGAAGAGAAAATCAGCAACTGTCTTTCTCGATGCTGCATGATAAACAATAAATCAACATTAAATTCAGACTTACCTTTCTTCATTTATTTCCTGAGACTTGCAAATATGCTGTGGGGGTACATTTGTCCATTGCTCTGCTAAATTAACCATGGCACCTGCATCCATTAATCCATAGCCAAATTTATGGCTCACTGCAAAAAGATAGTGACCATTCTATGAAGATAAAACATTAAAACATAATGCATTTTAATCAAAATAGCTAAAACCATTTTTGAGAAAATTAAAATTCTCAAAAAATGCATAATGTAAAGGATAGCCTGGGGTGAGGAGATTTTCTTGAAAATCTTATTGCTACATCTTTGGAAGGTGAACTTAAATATCCAGGTATATATTAACCCTAGTGCATACAAGCATGCATGCACATCCACACCCCCACAGGCACTCACAATTGATATATGTATATAGACCTTTCGATAAAAATGTTATTTTTAGATTCAGAGGGTCACAAAACATGTATTTTCAGTGAAATCACAATACTCAATTTTTGGATGGGATGCAATACTTTCCCTATTATATTTTTTCAATTCAGTTCAATTTATTCGCCATATGATTTCCAATACAGAAATATCAGCTTTGTCAAGTTTATACAAGTAATACAGTCATACATGTCTGGAAGAATTTAGTAACAGTGACATCAAATTAATTGAAAAGAATATCTGTAATCGGCTTTTAATACTCCGTCACTTATATTTTTATTTTTTGAGGGACTATCCTAGATCAGTGAGCCAGATGTTTGAGGTTGAAAATGGAAGCAACAGTTTCTGAAACTAGTCAATAAGAAAATGAAAATTAAAGTGACAGAATGGTAAAAACTGACTACAAATAGTCTTTTTTAATTAATATTATGTCACTGTTACTAAATTCCTTCAAACATGCATAATGGCAATACTCTATGACCTCCAAGATCCTCAGGTTTCTCAGTCTTTTTGAAGAATAATGTTAATTCAACAATATAGAAATCAGTATGAATAAAGTATTTATTAAGTGGCTTATTTATTGAAATATTTTAATGCTTGACTGACCTTTTCTCTTCACCCCATTGAGAGCCCATCCTGCTTCCTTTTCTAATGGTCCAGATCGAGAAGACAGCACTACTAAATATTGCATATCTCTCCAAGTGAGTCCTGGATTAGCTTCCAGAGCTAGTGCTGCTATTCCTGCAGCCAGAGGTGCTGATGCAGATGTTCCTGGAAAAAAAATTACTTATAAGTGTATATAATGGTTAACATATTTTTAACAATACTTTATCCAAGTGATGACTCAGAATACATAAAATTAGCTAAATGAAAGTTCTTTGATGTCAGAATACACATCCTTCTTGCTTACGACAATGAGGGGAGAACTGGACAAGAGAGGCAAAGCAAAAGAGATAATACAGCAAATGAATTCTTTGTACATGATTGTGAAATCTGCAGCCAGCCTGCCTTTCCAAATTAAAATTCAAAATTCATTAGTCGTAGATTCTTAAAGAATTTTGACTTCTTCAGTACAGATTAAATACATATAGGTAAAATATGATACGATAAATCAATGCTCAAATCCTATAAAAACACAATAGTTAAAGAATTATTTACAATTCATTAAGATTATACCAACACTTGAATACAAGAAATTTTTTCAATTGGCATTTAAATATTGTGCCATTAAATGTTGCAGGTAATTTATTATACAGTTTAATTCCCATGACATTGGCATCTTACCTCTTACTATCAAAATAATTTCTGGTGTATATTTAGTCCACAGCAATTATGTATTATGCTAAGTTGATTATAAATATTTATTTTAATCAATTTATAATTTAATTGTTATACCTTAAATAATACTTCATAAACAATAATATAAGTACTATACATTAAGAGAGATATATGATTTTCACAAGGTACATAATTGGAGCTTGAAGAATTTATCACAAGGGCTACAAATGTACTGAAATGAAAATCTGTTTCAGTCCTGTGATGTATAGTCTGTTTTCTCCCTGACCGGAGATAAATTGTCATATTTTATTTATTTTTATTGCATGTTGCTGGACCTTTTTCATTGAGGTGGTTTGGAATTGCTGTCATGGGGATTTGCAATAACCGAAAGGATATTTGAAGCATTGTTGTTGTTTAAAAATTTGGAAGATATGAAGAAGTACAGTCATATCAAAGAATGATGTTCACTGAAGAATGTACAAATGTATTAAAAAAGTACCTTGTTTTAAGTAATGGAAATTTCATGCAATACTCCTATATTTTATTGTTTTCCTAATTAGTTAATATTTCTCTCTTTGAGGGACATAAGTAGGGAATCTAGAAACTGACATTTAGCCCTGGTCATGAAAAACCCCATATTTATTTGCTTAAATATAAGTGGAACATTTTCCAGCAACTTTTCATCAAAAACTCTGTATGGATATGATCCTATGCATCCAAATTTATTAAGCCCACCTCAGTAGCATAGATGGTAGCGAGTCTGCCTTGCGTTCATGAGGTCCCAAGTTCAAATCTCGGTCAGGGTGAGTTACCTGGATAAGGTTTCTTCAGGGATTTTCCCTTATCCTGAAGGATGAATGTTGAGTAACTCTAAGCTCTAAGGACCCTGGGATCATTTGAGCATCATTTCACCCATTCCATTCATCGTCCGATTTGACTTACCATTGGAGGACGTAAATTACAACAAAAAAAAAAAAAAAGGAAAAAAAATCCAAATTTATAGTATGTAATAAGACCTACATGTCTGAAAATTCTGAGGAAAAAAGATTTAACATCACATTTAAGTAACGTTACCTGTATGCTCCACAGTGCAGATGTGATCAGGTCTGAGTTTTCCGTCCATATCCACAGTGGCAACACTTTTGTCATGTCCAGGAGTACCTGAGCTGTATGTTGTTGCTAATGTAGAAGAGCATTCCTCCAAGTACCATGGTTTGTATCTGTACAAACATTCAGAATTCAATTTCATTTTTTGCACTTAAATATTCTGTTTTTCTTCTTTAGGATAAATCCTTAAATATTCAATTAATATAGGAATTCTACCAGAGTCAAACCTTGACAAAAGTTTTAAATGGCATTTTGAAAAAATATGGCATTTTGAAAAAATATTTTTTGGTAACAATATTGATGATGACGATAATGATTATACAGTATACACACTCTACAAATGGCTGACATTTTGTATAAAACATTTGGACTATTTAACAAATGCCACAGTTGCCATACTATATGAATAGATCTTAATACACATTTTCTAAGGTTTCAATAACTGACTCTATGGTCTCCGGCAGTTAACAAGCTAACTTCCAAATCCAGAAGATTTGATTCCCAACCAGAGAATGGGAATTTTTCTTTAAACAGATTTTTCCCTGTCCTTCTCAGAATCTGGAAATATAAGTGAAAGTGTAATTATGAGCATGACTAAAAAAGGACATCTTGATGGCTAATTAGTCCATAGCAAAATCCCAACATTCCCAAAAATTTAATATTTTTATTTATTTATTTTTTTGCTATACTAACTGGATATTAGATACATTTAAGATTATTTAAAACTAAGCAATAGGACTTAGTTGCACACACGATATGGACAGCAAACATAACTGTTTGCACTAAGCTCTTGTTGCTAAAGAGCTTGTGTTTGATGCTTTATAGATGCTTTAAAATATAACAATGAATATTTCAAAAGTGGCTAATACTACGAGAGATAATTTGACATAAATTTACAAATTTACTTAATATTTTTCATGCAGTACATTTTTCCCTGACACTTGAAGCAGAATAAGATGATCCATTATAAATAGAATTGATAAACTCAGCAAAACTAATGAGGAAATAAATGTTACAAGAGTAATGAACTTGAGAAAGAATTGGTTATGGTATTGCTCCAGCATGTACATACAATGGCACTAAAGGGTGACTTTTCTTCAGAGGTATACAAAAATTATGTAAGCTGGGAGAAAGTAGATTAGGCTCTGATATGAAGAGTAGGCTGAGGAACACACCCAGAGCTAATGGCCTCGAAAGAGAGAATTTATAAAGTACTCTTATGCAATGTGATTCACAAAGTTTGAAGAATGAACCAAATGTAATACCAGATATGTATGGTAGATTCACGTTTTGTCATATTTGCCACATATCTCTGTTAGAATGACAGATAAATGAAATTAATTACCTTGAACTTAAATAATTATTTTTTGAAACTATAAAGTCCATCCTTTGGTTTGTTTCAAAGTTCATTAGGTATGGACTGAGACAGTGGTAAACTTGCAAATGACTGTAGTTGAACAAGAGGAGCACCAATGGTAATAGAACATGTATCTCTCTTCCATCACCCTCCTCAATCCCCCCACTCATATCATGGAGTCACTTGCCCCTTATGTTTACTAGTTATAGGAAACTGCAATAAATTTATCCCAAAATAAGGAGAATTTTACACTCTTCTCACAGAAAAATCAGGACATTCATCAAAAATAAAATTGAGGTTTGATAATTATGGATAACCTTTAATTACTATGGTTCTCAGCATCTCAATCTATATTGGGCATACAAGACCACTTAATTTTCCTCATAGGCCTCTTCATCAGATTTAGATTCTTTTACGTATCTACTGTAAATCTACGACAGGACAACTGGCTTTACTGCCCTTACAAAGGCAGCCATGCCAAAGTTGCTATGCCAGGTTTGAACCTGCAACCTTGGTATTCAGAGGCTACCATGTTACCCCTAGCCCATGGAGGATGATAGATGTACATCAAGATATACATTTTATTGGTTATGCAAATATATTAAATCTATGGCATTTTAATCAAAATTACTAAGCTAGGCAGCATAGATGGTAGCATGTCTGCCTCACGTTCAAGAGGTTCCGAGTTCGAATCACGGTTAGGGTGAGTTACCTGGATAAGATTTTTCCGGGGTTTTCCCTTATTGTGAAAGACGAATATCGAGTATCTCTAAGCTCTATGAACTCTGGGCTCATTTTAGCTTCATTTCACCCATTCCACTCATCGTCCAATATGACGGAAGTTGGAGGACGTAAATTTAAAAAAAAAAGCCAATTTTGGGAAAATAACAACAAATCTTCCACATAAAGGGTAATTTAGGTAATTTAGGTCTGGGATTTTCTTTAAAAGAAAACCAAAATTGATATTTGTTAAAATGATTTGGTCATAACTTGAGAAATAGTTGATCTATTTAATTACTTAGTCAAAATGTAGATTAATCACAGTTAAGTACAGGGAGACACTTAGAATAAACTTACCCTCCTTGTGTAGCACTAGATATGGACAGTGTGAAGATACTGTTTGTATAACCATCACAGTTGCATGAATCTGTATGTCGACCTCCATTTCCTGATGCCCACACAAATATGGAACCTTTACCCTTGCGGCCCTGCAAGAGTAACATATTAATTCATTCATCTATAACATTTTGTATGTGTTCTGCATGAACACTTGCAGTAACTTTACAAGTGATATAATATCTTTAGATTGAATATGCTTGAGGTGATTTTGCTGTAATATCACCTTGTTAATTGACTGATTAAAATATAACGTGTCTTTGTTTCATAAGTGCAACAAAAGGGAGGGAAGGAATAGAGGTTTTAAGAAAATGTTTATATTTTACACCTAATATGAATGTACAAAGCCTTCACTTGGACCCATGGTTGGTCTAACAGAAAGTTTTGAGATCAAGAAGCATTCTCTTTGCAGATCTGACTAGAAATAGAGACAACCATAATTATAATATAAGAAACCAGGATAATTTTTTTAGAAAAGCTATTACAAAAAAAAAGCAGTAGAAAAAGATTCTTTTGTAATTGGCAGTATGCTATACAATAAGCTCCCTACACAATTAAAGCAGTTAAGTAAGAATAACTTTAAGCCAGCATTAAAGACATATCTAATTGAAAGATGCCTGTATAGATTAGACGAATTATAGTGTATCTGTACTACCTACAATTATCTTTGATACAGTTTGTGTATTAAATTTTATATGTAAAAATTGTAAATATGGAAAATTGTAAATACCAATATAAATGTATTAGAATTTGACAAAGCTTGAAACATTTGTAATGATGTCTATAAGTGAATAAATATTATTATTATTATTATTATTATTATTATTATTATTATTATTATTATTATTATTATTATTATTATTATTATTATTATTATTATTATTATTATTATTATTATTATTATTATTATTATTATTATTATTATTATTATTATTATTATTATTATTATTATTATTATTATTATTATTATTATTATTATTATTATTATTATTATTATTATTATTATTATTATTATTATTATTATTATTATTATTATTATTATTATTATTATTATTATTATTATTATTATTATTATTATTATTATTATTATTATTATTATTATTATTATTATTATTATTATTATTATTATTATTATTATTATTATTATTATTATTATTATTATTATTATTATTATTATTATTATTATTATTATTATTATTATTATTATTATTATTATTATTATTATTATTATTATTATTATTATTATTATTATTATTATTATTATTATTATTATTATTATTATTATTATTATTATTATTATTATTATTATTATTATTATTATTATTATTATTATTATTATTATTATTATTATTATTATTATTATTATTATTATTATTATTATTATTATTATTATTATTATTATTATTATTATTATTATTATTATTATTATTATTATTATTATTATTATTATTATTATTATTATTATTATTATTATTATTATTATTATTATTATTATTATTATTATTATTATTATTATTATTATTATTATTATTATTATTATTATTATTATTATTATTATTATTATTATTATTATTATTATTATTATTATTATTATTATTATTATTATTATTATTATTATTATTATTATTATTATTATTATTATTATTATTATTATTATTATTATTATTATTATTATTATTATTATTATTATTATTATTATTATTATTATTATTATTATTATTATTATTATTATTATTATTATTATTATTATTATTATTATTATTATTATTATTATTATTATTATTATTATTATTATTATTATTATTATTATTATTATTATTATTATTATTATTATTATTATTATTATTATTATTATTATTATTATTATTATTATTATTATTATTATTATTATTATTATTAGAGTCAGATATTCATAGTGTCTAGATTTCCGATGTCAATTTTAACCACAATAACTGCATACTTTCATAATGGAAGAGTGAGTGTGTGGTGTTTTAGGGCCCGTCGACATCAAGGTCATTTGGGCCCATAATGGAAGATGTTGTACATGATTACCCAGGGTCATCAAACATCTTTCATAATTTTTAACGTTCAATTTGTAAATTCTTAACCAGAATTATTCCAGGAATGCTCTAACAGCATATGCAGGGTCAGCATAAGACATTTTAGGGATGTACTTTAGGGGAAGTCAGCTAGATAGGAAAAGTGGGACGTGAACGAATTGGGGAAATACAGGTTAGAAAGAAGACCTGGATTAACAAAATGGTTTCTGGGATATGATTAAACACAGATTTCATTTGAAAGAGTATATACTAGTATGATCGAGGTAAAAAGAAATGGATAAACTGAAAAGAGACGAAGGTTTAGATTAAGAATTTGTAAACTAAATGGAACCTATAAGAAACCTGAAATAAGTACGCATATGTCCACTGTGTAGTACAATAACAATGTTGTGGACACTGTATTTGAATATAATGGAATAAAGAAATTAGAGAAAGCAGTTGATTAATGTTCAAAAATGAGTAAAGGTGTTTGAGAGCAACAAAGAAATGTTTACAGATAAAATTTTGTATCAATACAAAAATAAAGTGATCACAAGGAACTCAAATGAAGAAATGATGGCGAGACTATCATTTGAATCTAATTTTTTGCTATTTATTTCTTTATATTTATGTAATGATGCTAACAACAGATTAGTCGGGTATGGATCAACAAAAGAGACTAACATTCGAAGCAACAAGTTTAAAAGTATGTAAGCCACACTTACGCTTGTAACACCATATATGAACGCTCTTCTCGCCAGGGGTCCTGGTCCATCAACAGTCTTCCCATCATCCTCTGGGCCCCAAGAAGCACTATAGATGTCGATATGCTCTGGATTCAAACCCAGTGCTCTTGCTTCTACAGCGTCATTTACAGTTCCGTCCAACATACGAACACCTGGAATTAAACAATCAATATTGACAAGAATATTTACACTATAGCCTCTTCTTTTTCAAGAGGTCCCATGTTTCTATAACATCTACATGTACATTATAAATGTATATGGGGAATCTCAAAAATCACTGAACCGATTTTAACAATTCTTTCACCACTGAAAGGTGCTATTCTTCCCAATATATAATAGGCAATGAAAGATATCCTAATCTTCATCCCTAAGTCATATAAAGACTGAAAAAAATCTTATATACTCGAATATGAACAGGCTGAGGTCATCAAAGAACATGTCTGAGAACAAGGTTTTGATTCTTCTTAGAATATTGTTTATAGACAAAAAAATATAGACAAAAACTGTAGTTTATCAAAATACAGAAACATCAGGTATTACAAATAAACTTTTGGTGGCATCAGTGTGATGTTATTGGTTTGAACTGTTCAATACTTCTGCCATTTTAAGCTGTCATTCAGCTGTTTTATGACATGGAAAGTGTATGGAATTTCAAACCAGCATATCGTGATCTGCTTTCTGAACCCACTGTATCCCCCTGTACCTACAATTAAATGTGCAATTAAACGTTTCTGCAAGCGTCTAATTTAATTAATAATTTTTCTATATATTTTATATAATAATGAAATAGAAAAAGTATCTGATGTGTTACATTTACATGGTTTTTTCTTCCCTCTGTTTATTAGTAGAAATGCAAACTAATCTTATGAAACCTTATTGTTGTACATATCTACACAATTTTAATCAAGAAAAACCTTTACAAAAATAGCCATACTATACACATTTTGTTATAAATGCAAAGGGAATAGTGACAGCGAAATGTTTGAAAACTGGATGCTATAATAGACTAGCCTTAAAAGTACAAATTCTTTCTTTCCACAAAATTGCCAGAAACTCAGAAAATCAATAAGACTTTAAAAGAACAACAAAGCATTTATTGAACAATTTGAACCATTAACAATAGGTAACTCGGAAATGGTTTTGCTTAATGTTTTGTTACACGCGACCATACTAGTACAAAATTCCCTTCAAATGAATCGGGCTATTCCCAGAAAATTCAAGATGATCATGTTATAGGTGATCTCTTTAATGTGGCATTTTAATGAACATAGTCATTTTACGTTTGAAAAAATTCATATAAAGGGAGATATTTCTTGAAAATGTTTTTGTCAGATTTCGAAGACATGAAGCTTAAATATGAAGTTTGGTATTTATTCAACTTTTCCCGTTTTAATTATACTTTTCTCTCACACACACTCCAGGGCAATGTTTTCTTAAACTTTTTGTTATTGGATTCAGGGGGTAAAACATCTAGGTATTTCCAGTGAAAATTTTGAACGGAATGCAATATTTCTCTATCTACTATACGTGACTTGACTCTCTTCCTTTATAAAATACTGAGAGGTGGGTGAGCTTCAATTACTACGTTTTCTTCCTTTTATTCCCTTGGTATAGGACATAGTCCTGATCTTTTATGGTCCTCTAACCCTTACGCCATTTTAAGACTTCGGGTGAGGGAGCCACAACTACGGCTTAGAGAGAGAAATCCAGGGATGGGTGATCAGCCCGGTACCCGAAACGAGAGTGAGGGAAGTAGATAAACGGAAGGAGGGCGAAGTGGATGATAGGAAAGATGATAATGGAGTATTTGGTGGAATGATCGCGGGGAAACCGGAAATCCCGGAGAAAAGCCGCCCTAGCGTCGCGTTGTCCACCACAAATCTCATTTTGAGGTTGCCTGGGATCGAACCAAGTCAAGCGGTCCAACCGCTCGGCCACGGCGCGGTCTTTTATTACTTGGTCTACATAAATACTGTAATCTGAAAGCAACTAAGCTCTGAGGCGGGGATAGCAGATATTTTATTTGGGATGTCTGTGTTTTTAATCTATTTTATTGCAGCTACGATACATATCTATGATATCAACGTGCACAATATATGCATAAACAAAAGAACAAAAACATATTCTGAAGTGTCTGAATTAATAACGTTTAACGTTGTCTATGATTTGTACAAAAAGGAAGAAGCTAACAGAAAATAAACTGCTTTTTCTGCTCTCACAACTAACTTGCAAAATGGTAAATTCTATTTTCCCCCTCTAGAGGGTAAATAATAGAGAGAAAGCCATTCAACTGAAAACGCGAGAAATGTGAGGCAAAATGACTGCTAATTCCAACAATATTCATGGCACACATGCTTATATTGTTTAAATGCATAGCAAACAAGTCATGAAAACACTTTCTATGTGTTAATTGGAAACCAGGAGTCAGTTTGCATTCTATGAAATTCAAATAGGAATATTGAGCTAGTAATAGCATTCTACAAAAGTCAAATCAACCGGGTGAGATGCTAAAAAAGTCACACGATTTTCTCCAATTTACTGTTATATCAACTCAGCAAATAGTTTCTAAAGTACTTTTCTACTTCTTGTTAATTATGATAAAAGTTTTATGAAATGGTCCAAATACACATTTTGTTTTAACCTTATGTGTATGAGGGTAGCGTCTCTCTAGTTTTAATTAGGATCAGTTATCCGGGTAGGGCTTTCTTTGGAATTTTCCCTTATACTTATCAAAAGCCCTATGGAGGGGCTCATTTGAGGATCTTTCATCCATTTCATTCATCCATTGTCCGCTATAGAAATCGCAGGGGTTTAGGTTGGGGGACCGAGGGAGAGGGGCACAAATCTCTACTAATAATTCTGTCCTGAAACAATTTTACATTGTTCTCATCGAAATATTGGTTGCAGAGTCTGTTGAAAAACGGCAACATTTTATTCATGTATGTACGGCATCAACTGGTTATTGGTCCAGTAGTTCTTTCTACAAAATTGCGCTCCCACCAAATTTTTCGTCATGTAGGGTAGGTTTCTTAGAGCTCTAGTAGCTTTATCTTCTGTACATACATATCCATAAAGGTGGAATCAAGTCTCGTCCGTGAAAAATATGTCTTGTGTAAGTTGAAACAAAGTGTACAAGACACCCTGGAAGAATCAAAACAAAATATCCGCCATGCAATTGCCAGCATTTCTGAATTACAGCGAGTGATGGATAATTTCCTAAAGAGGTGCCAAACATATATGGATAATGACGCTTGCCAGTTTCAGCATCTCAGTTAATAAAACTGATAAATAAAGCATTTAAAAGTGTGGAAATTAATTTCTATTAATTGACCTAATAGTGGTTAGCTATAAAGCCCGCGCCTTAAAGCACTTACAGCATAGTAAGTCGCCATTAAGGTAGTTGTCTCATGTGTTTATGAGAACTCCTAGAGGTTTACCGGGAAAAAACCGAGTCAGTTGAAGAATTTAATGACATGTCGGCACGTTGGCCATAGTAGCTCAAAGGTTACAGCGGCTGGATGGCAACCAGAAGATCCGTGGTTCAAATCCCGGCTATGGCATTGCATTTTTCAGTTTGACTCTACCTTTCCATACATTTGCACATTTAAAAGTAGTTTTAAAAAGTGGTTGGTTGGTTACCAACACTCCTCATATTTTCCGTAGGGGAGGGGATCCGTCCCCTTCAGCTGCCAAAGTGCGGGCGCTGCGGACCCCTAGCACTCGTGGTACCTCTGACGTTACTAGAGGAACCTCGGGTCGAACATCTGAGCCCCTCCTTCGGGAGTTGTTCGGATTGGGATGGACTCGAGGGGGCAGTGTGTTCCCGATACCCGTGGGGATCGGGTACGTCTTCGGACGGGGTTGAGGGAAGCCATTAATTCTCCCGGGTACTAGCCTGCAAAGCTAGTAGAAGGTGTGCTAGATCACCAGGCGGCCCCACCGAGGTTCTCGGTAGTCTTCACCTTTGGTGTTTGCGCGCGTAAGTGGCGTATCCACTTCCATCCCGTCTTGAGTCCATAGGACCAGATGGGGGGGGCCCTTGCTAGGAAACAAGGTCTTGCCCTATGGAAAGACCCACGGAGGACGCCGAGCGCCCTTTGGGACAGCTCGGATAACTCCCTGGTTGAAAGAGGCTCAGGACTAATAGGAGTAGAACCTCTGGGCTCACTCCTCATATGGCAAACTTCACCTTCGGGGTGACCTTCTGAACCACGAGATGTCCGGTTACCATTTCTCAGGGGGAAGCAGCCAGAGGGCGGTGTCAATTACCTCCAATGGTAGTGAAGGTGGCGGTGAGGCGAGATGACCTATAGCTTATACCGTGGACTCCGAACCACGTTGGGCATAGGGGACACTTCAAATGTTTCTAGACAAAGGTGAAGGCATGGATAGGGCCGAGTTAAAATCGCCAATCCCAGAGCCGGGAATCAAACTCGGGACCCTTAGCACGGGAGCTGCGAACGAAACCACTGTGCTACCCCGGCGCCCTTAGTTTTAAAAATGCTGTATTGTTTCATCGCAGCCGGTTTGAAGATTTGTGACCCTCCTGTTATGTATGATGTACACTCAAACACGTTTCTTTCATTTCACCTTCATCACAATTAAATTCTATTCTTACAAACTCATATTAAGGGAGCTGGCAAGCGAAGGGGAAGTGTTATCAATCTTGTAAAGTATAACAGCAGCGAAACTAGTCGATCGAGCATCAAAATATGTATTACCTGTCTCACAAATGAGTGCAGTTTCTTTTGGCGAAGTCGCTGGTGTAGCATGGCACGATTTAAAGAGGTAAGAGAAGGCGGGAATATAGTACAGTATAGTCTGACCAACAAAACAGCGTACTTAACACGACCACATTTAGTTCTTGCGAAATCGATATTCCATAACTTGAAGTAATCTCCAGAATGTGTCCTTTTACTTCAAAAGGGATGCTTTCTTTAACAGCATTCATAAGTCTAAGTATTGTAGGAATTTCTCTTCTCTGTTCATAAAAGTCGATAAAAAACATTTCTGAAACTCTTCGAGTTCAAACTTATTGTATGCGGGTGCTGTTTATCAGGTGTTGAAAGTTTTTCTCTCGTACACTTTGAATTTTCAACGTCTTTCACTATATTATGTACAGTTCATTCATGTTTCTTCATAGCTGTTGCTGTCCTTTTTATAAGATTATTTAACGGAATAATTAGAGCTTTACGTTTCTATTCTTTACAAAACTGTAAGAGATTGAATATTAATATTCTATTTTGTGAGCGTACGACTTGACACGGCGGTGTATGCATTTTGATTTGATTCGAAACCCTGCACTGTAAGAGACTCAACTGCTGCATTTCGGCATAGCTGAACGGTACAGCGAATGCAGCGGGAATGGTGTTGTAATACCGCTGGGTTGTTTTTACGTAAGCTTCCACTGCTGGCCGTCTGCATTCACTCTTCAGACAGGTTGTATGTGTTGGAGTCTTTCTCCTTCAAATGAAGCTTTCCAAACACTTTGTTCTGGCGTATAGCGGAACGCTGGCATCTTTTTCCCGACGTTAATTTGTCAATGTCAGGCTTAATTGTAGACACAGAGAGACGGAGTATTGATAGAAGGCTATCATCATTTCAAGTGAAGCGTAAATCACTCTTAGTACAGTTCAATTTAGAGAAGAATTGCTCACAAGTGTATGTGGAACCAAACATTGCAACGATAGGACCTGTAAAATCTCTCAATTTGGGATATGTATCTTATCACATTTGGTAAAGATGCAAGTTCTGCTTCCCAGAGAGAGTACTGTTCTGTAATGTAATTAATTCTAATTGTAACTGCAATGGAGCATCTATTACACTGAATAAATATGGATTGCAAGATAGTTGTATATCTTTCCCCATACTGATGATTTCTTTAAATTCATTATACAGCTTATTCAGAATTACTGTAAACTTTAGATATGCACCAGGGATTTTAGTATCCAGAGAATCTAAACAAGGAAGGTGGTATGTGATCTGCTGTGTTAGCTGATGCTGCAAAGGCGTAGTTTGCTCATAAATGCCTTCACTTTTATTTCGCCTTCTCACGTGCCATCCTCAGTGAAACTGTCTTATTTGTCATATGCACAGCTAAACGAGCACGTGGTTGAAGCCCATCAGCGGTTACAACTGTTTTTTATTTGTTAAGGTAGCACATAGGTGAAAAAAGAAGATAGAAACACAATCTTCAATTTACACACTATTTCCTTAAATGTACTGTATGCCCACGACAAGAAGGCTAGAGGGGAATGAAGGGCAGAGGAGCTTGCTAAGGTAGCGGATCTGTTTACTAGAAAATGAGTAGAGTGCATATGAGTCATCCATGCTGCCAGATCTAATGATTGTTGTAGTAAATGCAGCGATAAGCATTATGTACTGTTTGCCCAGGACCAAAAGGGAAGCTGGAGGAATGTGTAACGTAATCACTTTTGTTGTATATACACGGTGTATATGTTCCCCTTTCGAGTATGACAAGGATGGAAGTTACGTTTAAAATATACATAAATCATATCGGACGATGAATGGAATGGGTGAAGTGATGCTCAGATGAGCCGAGGGTCCATGAAGCTTAGAGTTACCCAACATTCGTCTTTTAGGATAAGGAAAAACCTCATCCAGGTAACTCACTCTGACCGAGATTCGAAATCGGGACTTCTTGAACGTGAGGCAGACATGCTACCATCTACGCTACCGAGGCGGGCAACACTTGTATATTTTAAACGAAACTTCCATCCTTGTCATACTCGGAAATGGAACATATAAACCGTGTGGACGTCAAAAGTGATTACGTTACACATTCCTCTAGCTTGCCTTCTTGTCCTGGGCAAACTGTACTTATATATATATATAAAACGGTTAACGCTAGCGAAAAAAAGTCTGCTTCTATCTACTTCATGTCAATCGAGCATAAACGTTTGTAAAAGTAAAAGTATTAGCATTTGAACATTCAGATCAAGAACAAGGGATATTTCGAAAAGGATAATACAGTACAAAAAGTCCTTGTTAGTGAAGAAGGGAAACATTAACGCCCAAATACACATCATTGTCTAACATCACAGAAGAGGCACAGAATTTCTGTTGGTTATATATAATGTACCAAAGTGGACAATTAGCAAACATTTTCTTCGCCGAATAGCATACTTCAGTCATGTCGTAGATCTGTGGTACGTAAAGGAAACTCAAGAACTCAGAGACCCCTGAGCAAAACTAAGGGTTTGTCTCGCCCAATACAGAATAGGGCGCTAAGAACCACAGCAGTTAAAGAGCTTCCATAAATTAAAAAAAATTGTCAATATCATCATAGCTACCCAGATGCTATAAACTTAAATTGTGTAAATATGTACAACAGCGGTGTATTAACGCGAGAATGCGTATCGGCAAAATCGCAACACAGAGATGTTTACCTCAGCTTATCGCACATGCACGTCGAATCCAGTGTATGTACACTCTGTTCAGATGTAATCATGTCTTCTGGATAGCAATGTCATATAACGACGCGAGAAAACATATCATATAGACACACGCGCTTCCAATCGCTCTATTTGTGTTTCATAACTTACTGTACGTCAACTTACTAATATTTCACTGTTCTAATCGACCAGGTAAGACCTGGTAAGAGACGATCACAGCACTGGTCACCTGAAAGTCAATACGCCTCAACACTCTGTCGAGTAATATGTGTTGTGTGAAGTAAACAGTGAGTACTGATAATACGAAAGTGCACCGTTATTGGAGTGCAGCAACTGCACAAGGCTCTTAGGAGTTTCAACCTTAATGAGCTTCTCATTGCTACTCCCTGCGTAGCAGGAGGCCTTTGCCCTCAAGGGTCTTACAGGGTCTTCATTTCATTTCAGTTATAGTAATTCACACAAACTTTCCGCGTGAAGCACTTGTTCGAATGTATAAAGAAAACTTTTAGCAAAAAATAGGTATAAAATAAGAAAATAATTAAAACATGATATTATCTTATTGCCTTCAAGGTTTTGCATTTCGAAAAGAAAGTGTATTTTGAAACTAAAGACTGAGTCCTTTTGAGCATATAATTCAAATATTATTTTGCCGAGATTTTCCTGAAATTCAGTAGTGCGTTTTCCAAAGGGAAAACATATAAACTAAATTTTCCTTACACAATTTACAAAATACTAAGTGGTGAGCACGCGAGTGGACAACACATACGCCGGTTTTATCTTATCGAATGGCAGCAAAAGAAATTCCTTTGTATTTTAGAGGACTTGAAGAGGAATGTGTTACGCCATGAATCACTTCTGAGAGACAACTTATGCCAGCGATTATTGTCGCAAGGTCAGTGTGCTGGAAACAAATATTTTAGAAGGATGCTGCAATAACAGGCATTTTAAAGGAAAAACTGATTTTCCAACACACTGGACCTTCATGAAAAGCAAATTTCTTCACGAGGGGAAAGGTGATTCTAGGGAAGATAGCACGCAACAATTGAGGTAGCGCAGAGTGGGGTAGGCTTCCGAGATTGAAAAATCCCTTTCAAGCATTCGCATATCAAAACGCTTCGACAGGGGGTTCTTGAGATCTCTCCCCATTCCTTTGGCCGTCCATCTGAAATCAATATCTGTCGCTGAGAGCCAGTGCCTGAGGGGCGTGGAAACAAGACCAAGAAAAATTATAGCAAACTTTCAAGTTTTCTTTTCCTATACTTCTAAACACCGAAACCGCTTGAGATAAAAAAAAGAATGAAATATGCTAGATGCGGTCAAGTTTTGGCAGCATCTTCTCCACCTACTTCTTCAAAACTCAAATATCACTCTCCTGGAAGAAAAACTTTTTAAAGATACGAGAAACGATATTCATATAACGAATTCTTGGCAGGCATTTTTTTGCATTCGTTGTCAAGTTTTCAAATGTCATATCTGTTCCTCGTACTCCAATATTTCTGCAGATTCCAGATATCTGCAGAGAAAACATCTACTGAATATGAGTGAAACGAGTATATTTATTTTCATTCAACGTACAATAGAGGAGCTTAAACAATTCCGTACATGTGCATGGCTAAAACGGGAAGGGTGCAAAACGTACAACTCTCGCGTCAAGCGCACAGTTGAAAACAGTCAACAGTATGGCAAGACTTCAGTCGGAGTCGAAGGATGACAATCCTAAAACTGTTGGCAGTGAACTCACAGACAGGTATTACTGGCAACAGTGCTTCCTTCACTCTGTCGCACGCCTTTACCCTTCACTTGCTTCACTAAGTAAGCACTCCCTCCCACTCCTACGTGCTTAAAAGGGTACCCCATCACACTGGCTAAAACGTCAGTGAACGAAAGTACCTATCATTATCTATAACAGTATTATTACCAAGAGTGACCACTCACGATATACTTTTAACTAGGAATAATATCAAATTAAGCAAGAACACTGCAACATGTGGAAACAGAACTAAAATGTATATTTGTGTTACAGCAAGTGTAAAACATCGTGACATTCCCCCACTTCTGGAGCAAAGATATGCAACAGCACTGACACCTACTTGTAAATAAGATAAGTGGGTGTCAGTTTTCCTCTTGAGTGCAATATGTTATACATGTAAGTTGCTCCGAGTTCTAATAACACTTCTAGGCCTTTGTTCACCACCACTCTCACAGTTTATTTCTTTCTTGCACATGTGGAGCTTCACGACGTTTTACATAAGCTGTGACAAGCTCTTGTGATAGGAATGAAGGAAGAAATAAAGACAAAGTGTAAACTTTCAAGCTTGTCCGCCGTCACACTTGGGAGGAATATATAAATCTATTGAATGAACTATGTACTTCGAAAACGGTTAATGTGTTACATTCATACGATTTTCTCTGTCTACAGTTGGCGCAACGAAAGCTTGCCAATGTAGCAGATGCGCAGAACACTATTTTCGTACCGTACGTACCGTTACGTCTGTTGCAGAGCGACATGTCCGTCAGTATAAACGTCTCGTGGTGTGCGTATCGCAATGGATTAGTATATTATTAAATGGATCTATTGTTTTGTGGTTTGATAGGTGAAGTTTTATTTATTGGTTTAGGATATATTACTTAGCTATTATACCTCCATTACAATAAAGATTGGGAAGCTGGAAGTCACGTGGCCTTCAATCGAGAGCGAGGCAACCCGACTTTGTCCGGGTAGTACCAAAGTTTCGCGCAGCTCCGAGTGGCAAGCTTTCGTACCTCTACTAACGTTCACTTTTATTTAGCTCCTACAAACTACTTATACGTAGTTATGAAAGCTTAGTTTTTGTATACTTCATGTTAATGGAGATGAAACTTCCACAAATGGTTTCATTATAGATATCGTTGAAGATACCAATCAGGTGATTAGAGAAAATTGTACCGAAACTCTGGTGTTTAAAGACTAGGTCACTATGTTATGCTGGCTTAGAAGTTACATACTCTTTTCATGGCACCGTGAAAAAAATACACCTGAATACAGTCTGATTTTTAAAAGAAGGTACGTGAAGGTCATCTGTTTCTCCATGTGTGGTACTGGCCTGTTGACCAGAACTAAGTTACGTATTCTCCCCTCTCTACCCTCTCAACACACGAAATATAAATATCTCAACAAAAACATGCATATTTAATCTGTATTAGCCTATTTTAAGAACAAAAATAAGTTAATCACATATTCACTGACTTGTAGCGAGTATTCTTTTACATAATTTTTAAGTAACATTCTCGCAAGAGTGCGCTAAGTAATTTCTCCATATCAACACATTATAGGCGATGCACGTTCTAACATTTATCTTCAATTGTATTTATAAATATTTTAGTTAATATCTTAACTACAACAATTCAGATTGACATAAATACACACAGTACAAGAAATGGTATGCAATACACACGTGGTAAGCACATAACGCAATCTCGAAAATTGAAAAAAAAAATACTCGACGTAGGAGCCTCGTTTTTCAAACCTTTTCTCATTTCGTATAAAGTGCTTACCAAATTAATATCGCAATATACTATTATTAACGATTTGTCAATTGCCATGTTAATATCAAAGCCGCCGATATGCCGGAATTTTGACCCACAGGAATTCTTTTACATGCAAGCATATCTACTGACATGGGACTGTCACTTTTGGATAAAAGGAATAAGCTGTTCATTGATAAGGAACAAACTCTCGTCTTCCTGTTCAAAGGATTCTCTAAGACAACAGACAAATTTTCTAGCTTGATATGCAATGTAAGTTGATCTTTGCCTCGGGCCATGAATCCTCCGTCTACCTCTAATCCTACCGCCACTACGTCTTGCTTCAAAACCACGTACTTTAATTTTGCTTTAACAACGTAGACTAACAATACACAACGCAACTGAACACTCAAGCAAACTCTTGTTTCCCGCACAAAACTAGCGATAACTGACCTGAGGAGTATGTGATTCACCAGTGTAACAAATCTGACAACCTTTGTTTACGTTTCCATAGCAACGACCTTCCCCTCTTACCCTTCACGTATCTTCTTTTAAAAATCAGACTGTAGTGACAATGCTTTAAGAGCCATATTTGAGTAAGTGTGTGGGATTTTCTTGAACATCCTAGGAAGATACTGAAATTAAATTTTAAGTATGTTATTTATCTGATACGTTACTGAATTATCACTTATCTCTCTCTTTCTCTCTCATAGCGCTGTCTATTATCTTAAGTATTTCTATTCGGGTAGCTTCATAAGGTGCATGTTTAATAAAATCTTGATATTAAATTTTGGGCTGGATGCAATACTTCCTAAACGTATTAGAGAAAGTGAAACTATTTAAAAACTACACCATTCTGATGTTCTGCACTGCATTACACTAAACAAGATATAGGAATGGCTCTGATACCGTTACCTGGTAAGAAATATCATTTCTTTAAACTCTTTTTACCTGGTAGGTCATATCGGTCGATAAATGGGTGAAATGATTATGGTTCCATAAGACATAAAGTTAGCCGACATCTGTCTCCTCGTGATAAGGAAAAACCTCAGGGGGGGGGGGAACTTTATTCGGTTGACTCATCCTAACCGAAATTCGAATTCGGTATCTCCTGAATGCAGTAATGCTATTCCCACACCACAGAGGCGAGCAAGAAATATTGATAATGTTCGAGGGAGCTGCAACACATGCAAAATTCGATTTATTAACTGAGTCATTAATTAATGAGCGAAGCTAAAATGATGAAGCTCATGATATGTGATCGAAACAGCAATATACGAGAGGAGAGATAATTTAAATTAATTTAGGGATAACACAAAATGGAATATGCGTTTTCCTCTGCATCAAAATACATGCACATTATTTAAAAGCAGCTATTTTGTATATTCAAATTATTATTAAAAAACAAAGTAGTGTGAAAATGTAACATTTCCAAACTTAAAATCTGAATACAGTTAAATTAAGGTATGTTTCTGTTTACCTGCATTAATTGAAACTACGATATTTTAAAAACAGTCATTATATTAATTATTCTTCATATATGGGAAGAAATGTAGAATCAGACTGAAAAAGTTGATAACATAGCCGGTATTTGAACCACGGATGATCGCTTCCATACCGTTAATCAAACGTACTGAGTTATCACGCATGACAAAATTTCGGCAAGATATTAAAATATCCAACGGCTTCGTATGTTTTCTAATAAACAACCAGGTGTTCTCAAATGTATTTTGAGATGACGTAACCCAATAAAAACTTGCAATCACTGGGCTGCTTCATAGTTGACCGTTGTTGGGCCAATAAATATTGTCGCGAGGCATTGTAGACGCGCGCCGAGAGATAGAGAGTGAGAGAGAGAAGCGGGAAGTGAAAGAGACAGATAGCGCCCAAGCCACGCCCAGAGAGAGAGAAAGAGACAGAGTCAGTTCCATGGTGTTCTCGCTACTTCACGAAAGATCGTACTAGTCCGTGATTTCGTGAGTTGTCAAGAAACTTCACCAACCTGCGAGAAACAGCTGCTCGTGTATAAGTAAGAGAGGGGCGAACTGAGTGAGTCAGTGTCGGCAGGGACCTACTAGAGAGTGGTCAACGGTCAGTGTGTGTGTGTGTGTGTGTGTGTGTGTGTGTGTGTGTGTGTGTGTGTGTGTGTGTGTGTGTGTGTGTGTGTGGTTCTTCTGAAAGCCTACAGGTACTTTTTTGTGGATTTTCTCGCAAAACATGGCATGTATCCTTAGTGTTTTCGCCTCCATTGTTGAAACGTTGGAACCATCGCTGTGTCACACGCTCACTAACGGCATCTTCTCCTTCCACTTCACATATTCTTCAAGCTGCCGCAGCGGCTGTATAATCCTATTTCTAGTAGCGTTTTAGAAGGACTCCAAGTTCAAACTTTGTTATCTCCATTTTGTGATTGTTTATTAACAATTGAGAACTGATATATGCTCGCAATGCACGCTACATTAGCTATGGCATCCTGTAAATATCATTGCCAAACCAAAGAAACCCAATACATATTCCAAAACACCAACATCAAAAAAGACCAACATTACTCATGAGACAACCCATTACAACTTGTATGGCTGTTACACTCCTTGGGTTATACCTTCAAGCGATAAAAATAGTGAAACTATTGAATTTGAACCAATTATGGCTGTCTACCGCTACGAATTTATCGTTTTGGTTTTATCACTTTGCTAGATCGAGGTGCAATTACTAGTTGTAGCTTTGGTTATACGTTTTCCACAGCTGTTACTTTAAAATTATTGTTTAATCCATTAGGTTTATTTTTAATAAAATGTAGCGATCTTTTTCCGGAGAACTTAGAGATATATTAAGACATCAGTACCGATATTTTTAAGAGTAAAGTTAAGTATGCTAAATACGTGATTTATTATATCAGAGTGCCTCAAACTTATATTATATCTGTGCTGAACCGATAAACAAGACAAGTATCTGTGCATTCTCTTCCTGGAAGTAGACTGAGCAGGTTTGGTGTAGCTTGGCGTCAAAACATCATGATGAATAATTATAAATTCAGATTTTAACTATCTATCGATACGTTTTATCTTTGAAGCTCACAGAAAAGAATACTAGAAAATAGTTTTATATTCTCTCTATAAACCACGATAACTTGGAATACTAGTAATTACGTCATTGCTGTAGGAAGTACGCTTATTTCTGTTACTGACACGATATTAAATACTGATTATAATGTTAAAATTGCATAAAAGAACTTACATTAATATCAATGAGACTAGTGAACCAGTAGCTGCATTTGTATCTAATTCAAAAAAGGTTAGGCATTATAAGAAGGCATTTCAGCGTGACAACAAGCTACAACTCAGTGCATTGCCGTGCGAGTGGTCACGGGTTCGATTCCCGGCTGGGAGTGAGGAGTTTTCTCCATTCAAGATAATTCCCCATCTTCTCCAGAGGGTACGAATGGGTGCGTGATCTAATGATTAAAACCCAACGAATACGAATTAGCACCTTTGATATGTTCCGAAGGAGAACGGCCGCCGATATGACCATTGCAGTTAAAGGCGAAGTATAAATGGAACTAATAATAATAATAATAATAATAATAATAATAATAATAATAATAATAATAATAATAATAATAATAATAATAATAATAATAATAATAATAATAATAATAATAATAATAATAATAATAATAATAATAATAATAATAATAATAATAATAATAATAATAATAATAATAATAATAATAATAATAATAATAATAATAATAATAATAATAATAATAATAATAATAATAATAATAATAATAATAATAATAATAATAATAATAATAATAATAATAATAATAATAATAATAATAATAATAATAATAATAATAATAATAATAATAATAATAATAATAATAATAATAATAATAATAATAATAATAATAATAATAATAATAATAATAATAATAATAATAATAATAATAATAATAATAATAATAATAATAATAATAATAATAATAATAATAATAATAATAATAATAATAATAATAATAATAATAATAATAATAATAATAATAATAATAATAATAATAAACTCAGTGCATTATCAGCGCAGGTGGTGGATTCTGACATAATCTAAACTAAATACTACCACACACAGTGAAAAAAAAACAGCGAGTTTATTTAATCTGGCAACACTGCACCATAGGCGTCGCCTTCAAATATATCTATATACTAATTCTGTAACAATACTCCTCTGGACCGTAACTTCGCAGCGAAGTATAATATAATGATTCAGAAGGCGACGCATTTGTTGTTCCATTAAGTGGAGTACTGAAATGTTATTGGCAAGTGCAGAATGTTGAGGTTCGATGTCGGAGGGTTGAACAGCCTAGAGAGACAAGTTTGAAATCAATGGAATAGTGCAAGATGTGTTGAAAGAGCGGTGCAGAAGAAAGAGAAGTTCCACCGATAACGAGAGTGTTGATGCAGTCATTTAGGCCTTTGTTGAGAGTTTACACAGGGGACCTTTTGAACTTGCACAACACAACATTTCGTTGCTGAGGAATACTCTTTCGAAGAATGTATACATAATTTTGAGACACTCTATTTAAGATATCCTAGTGTCCTTTTTGCAGGCCTGTGCACTAATCTACTTTAATTTAATAATTATGTGTATTAAGGAAGATAGGCCTGTTTTCTTAATAGTATGTTTTGATTAAAATTTTCCAATGATTGTTTTTTTTTTTAAATTAGTAGATCCGCTATAGCATTCAGATGTGGTTTGCATCATAATAAAATGATTTTATATCTCTGAAGTTATGCAGAATTTTGCTACAATATGAAAGCTGCAGTGCCATTTTTAAAAATTACCTAAAATTTGAGTACAGCAATAAAATAGACGAGGAGTGATAAAAAATAACGGTAGGTTTGAATTGCGGGGCTTTATGCATCCAATTTTCAAAATATTTTGTTATTTTTTTGGTACAGATGTTTATAATGTATAATGTAAGACTTAAAAGTTTCACGGCGAGTGTATTAATTGTAGCTTCATGGGTGTCAATATCAATGTCAAAAATGTCCAGCTTTCAGCTATTCCAAGCTCCTATGGCCTTCCTGAAGAAGGTTAAAGAGTGTCTAGGTTAAAAATGTCGAGCTTGGAATGAACATTATGAAGCACCTTTCACTACTGTCGACTCAGTTTTCGGATCAACCTTCTTTGTAGCAACAGCATTTCATAGTTTACATGTTATGGGGTTAAAAAATTAAGAACATAATATATCTTAACATTGTAATAAACCGAAAGAATTAAAATAATCATTTCCTCGGCACGGTTTCTAATGTATGTTTGAGTTTTCAGCTGTTTTGAATATTTGGTTTATTGTTGACAGTCGAAAAGATTATACCAGCTTTTGAGTATTCGGCGAACGCCTACTTAATTTGTAGTAAATTTTGCTTGTAAAATGGAATAAAGTGCAGTACCATATTTCAAATGCAGGTGTTGCTCTTGGCAAAAATACTATGAGTAAGTCAAGAGTTTACGAGTGGAAGAAAAGTTTCAAAGAAGGCGAGAAGACATTGAAGACGACGACCGCTCTGGAAGCCCTCGCACATCAATTATCTAAAAATGTGGAGAAAATGAATAGAAAAATCGCCGAAAATCAGCATCAGAAATGTTTGACTACAAATTATGACAAAACCACCCGAGAAAATTGCATCACGATAATTGCTCCTCCTCACATCTCAACGCTTGTTCATTTTTTTTAAATCAAAACAAAAACCGTTATGTTACCTCAGCCACCATATTCACCAGACATGACCCCTAGCGACTTCTTTCTATTCCAAAGGCTGAAGAGAATCATGAAACGTCGTGATGAGATTAAAAAAAAAAAAAAACGCCGACAAACCTGGAAAAGTGAGTTCTGAAGTGCTTCCAAGATTGGAAAATACGCTGACACAAGTGATATTTGAAGGGGGAAAACTGAAGTTGATCAATAAATAAAGATTCTTTAAGAAAATGTAATACTCCCATCATTGTCTGATCACACCCCATACAACAAATAAAAGAGGACACTTGAACTAACAATGACCTTCGGTTATCTTAAACGCTGAAGATTTCTTAGTATTACTTCAACTAGCTACTTACCACCAATGCTGGCGTTGTAGGCGATTCCTATGCCACAGTAATTGTTGAAGGCGATGGCTGCTACTTCGCCGGCGCACCGGGTCCCATGTTTGTTGTCGCCGTTATCTCTCGGCATAGGGTCGTCATCGTTGTCGTTGATATCCGTGCTCGCATGTTGGTCCTGCAAACAGAAAAACGCTTTTTAGTTTTAACATGCCACCTTTCTCAGGCTACATTCATAAATCATGCTTCTGCTTTTGTTTTACTATTATCACAGCTCCACACATTAATTAGGTACCTTCGAGGATACGAAAAATCACTGCATTAACTGTTAAATTAATATTTAATAATGATGCGTTACATATCTGAGTTTAGAAGCAGAAATGCATCTGATGATTTATAAATTAACATAATTTAAAAATAATAATAAAGTCTAATGTTACAAAATAATTCAGTATAAATCATATACTTCAGTAAGATCTACATTGTGTAGTATATACGAGGCTGTTCAATAAAGAATGATCTTAATTTTTTACGGTCATAATTTTTCGCACTAAAATTCAACCTTACCATATCCGGTTAGCTTAATGTGAAACAAACACGCCGTAGTAGTTCCACTGTTGGTACTCCTGGTTTCCGCATGTGAGAACCAGGCAAGTTCAGACTTGTTCAGTATCGCCTACCGCTGCACTGGAGGTAACACGCGAGGAACAATATACGGCTTTGAAATTCTGCTTTCGTCTCAACAAATCTTCAGTTGAGGCCTATACAATGTTACAGGAGGCCTATGGAGAGTCTGTTCTTCTCTACAGCACAGCTCGAAGGTGGTTTAAAATGTTTAAAGAGGGGATACAATCAATTTCAAAGGAAGGTGGACCCTGTGCTTCAGTTACTGCTCTTACAGAAGAAAACATCAACACTGCTGCTGCCATTGTGAGAGAGGATCGACGAATTACCTTAAGATCACTTCCTGAAATACTGAACATTTCATTGCGTGCCACATTTCCGTGAAGCAAGCTGGATGCTGCACCACGATAAGACGTGGCCGCATATTGCCAATGTTGTTGCTGAATATCTTGCAAAAATCAACATGAAGTGCATCTCTCACCCTCCCTATAGTCCGGATTTAGGCCCATGTGACTTTTTTCTATTCCCTAACTTGAAGAAACGCCTTCGTGGGAGGCATTATCCATCATCAGAAGCAGTGGTGAAGGCTGCGGAGGAGATTTTGAAGGGTATCTCAGAAAATGATTTCGAGCATGTCTTTGAAGACTGGCAGAAACGCTGGGACAAGTGCACCGCATTCAGGGGAGACTATTTTGAGAAGGACCATTAAAATTACGAGGATGAGTATAGATACGTTGTAAAAAAGAAAAAAAATGTGATCATTCTTTATTGAACAGCCCTCGGATATTTTCCTATCCCTTATGATTTGGCGGTTAGGTATTAGGATTTTCCAAATTAATTCGGAGTAAAGAGAATCACACATGCTATTGGTAGAATATTGGACATACAACTTTTATCCTTAATACAAATATCTTAAAAGTCTTTAGGGCCATTTTTTGAGAAAATTAAGAATATTGAAATATTATACGTTGAGCGCAGTCTGAATGATTCAAGCACGGAATTTGACTTTTATTCGAATTTTCATTTTCTTACATTTATAATTTTTTTTTAATTAACGTCTTTCAGAGTCAAGTCATATTAGACGCTGAATGAAATGGGTGAAATGGTGCTCAAATAAGCCCAGGGTCCATAAAGCATAGAGTTACTCACATTCATCTTTCAGGATAAGGGAAAACGCCGGAATTAACCTTATCCAGATAACTTACCCTGACCGAGATTCAAACTTGGAACCTCGCAGACACGCTACCAGTTACGCTACGGAGGCGGGGTTCTTTGTGATATAGAATTTTTGCGTGTAAAAGTGAGTTAAAAAGTGCATGAATTCAGATGAAGTGAATTTACTGCGAGATGTGATATCAGACTTTTCGTATCAATTATAATATTTCCTCTACTGTATACGGCAGAAGCGGCAGAATAAACAAACATATACAAAGAAAACAAATGACGAAAACATCAGTTTTAAGTCACAATAATATAGCTGCTTTTAAAATGCACCAAGGACAATCAAAGCAAGAGATGTAAACAGTTTTATAGACGTTTTACGGTAACATTTATTTATTGATGTTACAGTTTTATAAAAGATCTCAGAATACTAATTTAGGAGAGCTTTTATTTCAAAGGAAGAAGAAATGATCACAGCCCTTCTTTGCGTGTGGGGTTAGTGCCTCAAATTCAAGAGAGACCGAGTTTGAAACTGGGAAAGGGTGAGTTCATAAATAACTGGCGTTTCCTCTTATCCTGAAGTATGGATGTGGCTAACGTTAATCTATTTCATAACTTGTCTGACATGACCTAACCGGTCAAAGGAAGTTATATTTAAAAAAAGGTAAAGTTAAAATAAGCCGCATAAACTAGTTTGAAAATTGTAAGTAGAGCCCGAATTGATAAGCACCATCAAGCAAGCATATAGGCACGAAAAATGAAGCAAACAAGCACCAAAACTGCCCGCCTCGGTAGCGTAGATGGTAGCATGTCTGCCTCACGTTCAAGAGGTCCTGAGTTCCAATCTCGGTCAGGGTGAGACCTGGATAAGGTTTTGTCTGGAGTTTTCCTTATCCTCAAAGATGAATATCGGGTAACTCTATGCTCTATGGACCTAGGGCTCATTTGAGCATAATTTCACCCATTTCATTCACCGTCCGAAATGACTTGACTTTGGAGGACGTAAATTGCAAAAAAGCACCAAAATAAGCAAATAAAAATTTAATCATTAACATACTGTTTCGTACAAATTCAAATTGTTCTTTATTTCCGTAGAAGTACACTTTGGTCAACCGTTACAGTAGCAGAATTACGTACCATATAGAAATACAATGCTCAAGTCCGTTGACCACTAACAAAAGAGTTCACTCAACTTCCAGTTCAATTACCACTCTCTCATTAGGACACTGTTTACAACAACAACTCTCGTTACAACTGCGTTTACGACTGTCCGATAAACTAGCCACGGCTTCTTTTTATACACGACCATTCATGATACCAGACGGTTGTAGAATGTTCTCTATCAATCAAGATGTCACTAGAATTTTCCATTTGTCTAACTTTATTTGTTTCGGCAGACCTTTTATCTCCGCGTATATTTATCTGTTTCGGGATACTCTTTATCTCCGTGTTGCACTATCAGTCCCTTAACTCTGCGCGCCGCACTGTCTATGTACGCGTTGCCGCCAGTCGCGATAATACCTTACTGAGTTTCTCAAAGACAGTTTTAGCAATACCGGGAGTCTCTAAAGGAAACCTTACTGAAATTTAATCTGTCAAAGAAAGTAAATGTTCCAAGGTAGTATTTTGAGCCTTCAACTGTTTTATAATAGCAGTTATTTTGGAGAAACGGTTATGGATGTACTCTATCTTATTTTGGATGGCAATATTAACAAAAGATTCCTGTGCTGTAGGCAATGCTGCTTCCTTCATCTGCACCTAAGGAGTACAACATTGTTTTTACTTCATTGAACTGTTCTGTGTAGTATGCGGAGCCTTTTACCACGAACTACATCGAGTTAAAACTGGCTAGGAGGTAAAGATAAATCTGGAAGGACTTCATTAAATTTTTATTACTCTAATCGGCGACAGTGTAAACACTTTCTTTACATCAGAGACAAGAAGATCCGTGTCTGTGACTTTGTGGGTTCGTGAAATTAAAAGTCCAATTGCACAAACTCAAAATGTTCTTTATTTTCACCGAATTACAGCTGGAACACTTGCCGATTACATAGAATTACTTAGCGCACACAATTACAATCCACCAGTTCGTCTGTCACAGGTCCATTCCACGCTCACAATTACGTACAACTCCTCTGATACACGTACACCGTCTTCCAGTCCGTTCTCTAACTCGGCGCTCCTCACGGCTGCTCGCCAAGAACATAATTGACTCGTCCACTGCAGTCCTTATATAGGAAGATCGCTGTTTCTGGAAGCCTCGCGGCTCGGAAAATCATCCCGAATGTTCTAGACGTCAGGAGGGGGAGAAAGAGGCGGCCAGCGACCAGTGACACTTTCCTCAGCATCCCCTTCAGTGAACGCCACAAGATAAATGGGTAGACGTGGTCTGAATGCCTCCTGTCGCCCACCCAGCTGCTAGCTGGAACTGCCTTCCGATAATTAGGTGACAATATTGGTTCCTAATTGTTTCAGCGAGACGATGTAAACCGTATGAATGATAAAACGATGACTAGAAGTGAAAATTTACTTTTAAATTTACATGATTTGGATAGAATTAGCTACTTTAATTAAAAATCATAAATAAGTAAGCGAACCACGTATTTCAACAAACAACCATTTATAAGCACTTCACTTAGAAATCCGAGTTCTAATTAGTATGGTATAGTAACAGCAATATGAGCTATCCACAATAGCTATGGAAAGTATTGCTATTTATTCTTTTATACGACTGGGATATAACCTGGAGTAACTCCAGGTTATATAAACGCAGTCAAGAGCTTGTATAAACAAACAAATAAACATGTGTTTGTTTCTTGATCGGGTAGCTTTAGTGGATATTAATATTAAAACAGAGGCAATTTGTATGTGTCAATATAAAATGTATGTATGTGTCAAAAGCTACTCAACTGTCTGTGATAGCAGTTATTTCTGGACGGACATGTTCATAAAGTACCTTCTCATTTTCTTTCATATATTGCTAACATAATTATATATATAATATGCGAACGCTGTTCAATAAAGAATGGTCATAATTTTTTAATGTCATAATTTTTCGCACTAAAATTCAATCTTATTGTATTTTGTTAGCTCAATGTGAAACAAACACGCCATAGTAGTTTCATTGTTAGTACTCCTGGTTCCCGCCTGTGAGAACCAGGCAAGTTCAGACATGTTCAGTATCTCCTACCGCTGCAATGGAGGTAACATGCAGTTAAAGTTGATGTTAGAGGAAGATCCGGAGTTTCTTTCAAACGTAATCACTGCTGATGAAACTTGGCTACATCATTTTGATCCTGAGAGCAAACAGCAAAGCTCAGTGTGGAAATTTCCTTCATCACCAACCTCCAAAAAGCAAAAATGGTTGCCTCTGCTGGGAAAGTTATGGTCATCTCATTCTTCGATATTCATGGAATGGTTTATCAGCATGTTGTACCTGCACACACATCAGTAACTGGACAATACTACAGGGATGTCCTGAAAACATTGAAAGTCCATATCAGGCGCAATAGACCACATTTCCGTGAAGCAGGCTGGATGCTGCACCACGATAATGTGCGGCCGCATATTGCCAATGTTGTTGCTGAATATCTTGCAAAAATCAACATGAAGTGCATCCCTCACCCTCCCTATAGTCAGGATTTTGCCCCATGTGACTTTTTTCTATTCCCTAACTTGAAGAAACGCCTTCGTGGGAGGCATTATCCATCATCAGAAGCAGTGGTGAAAGCTGCGGAGGCGATTTTGAAGGATCTCTCAAAAATGGTTTCCAGCATGTCTTTGAAGACTGGCAGAAATGCTGGGACAAGTACATCGCATTCAGGGGAGACTATTTTGAGAAGGACCATCAAAATTATGAGATTGAGTAAAGGTAACTTGTCAAAAAAAAAAAAAATGATCATTCTTTATTGAACAGTCTTCGTATATGTAATGTTCCAATGTCTTTGTGATTTGAGAATAATAATTGCATTAAAGGTAAAATGACTGGGAGAATCTAAATTGGTTTCTGGTTTTAATGTTGAATTTGGAAGAGGAGGTTTTGATTTAATTCTTTATAAGAGAATATTCAAGAATTTTATTATTTTATATATGGTAGCTGTAACATAAAATGTAATCGAATTTGTTTCCAACAATGTCATATGCAAGCATACAATGTCGGTATATTTTAATACCAGTCATAAACGGTAATTTTACTTTATTTCTTTTGTATATTGCTATCAAAATCGCCGCCAGACCATGTTACATAATTATATAAAGAGAGAAAGTTGTTTTCTAACGTTAGAAACTAGTCAACCAATACTTCATAAGTAACAACTGAGAATATCTTTAGCAAAGAGGTCAGCTTGGTGGCCTGGTAGTGTGGAATCTTCATATTTACCAGCTTTCTCTATATTTGGTTTTATATACTAAAGGTTTAAGCATTATGTGAAAATTATGTAGCTTTTAGGTTATTAAATAACGATAGGATTATGCGGAGAAAAATAGAGACGCGTTCTGCCAAAGTTAAAGATAATTTTCTGAGTCAAAAGATTTTTCTTCTAGTTACAGCTGAATCTGTACGAAACTAAAATATAAGGGTTAAAGGGAAAGATTGGCCATAAAATCATCCGGTAAATAATAAAAATTAATTAAACCATCATTGGATATAATGGGCTATCTGTGCAACGTGGGCAGCCTGTCGTACGTCACATACTCAAATAGAAATCGGGATTAATGATATGTTATTAGAAGAAATTGACAGCATAAAATCTCTGGGTCTTCAAGTAGGCAGATGTTTAGATTGGAAAGCTCACATAAATTATATCTTACCTAAACTCAGCTCTGCCTGTTATGCTATCCGAGAGCTGGTTAATGTGAGTTCTATTGACACACTTAAATTAGTATATTATGCATACTTTAACTCTATTATGGAATACGGAATATTATTTTGGAGCAACTCAGTAGAAAGTAAAAGAATATTTCTTATGCAAAAGAAGGTTATAAGAATCATTACTAACACCCACAACAGATGCTCCTGTAAAGATCTTTTTAGAAGATTGAAGATATTAACGCTTCCTTGCATGTATATATTCTCGATCCTAAAATTCTTTGTATGCAATCGTGCCTTATTTGCAACAAATATTGTAATTCCCAGAATAAACACTAGACAAAAGTATAATATCCATTATCCCGGTGCTAAACTTTCTTGCTTCCAGAAAGGTGTGCATTATGAAACTATCAAAATATTTGGCGCACTTCCTAATGTTCATAAAGAAAAAATATCGGTGCTTTTAAAAATGTTGTTAGAGGGTACCTCTGCTCAAAATCTTTTTATTCTGTAAAATATTATCCGAATGATAAATTATCCTGATAATGCTTCTGTAGCTCTGTAAGAAGTATCTGTTACAATGACAAATCATTACGAATAAATCTTTGATGCAAGTTGAAAGTTTATTTTTAATGTATATGTATTTAAGAAATAAAAATGAATGGTATCCATTTCAAAAAGGTTGAGACGTACTGGCATAAGCCAAGTGAAAGCTGATTTAAAAAGTGTTTGATTTTGTATCATATATAATTATCCCTGCTCTGTTTTCCATAATGTTGTTCATATTGCCTGTGTACTATATGTGTCTTAGTTAACTTTTGTACATATATATGCTATTAAATTTTATACCTCTGGACATGTTCAATATTCACAGCCTTTTCTGGCTACAAGTGAACCTACTGAACGAAAATCAATCTAATCTAATCTAGTAGTTTATGCTATTCACAGCAGTAAAGTGAAACCAGCCTATATCACGTGATTTATTCTTTAAGCGGAGTAACAACGAACACTGCTCCAGCCAATGAAGGATGAGTTCGATTTAGTTGCGATGTCAGTCTAATTATAAAATGGACTATAGCAACATGCTCATCTTGTCAAGTGTTAATCCTCCTCTACTCTTGCGTTAACCTGGAGGCAGTAGTGTGTGTGAAACCAAGGCACGACTCACCTGCGGAAGTGCAGCTGTCGTATATAACGCGGTAAGCTTTCTGCATACAACGGATGTTACACTCTGTACCAGAAAGGTGTCTACCAGCGAGGAAAGATTACATTTTATGCTCTGAAGAACATCTAAACACTTCCTTTGTGCGAGGCTTTGTTAACTTGCCAATTCAGCATCCTTTTCGCATTACGTTCCTGGATTTGTCAAAATAACCTTCATGATCATCGATATTTAATTCGTTCTTATTGCTGGAAAATACTACATAAATTATAAACAATATTTTATGTCAGCACTTCTGAATTAGAGAATTTAAATGTTCAACACAGGAATTCTTCAGAAATAAACGCATATGATATACAAATATACAGCGATTGACCTAAAACTATCACGCAAATGTCGTTAAAACAAAATGAGAAATTCAAAAACGACTTTAACAGGCAGGAAGGCAGCGGAGGGGCTGATTAAAGTATATGATACAGGCCGTTTAAATGTATCGTTTTCAACATAACTTGTTGCTTTCCCTACCAGTACGTAGTACCGGGACCCCTCGCACGGCAGGCAGGTACTCTACCGACTGAGCTACGGGGCCGGCCTATGAATGAATTGAATGCACAAAATTTAGTCTGCTACTCCCTCCTGAAATTGCTTATTTCTGTTTCTTCCCCTTATATTTAACATTCCAGTTGTAAAACTTTAATGAGAAATATATTATTTTTACTCTATTTCTATATTTACCCCAATTTTCATTAAATTTGAAAAATTTAATGCCACGGACGGGATTTGAACCACGTATCTCCTGATTTCCGTCCAGTCGCTCTTACCCATTGAGCTACCATGACCAACGTGCCGTCGTGACATTAAATTCTCCAATTGACTCATATATTTTTTCACGTATAGTGAAAAATCCCACCCGTGGCATTGAATTTTTCAAGTTGACTCTATCCATCGAAAACCTTAGTCTATATACGGCTAGTGAGAAGAAATGATTAATGTCCACCAATTAACTTAAATAATCTGATCTTAAGTTAAAAAATCTCCCAAACTTTTAGCTCTATTGGAAAATATTTCCATTTGTCTATAATTGAATTCTCTCTCGCTTTTTCAGTATTAATGAATTTCAGAATATAATGTCAATTATAACACAATTTATTACATTTAGTGCATCTCTCTGCTCCTTTCTTTCCTTTCAAGCCACTTAAATTCATTACACCTGTCCTTTCCCATGTTATCCCATTCAATGTTTAAATAACTATAGCCTATTAACGACCTTTTTCAATCGACTAGCTTTTTAACATTTCTCTAGTAACTGATGCAGTTTCCTACGAGGGTTGTTCAATAAAGAATGATCATAATTTTTACGGACATAATTTTTCGCACTAAAATTCAATCTTATTATAATCTGTTAGCTTAACGTGAAACAAACACGCCGTAGTAGTTTCATTGTTGGTACTCCTGGTTCCCGCCTGTGAGAAACAAGCAAGTTTAGACATGTTCAGTATCCCCTAGCGTTGCAATGGAGGTAACATGCAGTTAAAGTTGATGTTAGAAGAAGATCCGGAGTTTCTTTCAAACCTAATCACTGCTGATGAAAGTTGGCTACTTCATTTTGATCTTGAGAGCAAGCAGGAAAGCTCACTGTGGAAGTCTCCTTCATTACCAACCCCCCAAAAAGACAGTGGTTGCTTCTGCTGGGAAAGTTATGGTCATCTCATTCTTTGATATTAATGGAATGGTTTATCAGCTGTTGTACCTGCACACACATCAGTAACTAGACAATACTACAGGGGTGTCCTGAAAACATTGCAAGTCCATATCAGGCGCAAAAGAACACATTTCCATGAAGCAGGCTGGATGATGCACCACGATAATGCGCGGCTGCATATTGCGAATGTTGTTGCTGAATATCTTGCAAAAATCAACGTGAAGTGCATCCCTCACCCTTCCTATAGTCCGGATTTAGCCCCATATGACTTTTTACTATTCCCTAACTTGAAGAAATGCCTTCGTGGGAGGCATTATCCATAATCAGAAGCAGTGGTGAAGGCTGCGGAGGCGATTTTGAAGGATCACTCAAAAATGGTTTCTAGCATGTCTTTGAAGACTGGCAGAAAGGCTGGGACAAGTGCATCGCATTCAAGGGAGACTATTTTGAGAAGGACCATCAAAATTATGAGGATGAGTAAAGGTACGTGGTCAAAAAAAATATTGTGATCATTCTTTTTTGAACAGCCCTCCTATATCCCTCGTCGGGCCAATTGAGAATAAAGCTGAGGCAAGTTCAGACAAAAATACCCAAGAGCCATTTTCATCAGTTGTTTTTCCCGAGTCACACAAGGAAGTGGAAATTAGCGAAACTTTACGTATAATTCGAAAATTATAATTTGGCGTAACCATAATTTGACAAATCACTGTAGAACAGAAGATTTCTGTATATCTGTCAGTCTATATCAGAAGCTTATTATGACTGATCAACAAGCCGTTAATATACGCGGGGAATAAACAGATCCACAACATTTCTTGAAGCAAATAAAATCTTTGGAATATAGTTTCACATAAAAATGCGAACCAATTGCCTTATGCTACTACATCGTAAGTAAATTAACTGCAAGTGAGGTAGCACATCGTGGTCGTGCAAGCAAATGAACATAGATTATTGAATTGTTCAAGACTGATTCAACTTTCCAAAAACCTGGAAATTATACAATTAGGGTAGGCTCTTCCAGGTTCCCAGCTTCCAAATGGCAATCACAACGAACTCGTGACCATCCAGCTCATATGACATTGTCATATTACACTTAACATTCATGAATATTTCATGTGCCGAGGACATAAGCCTCGACATGTTTTAGATTTTGGAAAATCAGGCAATAAAAAATTGAATCTGTTTTGCGCAGAACAAGCCTAGCTAGATGAATCTGTTTTAAAGCCGTGATTCGTTTAGGCAATTAAACATGTATCTAGCGGCCCGTTGTATGCGCGACTAACACGCGTTCGGTGCAATTTTATTTCCACGACAACACAATCACTCAATCAGCTGCGAGGATAACGCGCTACAGGATGTAACATGGTGCAGCCCGCCGCCGAGTGCTTATTATTTAACAAATCGCGTTCCATTGTTATTATTTACGGCTTCGCTTCTATGAACACGTCATTTTCGATACAATGTATGTCCTTTTCGCTACAACATCCAGGAAGGGGAGGAATATCGATTTGCAATGGTCCGTATTCGCTGTTGTAACAGATTCTTGCTATCAGTCAGAGGATTTGAGTTCGGTCCCTGACAGAAACTGGTGCATTTAAAATCCCTCCTAACTTCCTTATGTACCGGGCGTTCAAACTTCACTAAACACAATGGTTATTGAATGATGGTAATAATAATACTTAATAATAATAACAATAATACCTATGTACAATATTTTACCGAGAGAAATTGTATGATACACTTTTTTTAAGGTGAGAAGGTACTGCCTATCTGCACAATGCTATTTCCATGATATTTGGGTGCAGATTACTAAGTAATTTTTTGTGATATGTACCTGAAAATTTTCAGGCATGTTCTTAAAACATTTATCTTTAATAATACCTACTATTATTTTAAAATTTTGTGCTGATAATTTGTTATAATATTTTAGTTTTGTAAAAAAAGCACTGCAATTTCAGAAAATTTTATTTTTTTAAACAAGTATTACGAATCTGAGAGAAAAAATATCTTCTTCTTATTATTATTATTCTTATCAGTCTGCTTAATACACACAAACATTTCATATTTTTTGGTTGATTATTTTTTTTTTTTTTAAAAAGTGTACCGGAACCTGAAAAAAATGTGAAGCAGAGAAAAACAGCTTTAAAGTTGATATATTGATTACTGACTTCTCACATGAGTCAGAACATTCCTGCTGCATAGTCTGGACCCTCTGTACCCTCACTTATTCTTTACAAGTTGCTCTTCATTTTTCTTTTCTTGGCCAGTTCTTCAACTATTTTATCTGCTTTCAGGACTCGCAGCTCATCAATTTCTGTATATGACTAATATCATGATTAGCACATGTATTGTGTGTATTGGGCCTACTAACCTCAATATTACATGTGGTTTCATTGTTTATTGTATTTATATTTTCTACATTTACTTTTCCATGTTTAGTAAAACGATTGCCTATAAGCTTTCTCTTTCGAAATGTTTTTGGCCTACCCATATCACATATTCACCAATAACTAGTACAAATATTATTCAGAACAAATAACTGTTCACATACACAACGAAAGACAAAAGAAAAACTAGCATCATTGGAGTAACAGTGGTACCAGCAGAAAGCTTGAAAGATCCCTTACAAAACAAGGCTCAGTTCAGAAATATCTGTTCAGTATTACAGAAGTTATGATCAATTCTCTGAAAGCTTACGAAAAGGGGCGTGGCAAAAACTTAACACCCACTAATATAATTAGCAAATTAGGTATAAAATATTTATCCAATTTACCTTTTAACTATACATTTGTAATCTAGAGGGATGACATTATAATAAAATGTAAAAATAAAAAATGCGAATTTTAACCTTACCTTAAGCATTTAACACCCTCTATATACATACGGCATCACAGGTGTTTGGACAATGATAATACAGAAATAAAATGATAATTTAGGAACAAACCGTTCTGAGCTAAGCTTGGAGTAACTCTCTACTATTCACCATTTACGAGAACTGAAAAATAGTTGAAAAAACTCAAGAAGGTCCTGGCGTAAACTTTAAGTTCAAGAATCCGTACCTTAAGTAAAGGCGCCACTAACATTTAGTAGACATCTTGCAACATTTGATCATGTACTCCATAATTTTAAAAATGCCTAGAGACCACATTTTCATATTTTTACTTTTTTATAAGTACCCATATTTATACAAGGTACGATAAGAAACCAGAATAAAATGTTTTTATTATCAAATTTGAAGGTTTTGAAAATTATTTTTTAAACAAACCCAGTTTTTGAAAATGTTTCACACAATGCAGCTTTCATCCAATTCTTTTGATATTTGTTATACAGATTCCAAAAATTCAAGCAATTAAATCTGTAATACATTCTTTTATTTTGAATGGTTTTTGAGTTTATTACTTTTTAAAGGTGAAAAACAATTCAACATTATTTTCTTTTTAACTAAGGTGGAGGGATCACTGAGAGTGGGGGAGTCGCTGTACTGCATGCCGGTGTTGTTGAATGAGTTCAGTCTGGACTCGTTAAGAACGTTCTTGCATCCGTTTGGTTTCTTCCCTCATCCCTTCTTCCCGGGAGTAATGTCAGAACCAAAAAGGGTCCTCATGGCCTACGTGCGGTGTTCTGCACCGGTTGTAGCGGCCCCTCCGTGTATGCGCCTTTACGATTACATTTTGCATGAGGTTAGGATGAGATCAAACAGCAGCATTGGACATAGGAAGACAGCACTCTACTACTTTACTCTGATGAGATTTAATTGCAAGAAACGCATACACCCGCGAATTGGAGACAAAGTATATTTAGTTCTGCATTGAGCTGTTGAAATGAGTCAATGAGATTATGTCAGAATCCACTGCGCAAACAAAGGCTTTGATACGCTAAGTCGTATGTAATGCCTTCTTGTACTGTTCAACTTTGTCTGTGGACTTATGTGAATATTACAAATGCGATCTCTGGTTCATTAGTCTAATTAACACTGTGACAGGGCGGCTGCGGCTCAATTTTATCGGGAAGTGGGCGCCGGCAGTCGGAAGTTTTAACAGATCTGTACGTGCTATCCAGGCGCAAATACTGCACACGTTATCACCAGATAACTAGAATCTTCTAGAATTTTAACCTTATCGAACATTCTGGAACGGCATGAAAATTTCTTATATAAGATAGCGCTCTCGTAGAAAGTCAAGCAGAGTTTCTCGAGTTGGTAAGCCAGTAACCCAATTCATGAGTGTTTCTGATGCTACGAAAAGTTTCGTTCACCGAGCAAGTTTTGTGGCGCCTATTTTGATTTCCAGCGAGTGCAAGAGATTGAATATATGTGTTTGAGTCTCCAGCGAGTGAGCTGTCAGTAAGAAGAGGCTGCGTTGTGCGTATTTCATTACGACGTGAAGAAAGTGAAATGATAGGGATCAATAGAACCAGCTCACTTATAAAGTAATTGTGTATGTTAAATTAAGTCTTAGGGGAAGGTTATTAAGTGACAGCGAAGTCACAGTTTAAGAGCTTGATGTAGTCAAACTATTAACATAAATTCTTTTAAAACAGGTTAACATATTCAATAATGAACGTAACTCACTACATCATCCACGCCAATAACAGAAATGGCATATTTGTATAGAATGACGTAATACAGGTATTCCAAGCGCCGTGTTTTGTAGAGAGAAGATAAACATTTTGTGACATTCTTTTCTCTGAGTGAAAGAAAGAGGTGAGAAAGCCTATCTCTAAATTAATAAATATATAATAATTAAAATTTGAATTTATAATTATCCATCACATTGTGTTGATAATAGGTTGTATCATAATTCGAAACACCTGCTTACTTCTCCCGCAGGAAAACAATGTTGCAAATGGCTGTTTTGCTTATCGATACAAATGAACTGCAGAGAGAGAAGTTAATATACTGTCGCGAGGCATTGTTTTGCGGCGGGCCGCGGCCAGCGCGTGGGGCGCGGAGCTGGACTCTTGCCGAGAGAGAGAAGGAAACAGAGAGAGAGACAGAGTGATGTCTGGATAATTCTTTCCTTTTCTTGCCGTCCTGAAAGGTCGTGAAACTTCGGCAGCTTTCGAGAAACTATGGCTCAGGTATAAATAAGCGGCAAGGTGAAAGCAACGTTAAGACCAGTGAGAGGCGGAGTCCCCGAAGGCTCTGTACTATCTCCCACCTTATTCAACGTCTTCATGGCAGATTTCCCCACAGAGTCGAAATGGCACAATATGCTGACGACGTGCTTCTGTTCTGCAAAGACAAACACATTCTCTGAGCCTTCAACCCCTTACAAAGACTCCTCCGCCTAACACAACAGTGATGTCGGCGTTGGCGGATGTCCGTTAATCCGGACAAAAGCTAAGCCATTCTTTTCACAAAGCGCCACACCCCCGCAGATTGCCCCAACTTCAGCTTCCGAGGTCGAAGGATAGAGTGGACCAACTCCGTCCAGTACCTTGGAGTAACTTTGGATAGAGGCCTAACTTTTCGCCAGCACATCAAGGACCTAGCGGCAAGGGTGCAAGAAGCAATTGCTTCCCTGTATCCAATACTGGGGTCAAACTCGATGCCGGTTGGCAAGTTATACCTCTTCCGAGCGCTGGTAATTCCGGTGATGCTATATGCCTGCGAGATCTGGGGCATGGCCGCAGACAGCTGGCTGGCATGGCTTCAGCGTGCACAGAGTAGAGGACTACGGTCTATATATTCTGTGGGTCGTTACTTTCCTACGAGGATGCTTCACGAAGCCTCGGGTGTTTCATACGTAGAGGATGAAATTAGGCGTCGGGCATCAAAATTTTACGCTACTTTACCAACACATAGAAGCGCCCTTGATAGATTATTGGGAGATTATGACCCCACTAGGCGCCGTTCCAGGCTGTTCCGGGTACCCCGCATGGCTTGCGGTCACCCGAGATAACCCAGGAGCTAATCCTAACAGCAGCTAAAGCTGAGCTCCACATAACCTTCTAAGCTGTTTGGCATCAAAATTTTCCAGCGAAATAACTAACTTTAAAATTAAAACACCAGGGTGCAAGGTGTTGCATCCTTTCCTACAACCTGAAGGTACATAAAATTGTAACCTCAAAAGAAACTCAAACCTCAAAACCCACAACACATCCTAAAAAATCCCAAATGAAAATCCTTACCTGCGGTAAAACTCTTAACGGGTGGACATGCAGCAAAAACCTTCTGGCTTTATACAGCCAGCCAGCACTACGGACGGACGAACAGTTAGTTGCTAGTCAGTTGTTAATCGAGTGTGCAGCTGTGTGGACGTGTGGCAGACGATCTTGAAGGTTGCGTTTGCGTATATTAGGTAATTCTGCTGCTGGCAGGGTTGTACAAAGTGTGTTTTTACTTGTAATAAGGAGCATTTTGAATTTCTGCAAACTAGACTTTTAATTTTAAGAACCCACAAAGCCACAATACCATTACATTTGAGCAACCTCTCAGTTGTATTAGCTATGGATGCTGACTTGCTTCAGGATATTTCCTGCAATTTGTAATTTCCACTTTTGCATAAGTTGCTATTATTAATACCATATTCATGTTTAATGTGTTAAGCGATGGATTTAATTAATATACTCAGCTTTCACACACGCTCATGCTTTAGGCAAAACAGATTTGTGAAATGAAAAATTAGAAGCTGTCATCGAAGCAAGTCCCATCCATCCTGCAACACTGTATGAAGCTCATTTTCCCTTAAAACAGCAATTAACCGGTGGAATTGTGCACAAACGTCGCTAACGACTGAAAAAATACAAGCGTTTATTTGCATGCTAACATTACGGGCGATAAAAATAAAAAATTACTAGTTATATAATTCTCTACACGGTTGTTTATAAAATCCAGTGGAAGTAAATGTAATAACATTTGTGCCAAACCTTTAAATGCTACAGTAGGGAGGAAACAAAAACTATCAGATCGTTTCTATTAACAGAGAGAAAGAGACAGTAGTAAACAGATAATAAAATAACTAAAACTACTGCAGTACTGCAATAGTAAATAACAATTCTGCAGTGTTTGTGAGAAAAAGTGGCAATTACAAAATATAGTATATCTCATCCTGTTTTTCCTGCTTATTTTTCACTCATTTCCTCCAGCGCCTGTCGGTGTCTTTTATTTTTATTTAAATCATCATTTTCATCCCCATTTATTTTTCCTCCTTTTGATTTTTTACTATTCGCGTATCTTCATGCTTTTTCCTCTTCTTGGGTTAATTTTAGCTCTTGTACCTTTTATTGGTTTGCTTACTACTTACTGATATGATATATTTTATTGTGCATATTCCAAAATTTTACAATTTACAACTTTTGGCTACATTTATTTGTCTGTACCTTGTTGCTACCTTGGCTTACATGACACTCTGGTCTTCTGCTCTGCCAGGTAGCTCTTAACCTCCATTAATATGTCTCTTTCTTCCCCCTCATTTTCCTTTCTTATATTCTTTACATTTCTGGCCCATTTTTCTTTTACTTTCTGTAAGAACTCACCAATACTTCTTATCTTCTTTTCCTCCCTGCCCGTTAACATGTTTATAGCTACTGTCCTCTTCTCTACTTTCTCCCATTTTTCCTCCCAAACCTTTTTTCTCCACATTACAACCTCCTCGCATTCTGTTACATAGTGTTCTATGCTTTCTTTTCCCCCCACACAATTCACAAATTCCCTTTTCCCTACCTCTTATCCCTCTTAGAAATATTATTCCTGTTCTCATCCATGCTAACCCTTCTCTCTCTTGTCTATTGCAATAATCTACATATGCTTCTCGTCCCCAATTTCTTTTTATTTGCTTGTAAAATTGTAATGATTTCATATTTTCTAGACTTCCCCATATTTCCTGTCTTTCTATGTCTTCTACTCTGCATTTTACTAATTTACCCACATTGCTTGTATTCCTTTCCTCTAATCTCCATATATCTCCCATTCCTATATTTCCATAATTCCACCTATCCTGCCCACCAACTATTTGAGTTCTCTAATCTTTCTTGCTGTCTCATGCATAATTTCCTAATTTCCCCTTCTTCTTTCGCCGAACACCTATACCAAAATTTTATTATTCTTTCACAACTATAAGTACCATAATGTATTTGGGTAGAATAAAGCTTATCGACAATAAAAAGAAACCTTACAGATTCTGTGAAGGTTGGGAAGTAAAGATATAGCTCTACTCTTCAGAATTTGGGGGCTAAGATGCTAAACACCAAATCACGTTCCCCCGCTTGTTTTTTTTTTTGTGTCTCGTGTTAAGAATGCTGCAGCTATAAAGACACAATCTGTGTGACGGGGTGTAACAGTAAAACAGCGCAGTGGCTATGAAACTTAGCTGTATCGTTAAATACAACACTATTTTTTTTGCTATCCACGCACACGCTTTCCCTGCGGGGAGGGAGATGTCCGGGCCCCCAAACTTTATTGCCCTTCCGTTTACTGCACACACCAAGATAAGCGACAACGCGAACATAAAATACTCCCAAAACTGTTAAAAAATTAGCCGCATTATATTTTGTGTCAACAGCTGTCTACAGAGCCATGTTCCCACCATATATTTGAAGTTACTCCCTCTCCCCTCGATGGACAAACACGGGGATCAACATGTCCCTTGCCAGATATCGACATTGTTGTAGATCACTTCTGTAAACTGGCGCTGCAGCGATAGATCGATCTCAGCTTCACTTCTTAGATCATCTAATTCACAAGAAAGGAAATGAGGCCAACGACGGCGACAAAAGCAATAAAAAAAGAAAGGTGATAAACGAGACTTTCTTTTTTATAGCAAGGTTGGTGGCCAAGATCACATTTTCGATCCACTTTCTTCGTTGGATCTCTTGCCAACCCTCAGAGACAGTCGGTAGCACTTTGAGTGTGAGATAAAGGCCATTCACTATGAAAATCCACAATTTTTGCATAACGACATAAAAATAGGCGTAAACTTAACGCCATATATCGTCATTGATAATGACAAACGGATACATAAGCAGCAGCCAATCGCAGGAGAGTGTGAAACAGTTGGGCTAATATGGCACTAGGCAAAGTGACCGCCGACAAAGAAGTTATGTACACAAATATCTATTATGCTACGATTATTATACATATCCTTGGTGTGATGGCTTCTGTGACCTTATGCAAAAAGGCAGTGAGTCAACACATGGCAACGGAAAATCTCATGAGAAATGTAAGAATAATTAGGTGTATTTACTTTTTTATGCCTATAATCCCTCCGGGCTTAAAGCGGAGGTGCAGATAAACATTACGGTTTGTATCACTCCGCCGGCAAACACGTGTTCAGTCTCTACCGCAGAGGAAGTCAGTTTCGAGAGTTGTGACGTATTTCAGCTGGGAGTGAGGCCTGCACTGCGTGTGACGTCAGGCAAGAGCCGTGTAGCACCACGTTGCCTATATAAATGGCGCTGTGAGTACAGAATCTGAGGGTTCAGTCAGGTGTAGCACACTCGATGACAGCAATGTAGCTGCCACGTACCTAATGGAACTGTTAAACTTACAACGTGACAATTTATTGAAGGACAAATATACATACAAGAAAGATTTGGCTGATTTTTACAAGAATGTCCCCCAAATCAGATTTCTGACGTTGTATTCATTTGCCGCCCGGACATTGTGTATGTTTGTCTCGACATATGTGTACGAACAATTTATTTCTGTTATGAAATTAGCTAAGTCCAAACCCCGAAATACCTTGTCGGATCACAATATAACGTGTAGCCTTCGATTACAAATTTCCCAGACATTATGTCCTGATATTGATAAACTAGTTAAAGAAAGACGAAACAGAAAGTGTCGGAAAGTTTCCGCGTAATTCTGTTCTGTTCTGCTGAGAAAAATACTTTATGTTTTATTTTATTTACTTTATAACATGTCTGACCTTCAGATAAATTACGAGTTGAAGTGGTATATACTTTCTCATAGTAAGGCGGATATGTACGCTTTTGATTGACATCGTAGTGCCATCACCGTAACTCAGTAGCCACAATGTGCAATTCTGCTGTAACGAGTGGAAGAAGCTGATTTCTAGTTTTCCTCTCCTGCTTCCACTTGAGCACCGTTGACGTAGATTGACATATTCCCACTATCAGTGACACATTTCCTTACTTTACCCAGTTTTCTTTTCATTCCTTCTTACGTTTCAGATGTGGTTCTAGGTTTGTTGGTGTGTGGTAATGTAGGGCAGATTACGCGGACGCTTGTTATACCACAGGACTTCGTGGCTAAACGTACTATCATTGTACTATCTTGAATGCTCCAATGGTAAATGGGTATTCAAACCAGGAAATGCTCGGAGTTCTGCGCGTTTCTGTTGCCTGTTTGCTGATACAAATATAAAATGCGTGGCTCAGGGTTGAGCAATGAGGTTTCTCCCAGGGTATGCGTGGATATGTATGAGAAGGATGGTTTTAATGACACTGGAATGCCCGTTTCAAACTGATTTAATGACTGCTTCTTTTTATCATTACATCAAACTTGAAGTTGCCGACCAAGGGTTACCAATATATCACTGTTTAGAGTCAATGTAAGTGGAATGCTTATTACTCGATAACACTTAATTAGTTACGGATGAACCGACAGATATTTTCTCTCATCACTTCTGGTCTGCCTTGCCCAAGACAGAAGAAGATTGCCCTAATCGGCTTCACGCCGAGAACTGCCTCTCCTCACACTGTACACAGCTGTGCGTGGGTGTGTAACTTACACTTCTGAAGCCTTCTTTTCACACAAAGATTCCCTTTGTGACTATTTTGTCCATTGTGATTATTACACTAGGTCATGCCATTATTAAAGGTCCGATGAATACCTATTCAAGCGGAGTCAAATGCTACCCTTGAGAACTCTGCTAAGGACACCGTTTCTTACGTTTCTTTTGTTAAAACAACTATTCAACCCCGTTGCTATTCAACTCAACTGCACCTGCACGCGTTCCACACAAATATACATTCCTTTGAAATCCATTACGATTCGTCATACATCGCATTCCTTAATTTCAGTATCACTGCTTATAGCTTCCAGTGATTCCTCCACTTTATTCTTAAATCTTAAGGGTGTCGTAGGTCACAGTGCACGAAATTTCCCCCACCGTTTCCCCTTCCGTTTCATGATCTATATTAAAATAAGTGGTGGAGAAAGCAAAAAACTGTACGTTAAAATAAAATAAAAATATATGCACTTAAGAGTTGATAAAGAAAATATTATAGATGAGTGTAGAAAACTTTGCAACACAATCCATCAAGATTAAAACTATTACTTTCTGTTGATAGACTCTGAAATATATCAGGACGCTATGACCTAGCATAAACGGTTCATGCTAGAGCAGGAACAGGCCATTAAGTCTAATCCCTAGAAGATAAATGATGGACAGAAACTCTAATTGGCTAACAGTGTGGTATAATGAACATTCGCTTTACAAAGCTACTTCAATGTACGGCACCGTATCTTGTGGAACAAAGTAGCATTACAATAAAACCTTTGAGTGGGGGCTATCATTTGACCATGGAGGGGTTTTGTATCAAAGCCCTTGCCGTGTTATTGCATTTCCGATAACCAGCTGACATTCACCGTCACTGCAAGTCAATTCTATGTCCTGGATAAAAACCTGTGTTTTTTGTGCCCTCTGTGTACACTTCCCAATCAAACGATTTGTTATGTATGGTACATAAGCAAGGGAACAGCAGAACACAAAGGGTTACTCAAATTGCGTTGTAAATGTCAACTGTGGAATCCGCTGCTACACATTGAAACATCTGCTTCACAACGTTGGGGAGTGTTCAGCCAAAGAAAACCTTTACATCTACAGCTGTATTAACTGTGAGCAAAGTAGCTTACTTCCCATACTACAGGGCGTCCCATTCATCCACAGAGTTCCATTAAAACCTTGCCAAATCAAAGGGAGAACCCTTTTTAATTCATCAAGCCACAGTACAGATACAAAACAAGTACACTATAATCCGACTTAAACTAGAATAATGCTGCTGTAAACAAATGGGAGAGGAGTAGTAAAGAGACAGAGATGTGTTAACGGAACACTCTTTGCATGAAAATTCTATAAAAAACTGAACGTTGACCTTTAAAAATCAATAAACTAATCAAAACTTCACATCAACGGTAGCGAATGTCTCAGAAATGGTTGATGAATAAAATATTATTTTAAATTAATTTACATTATAAAGACATCAACGTTTTGTGTATAATAAGTATTTAGCTGTTACATAATTGTGCAAAATGCATTTGGAATCAAAAGGACTCAAAACGCTGTTTGCAGACTATTTAATATGTAATACATTTTCTTTGTTATGCAAACGACTTAAAATATTTAATAAAAATCGCTAGAAAGACTTCTGAAAAAAAAAAACCACTCACAAACACGTTTCATTTGAATGCTTCTTAAGGTGGACGAGTTTCTTGAAAATTTCTACGTCACGTTCTATTAACATTCTGAACTTAAATATAAAGTTCTGAATTGATTAAATTTTACGTCAGAAAAGGAAAACAAAGACAGGCAGACAGATGGACTCACAGATAAATAAAAACAGGCGAACGGTTTTTCAAAATCTAAAATGATCCTTTTATTTAGGATACTTAGTTTGTTTATTTGTACTTAAACATACAACACTTCCTTACAATTCCAGTCACAATTTGCCAATTCTATTCTAAGTACAAACTTGTCAGCTATGTTCCCAGTAAAATCACAGAAGCACGTGGAAACCAGATACATTGTAAAACAATTTTGTACTTTTGTAACATCACGGAACTCTGTAAACACATCTGATATGAATGCCAATATTATGTACCTTCAGTGTTAAGATGTCGCGATACGACATATAAGTTAAAGCGACAAAACATAAACCAAATTGGAAGGGGGAAAAAACAACTTGTCAGCTGCTTATATTTACAGTGGTATTGGCTCCCTGGCCGGTTACCTCTCTTCTAGCCCTTTTACGACCTTGACCTAATATTTCTTATGTTCTCCAATTCTCTATGCTCATTTCTGCGTGGCTGGGTGCGACAGTTCAATGAAGGCAGAACATTGTGTGACAACAAACCAAGACAGTCACGACCTCGCACCAGCCGGTCTGACGACATGATCCAGCGAGTGGAGAACATTGTTTTGGAGGATCGCCGATTGAGCGTTGCAGACATCGCTTCCAAAATTGGCATTTCTGTGGGATCTATGCACACAATCCTGCATGAAGATCTGACAATGCGAAAAGTTCTGTGTCTTCCAGATGGGTGCCACGAATGCTGACGGATGATCACAAGGCTGTGGGCATGGCAAATTATCAGACAATGTTGACACGTGATGATGGCATGAATGGAAAATCGATTACACGCTGTTTTTGCAATCAAAACGTCGTCATTTTAAGTAACAGTCCTAAGTCTCGTCGCTGCCACTAGAGTTCTATGCACTGTACAGTGCTGCCATCTCTGTCACGCATTCACAGAGAGCCCACGTGTATTTAAAAAACCAGAAATTCATATCTGGTTCCAGTCCTTAAAAAAATACGAGGTGTTATAACTTGAACGCACCTGGCATTTTATGGAGATGACTATTCCACAGGTTTTAGTTACTGCTTTGAGTTCCAATTCTTTTATTTATTTATTTATTTATTTATTTATTTATTTATTTATTTATTTATTTATTTATTTATTTATTTATTTATTTATTTATTTATTTATTTATTTATTTATTTATTTATTTATTTATTTATTTATTTATTTATTTATTTATTTATTTATTTATTTATTTATTTATTTATTTATTTATTTATTTTTTTTTTTGTTGTAATTTACGGCCTCCAAAGTTAAGTCATATCGGACGATGAATGAAATGGGTGAAATGATGCTCAAATGAGTCCAGGGTCCATGGAGCTTAGAGTTACCCGACATTCGCCTTGAAGGGTAAGGGAAAACCCTGGAAAAACCTTATCCAGGTAACTCACTCTGACCGAGATTCGAACTCGGGACCTGTTGAACGCGAGGTAGACATGCTACCATCTACGCTACGGAGGCGGGCTTTAAATTTTATAGAATTGCTATATTCACGATTATTTTGTTGCTTGCGAGTCGTATGAACAAATTGAAATTTCAAAGCCTACTTTTTAAATATTTTCACTTTAGGGCTCTGTATGCGCCCCTGTACTATTACGAAATGTGTAATAAAACATTTCGGTAAGCACTTCTCGATTAATACTAAGCAGAAATATAAAGTTTTGTAATAGTTTCTAGAGGAATGGACAAAGAGTCAAGTAAATTTAATATTAAGGGGTTACACGTGAGCTCTAAAGAGGAACTTCAGCGTTTATACATTTTGATAACAATTATTATAAACTGCTAGCTATCTGACTTGGCTAATAAAAGTGAAGTAACGCGTGGCATCAAAACGCAAACTAAATGGGTTCTCTGATAGAAGACCACAAGAGTGGTTTAACGTACAGGAGAGGGGAGGGGGTGAAATGTCCGCATTAAAGTGAACAAATGATGGTGGATGGATAGTGTGGTGGCCGAGTGGTCAGGCTGCTTGCCATAGTGGGATTTGCGGCGGATAAAGTGGTACTTGGGCAGGCTTTCTCTGGGTGCTCCTTGCTACATTCCACCAATTGCACCGTCATCAATTCCTCCTCTTCCATAATCACTCAATCATTCAATGTAGTGTCCTTCAACAAATAGGCTTAGAGCTACTCTGTAACATTCAGGTGTAAAATGCAAGAGGTAAGTGTTACATAATATTCCACTTTGGTGGTTGGGGAAGGTTAATGTGAAACAACTGATGTAATTACATTCAAGTAACTTCTATTATCACTATGTTGATTTGATATTAGGATTAGGACTTCATTACGGAGGGTATTTGGTACGTAGGCCACCATTGTTCCTATGCCCCAACTGGGGCACCCTTGGGAGTAAGGATGAGGCGGGGGAGACAGAGGGCGGCCGACCCAAGGAGCCACGAAAGTGCAGAGGGCAGGGTCCATACAGTTTATTAGACCTCCCACAACAGGCCAGGGCAACGGGCACGCTCCCCTACTGCGGGACGGCAACGAGCCCAGCAACCTGGCCCCAAAGATCCCTGACTGGCGGTCCCGAAATGGTCCCAGCAGAGGAGCGGAGACCGGCAACCGACCTACCGGAGGAGGAAGTGGTTTTCCTCAGAATATATCATCCTGCCATGCACCTCCGAGACACCCGACGAAACTTCTACCCTGGAAAATGATGATGTGAAATGATAATGGAGATGCAATAGAGGGACAGGAAATTCGGGGGTGTAATTAACCTACCCAGAATTCGCCTAGCGACCCGGGAAAACCCCAGAAAAAACCCATGAGTTAGGTAGGTCGGCCACGGGGATCGAACCCGGGCCTCCCTATCTTTTATCAATTATTACAATAAAAGTTCATGCTCTATTACTTACATAAAGTAATGGAAGTTGTTTTCCCTGAATTCTTTTTACCAAAATTAATGACTTTGATGTAATTTATAAACTGTGAAAAATAACATTTACTTTTTTTAAAAAATGTACTAGATTTTACTATCAAAAAAATTTTCTGAATAATTTTTGCTTCGGTATATTCTTTATTATTGATTTCGATTATCAAATGGTTTATACTTTTATACTTTTAACTGTTAATACTATTCTTTTTTCGTCGTGGTTATGGGAAAAAAACTGAATTTCCAAGCAATAACTCACCGATCAGTTAAAAGATTAACTGATCTCTGTAATTAGAACTAAATTTGCAAATAACTTGAATACCTTGAATTTTTCTCAAACAACTTTAATCAGATATAAGAGCAAGCGTTGTAAAATACTTTGTAAAAGTTCGAAGAACTTAGGAACAGTTAGAGGAATGTGTGTTCTGGTGTTTAGGTCACTCAATAACACTGGAATGGACAGGTGACGTGTGTACACATCCTTCAACACTTTTCAGAAATCGTGTCAACGACCATTATCGACTGGGCACTCGACATCGACGTGCTAGAAGGGACATAATATGCACTTTTAATGTATGCCCCAAGCATAAAGGGCCCAGTCCATATGTTCATTGGCCCAGCCAATTTATTTCAATGGCAGAGGGAAATTGAGTTTCAACACTTGTATACTGAAGGCCTTGGAAAAGCAACAGGGTGTTTGTGGGATTAAAACCCGCAAAAGTTTTGGGAAATGAGCGGGCCATGTGATGCGGGAAATTAGTTCCAACTTTTTTAGGAGGGAGGGTTGGCGCACCTGTACAAAGGAACCATGGGATTGAAATGGAAAGGGAACAGTGGCTGCCATTTGCTCTGATTCAATACACGAACCACTTTTTTGTGAGATTGTAATCACCCACCAGATTAGGTTTTCGTATTTGTGTGAATGTCCAGCCATTGCGATTGCTTTATCAGCCTCAATGTCCTGCATGATGTGTGGCCATATCAATTACGTTTTCATTCCCTGGCCGGCAAACCCAGGAAAAAAAAGGAACGTATGTATGTATGATGCATTACTTCATTATATGAGCAAATGAATTACCTTGTCACGAGGTGGGCGCGTTTCAAAAGTTTGCACTAGTCGAACTCTACCAGATTAAAAATGCTATACAATAATAGTATTTCATTTCAATGGCTCTTCGATCTAAACGGCTCATCTCTACTTTGCTAATTAGACCCATTTGACTATACGGTGCTTTAAATGGGGTAAAATACGCCCCAGATTAAAAAGATTTATATTCCATAAAACATTACCTGGCTTTGTGTGTAGGGATACACGGTACGATCTGTCACTTCCAAATCAAGTATTGCGTTACAGACACTACCTTGAATCACATGGAAGAGTTGCTCAAAATACTGCTCGGTAGGAGAAGCAACTTGTATAGATGCTGGTAGTGGTGGATTTTAAAGTGTACCTCTGAGGACTGGCATTCTGGAGAACCCGGTTCAATTCTTGCCGACCTCCTACTCTGATCTTGGAGCTTTCGTGGTTTTCATTGGTCAGTGAACGAATGTTGGAGTGGTTTCTCATTTACCATCATTTACTTTCCATTATTTCTCTCTCATTCCAATTCCTTCACGTCTTTTATATGTGCTTCTAGTAGACATTACGAAGAGAAGATGGTTTATTTCTATTTCTATTTATTTTATACTTAAAAGTACCGATTCAAGTTTCTTGGCATATGGTGGTAACATTCAGATTATGCGGATATGGGCTTTAAATACTCCCGTGGACACCAGAGGGCTACTTGTTCGATGGATCGTTCAAACGCATCCTCTGTGTACTTTTTTGTTTTGCAATTTACGTCCTCCAACGTTGTCATATCGGACGATGAATGGAATGGATGAAATGATGCTCAAATGAGTCCAGGTTTTCAGATAAGGAAAAACCCCGGAAAAGCTTATCCAGGTAACTCGCCCTGACCGAGATTCGAACTCGGGACCTCTTGAACGTGAGGCAGACAATCTACCATCTACGCTACCGAGGCGGGCATTTTCTGGGTAGCTATAACAGTAGGACAACTCTTCGAGCCTGGAACTGTGTGCTTCTGTGGCATTTAGTCTCCTGAATTCATTCTTGGTGCGATTTACATTGATCGCAGTGTACGAGGTATCCCCCTAAACTACTAACTGCTTCACTCGTATTCATACTGAGGCTTTCAAAATTAATACCTGTTTCTACAAATAATGAAGTAGATACTTTACTACAATAAAACTTCTAATTCGAAATTTCACTCTAAATACATATTTTGAGGTTCACTCACCTCAAAAAAATTAGAAAAACAATAGTGTTGGTGTGTCTATGATTGCATAATTCAGATGAAAAGTCAAATAGATTGAAACTTGGTATTTAATGGATACATAGATTTTCAAGAAAAGTCCCTCACCCTAAACTACAACTACATGAAAACATTCTTATGAAAATACAGTATGTTTGAGATAATTTTATGAAAATTACTAATAATTTATGGTATAAAAGATTAAATATATTTTTAATGTTAAGTGAAGTGTCGAGGATGACAATTTTTATAAATTTAAAATCCATTTTAATCTCTTATGGCATACAATATTTTATGCACTCCTAAAAATCAAGTCCAAGAAATCACTTTAATTAAATGGATAGATCCTTGCTGGATGTGAATTAGTGGCTGTCTTGTAAATAATGGTTTTAAACTGATGGAAAATAGTAGAAGTGTACATTGAAATGTGTAGGGAAAAGGGAGAAATATTTATTCCTAAAGACCCTCTAATAGACCCTCTAATATATTGCCCAGAAAGCGCCGAACATATTTGTACCTAAAAATTCTGTTAATGAATATTATTTGAACGCTATTTTCAGAAATGAAATGTATGAGAATTACAGCAATGGATTAAAATGTTTTATTTCACTGCTGGATAACGTACATATACATATATATTACATTTTATGTAAACAACCCCTCTTCAACCTGAATTTATTTTGTATAACTTCGTATATATGATGAACCATAACAAATACTGCAGAAATGTGTAGATTCTCATTAAAGAACACAGACTGCATCAAATATTTTTGCAGAAAACATTTCCGAGATATTAGTTGTTATTGGTTTAGGTTTACAAATATTTTATACCTCTTTTGTAAGTGCAAAGACATCACTCTTTGTCTCTCGAATTTTAATTAAATTACCGATTTTGATATACTGACAAAAATAATAAAATACATATTTTGAGCTTTGTGTAAGTAATCGTGATTTTGGTTTTGTTTTCACTGATATTATAAATGTGAAACAGTGTTGCACGTAAGTGAAAGCGCCACGCACTCCGCTCCAGTTTCCCCAGCATCGACCACAAGGTACGGGGTGCTCCATAAGACATTCACCGGATATCCGACTGCGTCCCGAGCCATATTTCAGGCCCATAATCCTGTTGGCAGCGCGATTGGGCGCAAGTGGCCCGAAAAAGTGGTCAAATGGACCTGCAGCGAGCAAGGTCTGCAGTTAACGACTCAATACGGGGGAAGAGGTAAGCTATTAGTCCGGAATTGCTTTGCTTTATGGCAGTCCGATGCAAAATAATTTGCTCGTTATAGATTGCCCCACGTTACTGTAACTGCCGGTGTACCGTCCAACTGCTTCGTGCAACAATGGAATTACAGCACTTGGTAACTCCAACACTGCTAAAAGTTACATGTATCCGACTTCTATACTTCTAGCAGATATAATGTGCATAATTATATAGTGTGCTATCCAACAATGCCCGCCTCGACAGCGTAGATGGTAGCGTGTGTACCTCACGTTCAGGAGGTCTTGAGTTCGAATCTCGGTCAGGGTGAGTTACCTGGATAAGGTTTTTTCCGGGGTTTCCTTTGTCCTTCAAGACGAATGACGGGTAACTCTAAGCTCAATGGACCCTGGACTCATTTCACTCAGTTCATTCACAGTCCGATATGACTTAATGTTGGAGGACGTAAGTTAAAAAAATCCAACAATAAATAAAATACTAAAATTAAAACCTGTATTATACAGCTTTCCTGCAAACATTATGCAAAGCCAATTACACTAATTTTAGCCACAATATGTAAATTAATTTGCTTTACTTTCTGAGATGTAGAGAAAGTATTCTATTTCACCAAAAATTGGGAAACAGATGATTTGAGAGAGATATCAGTTAGACTGAGAAATGAAAAGAAAAGGGCAATATCTTATGAATAACTGGGTATTCAGTAGCTATTCTTTCATTGAAGTTCTTTAACTGGGTAAATCATATCTAGGGTTGGCATATGTCACGGATTTCGCGGGCAATCCACGATTTTATGCTAGAAGACGAACGTCCTGAACGAAGAAATAACAGTCCATGAAAGTAGTGAGTGCTAAAAATGTTTTCATTATTGAGTTTTAACGCCAAACACCGATCAAGTACTTCAGCATTCCTTACGATAGAAGTTTCCAGATGACAACACTGTGGCCGACGAAGACCATCGATATGTCACCGATCTCACGCAAACAATGACAGAGGAAGCAATAACATTATCGATTCTCTGTAATTTATTTCTAATGCCTGCCTCATGTTTGTAGTTACATTTTGTGGTTTGCATTAGGTTAACATTCACGTAGAGGAGGTAATTATGAACCTGAACTTGATCCACAGTTACTGGTGACATAATTACGTGGAATTTTAAAATAAAATGCTATCGAAACGAAAAGTTCACTTGCAAGAAGATTTTTTTTTACCCTGGCACGACAACCCTAAGAGGGCCAAGACCCACCAACTCGACTGCCGGCCTCACGCTCACTTACACACGGCAGAGGTGGGCGATCATCCAACCGATACGGGGAGGAGATGTGGTCAGAATGTTGGCTTCTATGACCAGGGCCGCTTACCTATCGTAAGCTCCTCACTTTCCTCACGATGCTGAGTGGGCACCGGTCCTATACCCGGGACTTTAAATCCGCACCCCATGGGTGGGATCGAACCCGGGCCGCTTCCCGTGGCCAGGAACCAAGGAATGCTACTTTAGCCCACTACGCCATGGCGCAGGACTGCGAGAAGAATACATTGATAAATTTCCAAGCATTAAACGTGGAAGAAGTGAACATGAGGTTTTTTTGTAAAGTGTGTGGGTAAGTATAATATATACACTAAGAGGTACATTTTATTTTCATATTCTTTGAAATAAGGGATACCTATATTTCAGTAAGATAACCTTTTTGGACTCTGTTCGTATCTAGGAATCACAAAACCTGTCGTAAACACGAACAATACTCTTAAACTGTATATACCTACTGCCAACAATGAAGTTATTTAATGCAAACTAACATTAGTTTTCATCATTAGTGAGAAGCTTTTGCTGACAGAGTTAATGATTGGACTATATTCTTAATTTTGTTTGTTGGGTTATGGCAACCCCAGTCATACCGTAAGTCAAAATCATAAAATAGCGTTCAAATGAGTGTGGGAAATCCCAGGAGAGAACCTTATCCAGGTAACTCACCCTAACCGAGATATAAATTCGGGACCTCTTGAATGTGTGGACAGACACGCTACTGTCATACCTTTGAGACTATCCTTTATTTTCTTGATATTTTATAAGAAAAATACAGCTCTTGGAATAGAATACTGCAGGTAAGTAGCAGAGAAAGTAAAACTTCAAATTGAGAAGAAACTGGATAATATTAGGTATAAAAAAGTTTATATGATGCTTTGGTGGTTGTATCCTCCGTATTTCGAAACCCTCTTTGTGAATGAGAAATCGAGTTAGGGTGGTAAAAATAGGAATAGGAAGGGAGAGAATACTTACATCCGCCGGGCTTCCTTTCAGCTCGTCAGCTGAAGATCCGTCAGCACCAATACCTTCAAGTACACTAGAAGCTATCACGTTTGAGAACTGTTATTCCTAAATAAGGGCAATGTGCTCCTTACAACTTACGTGTTTGGGCCACAGCAGCAACTATCCAATTTTTTATGTTTACTCTATCTATCCAATACTTGTAGGAGCTAGTAGAAATATCGTACTCCACTAAAGCATTCTCGGTGAAGAGGTTTCAACGGAAACAATATTTGAAGTCCACTGGACCTAAGCGAGTAGGATGGTGCAGGCGGTTTCAACTGTGGCCTACTCTTGGGAGGTGCTGTTTGCCCAGGACAAGAAGGCAAGCTAGCGGAATGTGTAACGTAATCACTTTTGATGTCCACACGGTGCATATGCTCCGCTTCCGAGTGTGACAAGGATGGAAGACCCGTTTAAAATACACAAGTGTTGTCACATAACTCATCAATACATAATATCTATCGCTGCATTTACTGCAACAAACATTAGATCTGGCGGCATGGCTGATTCATATGCACTCTCATACACTCATTTCCTAGTAAACAGACCCGCTATCGGAGCAGATTAACAGTTCAAGCTCCTCTGCCCTTCATTCCCCTCTAGCCTTCTTGTCGTGGGCTCCTACCTGACCCATTGGTTTCTTCGGAAGTTTTCCCGGGTCACTAGGCGAATGCTGGGTAGGTTAATTACATCTCCCGAATTTTCTGTCCCTACATTTCTTCTTCTTTATCATTTCACATCATCTCTCATCTGGTGGTCTATTTCAGGGTGGAAGTGTCGGCGGATGCTTCAGCGTTGCATGGCAGGATGTTATGCTCTTGGTAAAACTTCCTCCTTCGGCTGGGCGGTCTTCGGTCTCCGAACCCGGTCTGGTGGGACTGTTTCCGGACCATAGTAGGGTGGGATACGGTTGTTCCGCCTTCCGGGGAGATTCCAACTGGTAAAAATGTAGGGACCCTGCCCCCTGCACTGTCGTGGCTTCTTGGAACGGCCGCCCTCTGTCTTCTCTCACCTCATCCTTCCTCTTGGGGCTACCCCACTTGTGAGCAGGGTACAACAGGTCAAATTTGAACATCAGTGCCTAATCCCCTCCACAGCGTAGCGTAGTCTAGTCCAGTCCAGTCCACTGAATGCCATCAAAAAGAATTTTTAGGGAAAGGTGCGCATGTTTGAGTATGAACAGCATAACTCGTAGAGTTACATCATAAATTCATATCCATATTTTTGGTACTGTACCACCCGCACATTATCTTTCCTTTGTGTTTTAATTGAGAGTAATGAATTCACCCAGGGGCGTCACAAGAAGAGAGAAAATATAATAAATATATTTCGGCATCATGTTAGGTTCATTTTAAAGTCAAATAAAATTAAGCGGGTTTACAGATTCGACTTTGGTAGCTCCTTGTCTTGTATTTCAGATCTCTATTTGCTGATCTTTGTTTTGTCCCAGTGCACACTTAAAATGGAAAGGCATTTCTTTAAAAGTTACAACTTCTCATAAATCTACTTAGAAACTCGTTATCATACATTTACAATAATTAATTAGATTACATTTTCCAGTAATAATTGTGAACCAATTAAGAGAGATGACAAATAAAGGATCGTGTATTAGCGAAAGAACAGATCAGAAATGTGAAAAACAAAGTAAGACACCTTAGAAGAAAGACTTTGTTTGAAGTGTTAAGTAGTCATTATTGGTTTCTCTTGTGTGTTCTCTCTTGCAACATCAAAGCCGCTATGTTACAACCTCCTCTACCTACAACAAAAAGTAGTTCAGCTAAGGGTGATTTTAAATATATTTATGACATTGTATACTTGGACATATAAGGAAATATTTGAACTGAGAAATCTGGTAGATACATCAGGTTCCAACATGACTGATTTAATTCTCACACTCATTACAGAAGCAGGTCTGAACGATATTGATGCTAAAATCTGTCCATTTACTTATCTGAAAGTATGTACTGTGGCGGACGTCTTTCTTCTTCGGCAGGGCGGGGTTACATCGCTGGCTGGCGTGTGGTTTGTTGGAGAGAGGAAGAGGTGCTCAAAGCTTATGGAACGTAACTCCTATGGAACCTCCGGATCTGCCTTCCCTTCTGGATTGGTGGAACCTTCAATTCAGTTCTGCTCTGCTGTTTCCTTAACCCTTTAATGCATGGTGGTTATTTGAGGCAACATTAGACTGTATTCACATTGAATAATGTTTTAGTGCGGTTCTTTTGTTATTATATTGCACTAGCTTTTTCAAACTATACATACAAAATTTTGAGACTTTTGAATTGTAAAAATAATATAATATTTACAATTACGCTGTAGTGTGTTTTGTACTATAAAAAGGCAAAATATAAGCAACTGCAGTAAAATGGTAACCCGTCAACACCCAAGCATGCCATCACACCGATTATTTTACTTGGGCCGTCCCCGTTCTTTACCACAGACACATTTGACTGCAGTTCCCAAGATTCAAACTCGCGACGTTTAGCTTTGAATGAATGGCCAATCCATTATTATCGCTTTAACGATCATGGCTATTCAAATCCATTGATTGCGTCAAGGCACCGCAGAAAGCGGTATGAAAATCGGCTTAGAAATTACAGCAAGAGCGGCATAAATAGCAAAATAATTCATGCAGTAAACGGTTAACGAGTTCTGAAAGAGTATGGTTAAATAGCAGTTGTCTACGCGAGAAGCAGGGTAGAGTCCTGGGTTCGAAACATCGGTGGCAAGAGAGAAAAGAGTGTACAGAGCGTTTGCGATTCAAAGTGCTAGTGCAAGAAAAAAATCAAATAGTCTAGAGAAAGAGTGGACTAAGTCACAATATGTGTGTGGGCTCCTTTTGGTAGTGTCGATAGATTATAAATACAATATGACATTTTTTTTTAAAACTTTATCTGTCGGATTTCCCATTATACTCAAGCTCGATCTTTCGATTCATTAATCTGATGAAAGTTTCACCAAATATTGAAACAGGAAAGTAATAGTAGGAACTTTGAGTCACATCAGATAAATGTGCGAAGTTGAATGATTTTAAACACTATGTTTATCTGCCGACCATAGTACACACCCTGTTATAGTCGATGGCAAAGTTTGATATTCGATCATGTCCTTGCTACTGAGCTCCTGTGAACTCTATGTCACTGATCAGTGTAACACGACATGGCTCATAGTTTTTGTATCCCTCCGCGTGGTATTTGCACAGCAGTCAACTTTTTGTTCAAAAAAAGTTCAAATTAAGTGGGATGTAATATCAACTCCCTTGCAACTATAATTTCCCCGTAGACAGCCTGACAATCCTCTGTTGCACTTCAAATCCCCAGCTTGTAATAAAGCAAGAAAATTACAGTTATTAGGTGTGCTGGGCAACAAAGTTCAGCTAATGAGGTACAACATGGCGTCACAACAAAGTGACAGATCGGCATGTCCTCGGAAAAATTCACGAGTTCATTTCTTTCTTACTTCGGAAGTAACATAATGCCAGTTTTACATGCCTCATGTTCTCCTCGCTGATTAATTTTACTTAATTATTTCACAGAAAATGTTAACAAAATTACTTCAATATATGTATTAGCAGATTTTTACTTTCTGTATACTTTTATAAAATGATCCATCCAGCACCGGAAAAGAGTTACCAGCGTTTCTGTTAACCCTTTTTGGCAACGTTTGTTTCACCTGAGTTTAAGAATCTGCAAATCTATTGTCAAGGTGGAGGTTTTAAAGTATAACACTTTGGGCCAAAATTGTGCCAGTTTCTGAAAGTGCACTACATCAACCTGACAAGTTTGCAACACGAACGAAATTCTAGTACTAGATTAGTGGGTCGTTCCTTGAAAGAATCAGAATGTCCTTGTTTTGTTGAGGCTGTCAAAGAAGACTCGGATACAATGCTTCAAGAATAACGCCTGAAGCACAAAATACTGTTTGCCTTCCGTAAGAACGCAAGGCTGACCGTATGAAGTTTATGGATATCACAAGGATGTCAGTTTCATCTAAAGTACACAGTACTGTCACATAGCTCACCCATACATAAATAACTAGCACTGCAGTTACTGAAACGACCATTAGATTTGGTAACATAGGTGATTCATATGCACTCTCATACACTCATTTCGTAGTAAACAGATCCACTAACAGAGCGGATAAACAGTTTAACCTCTCTCCCTCGTCATGCCCCACTTGCCTTCTTGTGGTGGGCAGATAATATTTAAATTTGAGATTGTAAAAATAGCTATTCAATGTAAGAATATTTACGAGCATGCGTACATAGCAAATACATTAACTGTTATGATTCGTCATAAATACTACTGGATAGATACGGCGACACTTTCTAGTTCTCACTGCCATTTCGTTAATTTGATGTAATTTAAACTTCATTGTCACTTCACTTTTCTGGTGTCATAGCAGCGGTAATGAATTATGCACTACGTAACCTCTTCTTCCAGGCAGTTCACTCACTTGGGAGTCGACTTCTCTAATTCATTGCAATAGTAGCACTCACACTGCACGTCGCAGCAGTCGTCACAATCTTGCTCGGAGAACAGCACTTTTTATAATGCAGAAACGTACTAATTAACATCAACTCCTGTAGACCACGAACACGCTCGCTTATACTTATAAGCGCTGGAAATCTTCCATAGAGTTCCAGTAAATTCAAAAGCAGGTAGAAAGGAAAACTTCCGATTATTCTGGTTATCTGTCAACAGTGCTTCTGGTGTTTACCCTGAACAAAATCCCTACCACATTTATGTATCTCTATTCATTTCTCCAATATTAAGCAACACTAAGCATGACCGTTGCCGTTAGCATTACAGTCGTTTCACGATCTTTAGGAATTTGGTTTCTTGTTATATTGCGGTATCATGAAAGTTAAATTATCCAGTTCATCTCTTCTGTGGTCAATTCTGCTCCTCCTTCTTCCTTGTGGTCTATATATACTCCATTAAGCTTTTGTCAACACGAAACTCTTGTCCATATTCAAACTTTTAATTTTATCTGAAAGTTAATAAACAGCTAATTTACTCTTAATATGCCAATTTATTTTTCTATATAGGACAGTATAGCAAAACCCATAAAAAAATCTAATTTCAGCAGTTTTCAGCGCTGAAAACTACGAGGGCTGTTAAATAAAGAATGATCATAATTTTTTACGTTCTTAATTTTTCGAACTAAAACTCAATCTTATTATATTCTATTAGCTTGTGAAACAAACACACCGTAGTAGTTTTAGTTTTGGAACTCCTGGTTTCCGCCTGTGAGAACCAGGCAAGTTCCGACATGTTCAGAATCGCCTACCACTGCAATGGAGGTAACATGCAGGCAAAGCTGATGTTAGAGGAAGATCCGGAGTTTCTTTCAAACGTAATCACTGCCGATGAAACTTGGCTACATCATTTTGATCCTGAGAGCAAACAGCAAAGTTCAGTGTGGAACTGTTATTCATCACCAACCCCCCAAAAAGAAAAACTGGTTGCTTCAGCTGGGAAAGTTATGGTCATTTCATTCTTTGATATTCATGGAATGGTTTATCAGCATGATGTACCTGCATACACATCAATAACTGGACAATACTACAGGGATGTCCTGAAAACATTGCAAGTCCATATCAGGCGCAAAAGACTACATTTCAATACGGCGGGCTGGATGCTGCACCACGATAATGCGCGGCCGCATATTGCCAATGTTGTTGCTGAATATCTTGCAAAAATCAACGTGTAGTGCATCCCTCACCCTCTCTATAGTCCGGATTTAGCCCCATGTGACTTTTTTCTATTTCCTAACTTGAATAAACACCTTCGTGGGAGGCATTATCCATCATCAGAAGCAGTGGTGAAGGCTGCGGAGGCGATTTTGAAGGATCTCTCAAAAATAGTTTCCAGAATGTCTTTGAAGTTTTGAGAAGGACCATCAAAATTATGAGGATGAGTAAAGGTACGTTGTCAAAAAAAAAATTGTGATCATTCTTTATTGAACAACCCCCGTAATATATACGTCCCCACTTCATGAAATGACGAAATGAGAAGACATCATTTGGACGAAGGGGTTACTCCTTGAGTGAATTTCTTTTGGGGGGTTTTGAGAGCAAAAATGAGAACACTAGTTGCTGCTAAATACACTTTATCAATCACTTAGGCTATTAGTGTTACACTTGAAACACAACTGAAACTTATAATTGAACTGTACTCGGCACTGTCCTTTGCGCTCAGCTGTCAATGTTGTCAACTTTTAATTCAGCTCCATTGTCCCCTGGACAATCCTCAGTTACTTATATAGGCCTCAAATGAAAAGGGAGCGTTCTGGAAAAAGAACCTACTGGAGACTGGCAAAACCAATCTTCAAGAGCGGGAAGGTGAAGATATTATTCTTCATGGCCTATTGCTGTACAGGAGTACGACCATTAACCGCAAACAGGCCTAGGTAGCCGGACAGAAATGCGCTAACCCATGGTACATAAGTCGCTTTGGGCCACAGCTATAACTTACAATTGCATGCTGATGAAATTAAAGAAATTAAATAACTTTAATAGGGCACTATTATATCGAAGAATGGTGTTTTGTATTTCTTCGCCTTTAATATTTGAGGGGGTGGCTCATCCCAGGAGAGGTTTACAGGAACTATAACAGTTCTTTTATTCTTCTTTCTTGTTATTCTGTGTTTACCGATTTGGTATTTCGGACCATCAAAGTAATTCCTGCTTTCCTTGAGCAGACTTACCTCCAAATCCTAACCAACAACTATCCTTAACAACTCAGTCAGGTAGCTGAGAGTATTTCAAAACGATCTTTGTGTGCATGTTCCTTGTGTAAAAGTTGATAGAACCGCCGACTTTAAGGGTTCAGTTTTCATACCCACTCACTCTGGATACATCTTGTTAGCCAAACATCGACTACAAACGACATGCCCCAAACATGTGATGCTGCACGCATTAAATCTGCCTGAACTGCCGCTTGCTTCCCGACTCCCCCATAAAGGCAAGTTAAAAACGAAACTTAACGGGGGTTGAGGATGAATTCAGCGAGTTGCGCTCATCAGCAGAATGCTAAGTGCACCATACTCTGGTAAACACCTGTAATGCAATATATATGCAAATAGTGTTACAACAGCACAAAGAACTTTAATATTATAAGCCTCATGCATTATGTGAGTACTGGGAATACACAACATGAGAGTAATGGATATTGCCTCCCTTTTCATAACAGATATACATCGATATGCGCAACTCAAGGTGCCAGTTGGGATCAATACAACACCAGTTTTCGTGTTCATCTGCGCTAAATGGGGCAATTCTAGAAATAAATGTAAGCCCGCGCGGTAAATAAAACCTTTAATTAAGGATAGGCCAACGGCTTGTTCTAACCTCCGACGAACATATATGTACATAGCTTTTTGGCATCGCTAACATCCGCACATTATTTTGGTGTAGTCAGCTGTTTCTGCAAGCGCCAGTTTTACTTTTTATGGGGAGTTAAAAGTGGCATAACTCGCCGACGTTAAATTTACCAAGTTTCATTGCCCATTTATTTCAAAACTATTCAAAGTATCATTCATTAATCGGCGCTATTCCCAAGCCCAAAATCTCTATGTCGTATCTTCAATGAATATCCATTCTTAAGGATATGAGTTCACTTAAAAAGTTTTTAGAATAAGGTCCAGTGTGAATCTACCTTTGTACAGATTAGCACAAGAAAGGTAGTTAACGTAAATACAAATTTAGTACTTTTAGCTACACAAAAATACATATTTAAACATTTATCTTTGTTATCATAGTTATGATATTTTCACAGCAAAATCAATGTACAAAATGTTAGTATTTATGTTCAGTATTCTGAAAACACTGATGACTAGTAGCTTTTTCCATTTTTTATCAAAAATTACAGGGGTATCTATTTTACTTATATTTATTTTTATTGTTAGCTTTATTACAAAAGCCATACCACTACTGAACGAAATTATGGAAAGCATAATTATTTATTTACTCTCCAAATGAAATAGGCCTATTTTACAGTAAGGTGTGTTAAGGTTCTAGTTAAAAAACACATAAATACAAATATCAAAATAACTGAACATGATAATGGTTATAACGATTTTAAAAATTGGCCAATTTCAAAAGCTGATGTGCAACATGTTTTAAAGAATACTGTCGTGAGCCTATTGTTGATCGAGGCGGCGCGGGCGACCAGTTCAAAGAGACAGGCAGTGCAGTGTGTAGATAAAAGCTCGCCGAAACGGTGGAGGAAGGAGAGGGATTTTTTGAGAATTCGTCTTTTTTTAGCCGCGTCTCGATTGTTAGAGAAGATTCCGGAATGTGAGTAATCTATAAAAAGAGAGCCCGCCCGCCACAGTGAGTCAGTCGGTAATTGAACTTGCGTGCGTGAACAGCTGTGCTTGTGGTCGATGACCTTGCAAGTTGTATTGTGTATGTGACGAAATTCTGGACTGTAAAGGTTGCTGAAAGTGTGTTTCTTCGGAAATAAAGAGCAATTTTTGGTGTTGTAACCTAGACTTATGATTTCACGAACCCTCAGAGTCACAATGCATTAATCAACGGTGTCTGAAGGTCTGTATTACAATATGAAATATGTTGAATAAGATTATATCTCTTTCTTGAATGAATATCACATCTAAATATTAAGTGTTCAACACTTTCACCAACACTTTCACATTGACATAGGTATCCATCAGGAGAGTCTATATGGAATCTTCGAATGTAAGTTTTAAATTTCCAGAGTCCGGTAGCAAACTGGGTCAAAATAAAATTAGGTGAAAAGTACTTGCAGTTTACACTATCATTCAACAGTAGGAAAAATAGATTTCAAGTGATTTGTCCTTTATCGTTGTTTATCCAAGTGTTGTTCCACATTTGAAATGTAATTATGAAATGTATAATTGAAAATGTTTAAGGGAAGAAACAACATAATCAGCCTTTCTTGGAAAATATTCACTAAGGTGCAACTCCGCATTAAACAATAACATTACTGATTACTTCAGGGCTCTAATTAATTAGGCTGTCGTATTTCATAAATGGGAAAAAGGACTTAAAAGAAAATAACTATAAATTACAGAATGAAGACACCAAAGAAACAATGCTGAGATGTTATACACAGAGCAGTTTCCACGAAGGATGAGAACACTGTCCTTCAATAAACTAAACAGAAGATAGTAGAAATTAAATTCCTCAGATATTTACAGTGCTCACAATTAGACAGAATTTAAGACATTTAATTTAAATGAAGTTATACAGAACTGCAAATAAAATGACCTGGACATATTTTAAGAATACATTATTCGAGATTAATAAAACGATTATTAATGTACCAGCGTCACAGAGATTGGGAAGATGAAATCTAAGGAAGGAACAGACCAAGACCTACAATAAATATGATATGATTTTTATTTTATTTAATTAAATACGAGGACATCAGCTTTATTTCTTTTTATGAGAGAAACATTACATCAGTCAATGACTTATATGAAATTTTACTGTAACACAAATTTTGTCTTCCTAGAGGAAGCATAGGTATTCACGATACTGTAGTTATGAAAGTTGTGAAAGAATGACGATAAGCTCTAAAAGGAATGGATCAATACTTTTCCGCACCTCTGAAGATGACAGCCACCGTCTTGGTGAAACGTCAGGGTAGCTATTTTAAAACACCCCAATCAAACATGAAGAAACAAAGAAGGAAGGAAAATAAGAGAACGTTCCTAGCCTTGATTAAGGATTCTAAAACCTGGTAGGTTAACATTGTATTAACTGTAAAGATTGCTTTTGTGAGTACATTTAATCTGTTGCCTGAAGCTCATAAAATTTGTTTGCGCGAATACATATACAAATTATGTTTATGTTTAATTGCGGTTGCATTAAAACCGTGTGCACATTTCAACCCCCGAAATGTAGGCCTCGAAGCAATTTTCCAGCGGTTTTGCACGAAATTAATGCGAATTTTCCTGTTCTTCATGCATGAGCATTCAATTTATCTGCACAACGGCATTAAAATACCTACCGATATAAGTCCGCAAGAAATGCAATGCTGATCGCAAACAAATAATGAATTATGCAATGTTAAACAGTAAACACCTACTGAAAATGTGCGCTATTTTTGCAGTAATGAGAACTACTTGTGTTCATGCGCAAAAAGCATGCAATGACACTACTGCAGAAGGAAGAAATTTATTGTATGATAACACTCATTAAAAATTCCTGAAATTCTAAAATATAACTACTATAATAAACTTCTATTTAAGAAAAACATAATATTGTAAATGTGTAAATAGTGTTACATTTAATGTACATATTTTGCAGATTAGTCTAAATATTGTATATTTATATAAGATTCCCCATCAAACTTCTCTTTAAGTACTTATCAGTGAAAATGAAAACACACACTTTTCTTCTGGTTCCTTTCTTTGCCATATACTTGGAACATAAAACATATGGTCCACATAAAATACTTAACGTACTAATTCAAGCTGTCATGAATACTGTGACTTTGTGGGTTCCTAGAATTAAAAGTCCAATTTGCCGAAATTCTAAATATTCTTTATTCGCGTAGAAGTACACTGCGTAGCAGCAGAATTACATCACATATCACAATCTGCAACACTAGGGTTGATGACAATAACAAACAGCTTACTCAACTTCCACTGTTTACAACACTCTTTACAACTGTTTGCTACTCACTCTCACTGTTTTACAACTAACTCTTGGCGAGTCGTCATAATTCGAGACTGTTAAGTTTCTCTAACATGTCAGCAGATAAACCTCGACTGTTCTAGAATGTAATTATATCTGTCGGCAAGTATTTTATTTCCGGCGCTATGTTTATCTGCTTATGCAAGTTCTTTACCTCCATGAAACACTATCCGTCTGTTAATTATCTGCACTATTTTTATTTGCCGGCTCTTTGTTTCCACACTGCCCGCCTATCAGTTCCTTGGTGTAAACAAGCCGCGCGATCGTAGGTAACGGCTCCGACAATACGTTAATTGGAAATAATCATTTCTTCCACACTAACCGTGTGTACACTAAGGCCTACTTACGGCCTACAATGGCCTACTAGCCTACACACGGCTGGTGTGGAAGAAATGGTTATTTACATTAATTTACCTGAATAACATAGTGGTTTAACTATGAAGCCTGGGACTTAAGTACTTACAGCATAGTAAGTCACCACAAAAAAGTGCGTTTCTCATAGCATATGAGAACCCCTAATGGTCTACCGGGAAACATACGAGTCAGTTGCGGAATTTAATGTCATGTCGGTATGTTGGCAACAGTAGCTCAGTTGGTTAGAACAACCGCACGGAGAGCGGGAGATCCGTGGTTCAAATCCCGGCTATGACACTGAATTTTTCAATCTGGCCCTACTCATTCAAATACGTTGACTTTTTTATACATAATTGATTGATTCATATGAAATGTTCTTTGAGCCCAACAGTTCATCCTGTCAACTTAAATTTTTAATCTGAGTTCACAAACAAATTGTTTGTGCAACGTAAGTTCAACAGAAAATTGTTACGAATTTTTAAACTTCTCCATTGTAAGTTTTGGAAAATAAGTACTTTAAGTCGAATTATTTAATATTTATTTTAAATAGTAACAATTTTAAACTTGTTATTATTGAAGTGCTTCTGAAAATTTCCAGCAGTAACATTTTGGAGGCCCTTTATCCAAATTAGCCTTAACTTCATACTAATTTTAGTTGAATTTTAAATGTTTCGACATATTTTATTGAAATGAATGTATACAAAATTATTGCGACCTAGATATGCAGCACTATGTTTCAAAACGGATATGTTTTGGAGTCTCTGCATAAATTAAATTAAATTTTATTTATGGACGCTCTTTAACTGCTGTGGTTCCCAGCCATCCTTTCTATGTTGGGCGTGAAAGACTGCTTAATTTTGTTAAAAAAACTTTTTTGTCAGATATGACTTTGTTGATTAAAGTGCCGTAAATGTACGACACGGGATCATCGGCTGAGTTTTGAACCTCCAAAAAATCCATCAGCCTCCGCCGTATTTGAACTGGGATCTTGGGAACCAGAGATAGCTCGTTAATCCTGGACTGCAGAGTACGACAGGGGTTTCTGCATGTAAACTTACCCTTAATTTTGTACAGAGGTATTTCTACTGAATTTGATGTATTTTGACAAAATCTGTTAAAATCCTACACCTGAAATGCCAACTCTATACTTATAGTGTTGTTTGGTGCGTACGCATGGACAAAACGACGTAGTACATACACTGTAGCGACATTCGAACCTAAAAGTGTAAATCTTCCACGTGAACTATCGATGGAAACGCTATGAAACCGTATTGAGTAGAGAGTCACATGAAACTGTATCAGACGAATTGAAAAAGCATAATCGGATTTGATTAAGATAATGAGTACCCACATGCAGTGTGTATTCTTTTTGTTTGTTGGTAGTCGGCATATATATTATACTTATTTACTTTACCTGGAATCTGATTAAATATCCTATAAGGTAGTATTAACATACATATTTATACAAAATTATCCACATCTCTCAGTGTTTTGATATGACATACGAATAAACACGAATAATTGTGAATTGTTGCATTATCTTTATTGAACTTGCTGTAGTATATAAACCAAACAGGCCAAATTAAAGTAAACTACACATGATGAGGGCTCTGTATTTACATTTGGTTTCATTCAGCTTTGTGTATCTTACTTTATGGTGGATTTATTAGTGTCAGTGTTTCAAATAGTGCACCTTCTGCTTGACCGCTTATTACTGTTACGAAATAGTGTAATTCGTATAAGATCCTTGGCTTATTAGCATAAAACAAAACGGTGTGACGCATTACAATCACAATATCTTTTCTACTCACTGCCACGTATTTTCGTAATTATTTTACAATTTACATAAAGGCTTATATTTGTAACTACCAGATGACAAGGGGTTATTAACCATTGAGCTCCTACATAAATATCTATGTGTAATCAAGTATATGTTGAACCTAAACAGTCCACTTGGAAATAACAACGTACATGAATTACCCATAAAGTATTTATGGTTTGCCCTCGTAACACCATCGATCGCGTCTTCTCGCAACACAGACACAAGTTAAGTGACATTTACTTTTGATACATACAGAACATATACTTTAGTGCTCTTTAATACTACTTCTGTAGCCATTAAAGCATATTATGAAGAAGAAGAAGAAGGGTGGAAGAAACCTAGGTCATTAAACACACATTTCACAATGAACATCTGGTATTTCATTTAGTTATTTATTCTGCAAATGAAGGTGAAGTTTAAATACAACACAGTTACAATTAAGATAATCAGTTCAAAGCTTTCTGATAAGCAATATTTTTTGTCTTTCTTGTGGTGCGTAAATACGAGGCAGTCTTTTAAGTCAGTACCGTTTTGGAATTAAAAAAAGACGTGCATATATATCGCAATAATTTTATTTTTACATGAAAGCCTGTACCTTAATCTACTTTTCTACATAATTTCCGTGAATATTGAGACACTTGTCATAACGTGGCACCAGTTTTTGAATACCCTCCTCATAAAATTCTGCCGCCTGACGTGTTAACCACTGTATCACTACTGTTTTGACTTCGTTATCGTCTTGAAGACGCTGACCACCCAAATGTCTCTTCAAGTGCAGAACAAATGGTAGTCACTGGGCGCCAGATCAGGGCTGTATGGAGGATGATCTAGAGTTTCCCATTGAAAAGATTTGATGAGATCTCTGGTCCGATTAGCCACATGTGGACGGGCATTGTCATGCAGCAAAACGATACCCTTACTCAACTTGCCACGTCTTTTGTTCTGGATTGCACGGCGCAGATTGTTCAATAATAAGACGCTGCATTGATTGTCTCATTACGAGGCAGAAACTCCACTAGCAATACTCCTTTTCTGTCCCAAAAAACTGTGCACATGATTTTCCGGGCAGAAATTGTTTGCTTAAACTTCACTTTTGTGGGTGACGATGAATGTCGCCATTCCATGGACTGTTGTTTCGATTCTGGTGTGACGTAGGCCACCCATGTTTCGTCACCATTAACAATTTGGTCTAAAAATCTTCACCTTCATTGTGGTACCGCTCAAGGAAAGTCAATGCACTGCCTAAACGTTGGGTTTTGTGCAAATCCGTCAACATTTTCGGAACCCAACGTGAGCACAATTTCCGGTACTTCAAGTTCTCGGTCAGAATGCGATACAAAACACTACAAGAATATTGAGGAAAATAGTCGCACCATGATGAAATTGGAAAGCGTCTGTTTTCTCTCACCTTTTCGTCCACTTTCTGCACTAAATCTTCAGTAACGACCGAAGGACGCCCACTCCGTTCTTCATCATGCACATTTGTGCGGCCATCTTTAAATGCTCTCACCCATTTCCTTACCATTCCATCACTCGTAATGTTTTTTCCGTAAACTTCACGGATCTCACGATGAATATCGATCGGTTTTACGCCTTTGCACTAAGAAATCGTATAACAGCCCGTACTTCACCATCGGCTGGACTCTCGATTGTCGGAGGCATCTTAAACACTCAGTAACCAACGTATACAATGAAGAATCAGACTGTAATGGCATCAGTGCGTAGACAAGAGATGTAGGTAACCAGCGCGCATGCGCGAAACGCCGAACGTAGCGCTACGGTGGCGGAATCGCAAAACGGCACTGACTTAAAAAACATGCCTCGTATATAAAGATGATGGTTTTCCGACGCGTGTATAATTGTCCATGAGAGAAACAGGGAAACTCCAAGTTGATTCTGCGAACTTCCAATGACTGTCCTTTCTATTTATTTATGATCATCGCAAAGGCCAAACGCACGGAAAATTGTTGACAAAGCTGCATCCGCTGGAATCATCAGAATACGCAGGATCAAGATATCCTCTCCTTTGTACTTTCCCTTGATGATTATTGCCTCTATGACGTTATTCATTAGATTTTTCACAGTTAGTCTCGTTCCAATGCACAATCGTGGTTGGTTAATGTTACGCAGCATGATCACAACTGATCCTGCTTTTAGTTTTTAGTTTTAGTTTTAGTTTTCTGTGGTCAAATATTTATAGATATAGTGCCTTGAGAAATTGATTTTTTGTCTGATCTTCAAAATGTATACAATCGTGCTACATAAAGAAATTAGTGTTGATAACAAACGATAAACGTTATTTAATAAAATATGGCAAGTGAAATAGCTTTGAAGACTTTGGCAAGTAGTGGAATACCTTTCTAATTTGTAATGCTTTTGTTTGTCGAAAATAAAAGAAGGTGTATGTGTTCGTAAAAGTTTGCGCATGTACTTCTATATTTCGTTAATAAGCCGGCCCATTATCACTTCAGGTTTTTTTCTCACCTTTTAAATCTTCCTTGGACTTATACAAATATTTCAAAACCAAAATTAGGCATATCGGTTCTGCCGTTCTCGAGTGTTTGTGAGACTACAAACGTGAATTCACACACACACACACACACACACACACACACACACACACACACACACACACACACACACACACACACACACACACGTATATATAGTGTCACCGATCACATTGTTGTGTTGGAACTGTCGCTAAGCCAGAGCTGTGCGCGTGGGTAGGAAAGAAAGATAGAGAGTAGCATGCAGAGCTGGACGCTTGCCGAGAGAGAGAAAGAAATAGAGAGAAAGAGACAGAGAGAAGTCTGGAATTTTCTGCTTTTCTGATGCCGTCGCGATTGTTACCGAATGGTCTACTGCATTCTAGAACAATGACTGGGCAAAGTGTGAGAAGTCAGTTGTGTTGTGTTGTAACTGTGTGAGTTGTGTGACGGTGGACGTTTGAACTGTAGCCCAGTGATTTCTTTCGATTGTTTACGTGTAGAGGTGCCACGAGACGACCTGGAAGACTGCTGTTTGTCAATGTCAGGCCTTTTTGCTGCTGCAAGAGTTGTAAAAAGCTTCTGTTTACTGCAATAAAGAGTGTTATAAATTTCTGTATGCAAGACTTTTGATTCTACTAACCCACGAAGTCACAATATATAGGCAATGATGATGTTGCTGATTGAACATGCACTGTTTTCGATTTGTCAACTGAATTGAGAAAGCATTGCCATTAGCAACCAACCATTATCCAACGTAGTGGATAAATAAACATGTTGCATTTATTATAGAGAGTTATTTTAAGAATAATTAGTCGATTAGTTGTCTGTTCTTGTTCAAAGGATATTTCGTCACCACTTCCACTTAGTACGTCGTGACAAAGTTCCAGATCATCGGACAATTGTGAAGTGGGTAGCGCAGTACCGTAATAATGCATCATGCAAGGATCAAATAAGGAAAGCCGTACGAAATATTCCAATGGACGAGTCGTGTGATGCACGCTTTCGCCCGGGGTTGGAAGAATGTGTCGTAATGGTGGGCACCTACCAGGTGTAATTTTCAAACATTGACATTTGTTGCCCAATATAGCAAAATGTCATATTTCTATCTATTATGTAATATTTGAAAAAAAAAAACATTGTTCCAATACTTTCACCATAATGCATTTTTAATATCCTACTATGACTTACGCCAAACCTGTATATATACACAATTTTAAATCATAAGTTATGCTGCATATAAATTAACCTGGATGAACGAAATATGCAACCAAGATTAGTATGGATTGAAAGTTACCGATATTATATTGAAACATTTGGAAGTGTGAACATTGAGGTAGTATGTCGAGTGCGGCTTTGCAGCATATCGGTTTGTCTTGACTCGACGCTCTCCCTGACAACTCAAACGCAGTAAACAAATCTGCATCCCTGATATACTTAACCTCCTTCACTGGTGTCCAAATTTACTTCAATTATTATTTTTAAAATAACACCAATATCAATTATTATAATCAAGTAGATGTTAAAGTAAAAATGTTGTATAAAATAATATTAGAATAAAAATATTCTATGTACAGGTTGTTTGTGGATGGAGTTCACCCTGTAGACAAGAGAAGCTCTGTTACTAATGCCACGTTCGCAGTAAATCAATGTTTAAGGCTAAATGGGTACATTTGGAAACATCGGCGTCTGTATTCGAGACAGTATCAACAAGGTCTGCATGCCTGTGTTTCTATTTAGACTTTATTACAAGCAGCAGTCTATAAGGAAGACACAAGCAATCTGCCCTCACATTTTCTAGTTAAGGGAATCCACTATGTGACATAATACAGTGCAATATATTACCGTTCTGTTCGCTGAGGCAATAAAAACGCCTTCTTATATTGAACTCTTATGAAACTTGTGAATGCCTATAACCAGTTCTCTTTCTTATGGAAGTGAACCCCTCCCCCCACAAAAAAGGGAACATAGTAAGCCGTATAATGCACATCCTCCCTCACTCCGGACATCCATATTCTTTCTTATACCCGTTCCTTCTTTCTCTTGGCTTAGCTCGCGCCATTTATTGAAGTCGCTCTGAACCACGGCTGTTTGTCGCCGAGCGAATGTCACTCTTATTTGAATACAGGCGAATCAAGCGATTACAGATATCTGCAACGTTCTCTCACATTAGTTTACTTCAGCAGACAGTGACAATACTGCTTGTACATGACCTTTGTACATCTAATGAATCGTATTATACGCTAAACCGTGACGGTTGAGAGCTTCTCTAATTTTGGAAATTTGGAAATTATTTCTGTTCACACACCTCTACTCACCCTCAAACATTCCTTCTACCTACCGCTTGTTACTCCAAATAAACTTTCAATTAACATTTACACATTTTTTTTTTGTAGAATACAATAGGCAAAAGCGATAGTCGCATTTTTAAAGGGCATGTTGCTATGTGATGACTTAGAAAATCCATGTCCTATGCAAGAAAAAACGAAATAACATCTTAAGAAAAAGTGTAAGTATTTGAAAATTCAAATCAATAGCAAAAATTACCCCGGATATTATAAACTTAAAAAAAAAGAAAAGAAAAGAAAGGAAACCAATGTAAATAACTCGTGTTTAACGAAATATACGCACATTTTTTGATAATATTTTGCCTCTCTTTTAGGGTTTGCCAATTATAGAAATTAATCCAAAATGAAGAGGACCTCATAGGATATTCTTAGAAAATTAAACCATACTGCGTAGTTCGGCGATAACATACCAGCCTCTGTTTCCTGAAGCCGCGAGTTTAACCCTGGCGGAATGTGAGGCACTTTTTTCGGCCATAAAGATACTTAGCATAGTTCCTTCGGAAGGGAAGTAAAGCCGGGTGTCCCAAGTTGTAGGTTTACAGCACGTGAAAGAACTTCAAGTCTGATAAAAAGGCCTATGAGCAAAATCAAGTGGTCTTTCACGCCCAGCATAGAATGATAAGCTGATAACCACAATAGCTAAAAAACTGCCATAAAATTCGAAGATACTTTTGTATATGTCCTGTAAATATTTTAAATATGTGTTATTTTGATCCCAATCTTTCCTTTTTTATCTTTTTTTCTTGAGAAGGTAAAAACTAATGTAAAGTTTTCCATGTAAATTGTACTTCAGGATGAAAATCTTTGTGCTGCAACACTAGAAGATGCTGAGTGGGTGGTCCCGTAGCTCAGTCGGTAAAGCACCTGCCTGCCGAGCTAGGAGTCCCAGGTTCGATTCCCGGCGGTGGAAGTGGGGATTTTTCTCCGACCAAGTTAATTCATCTTTCCCAGAGTCTGAAAGTACGAATGAGAGTGCGAATGTGTGGTGATCTAATGATTAAAACCCAACGTTTACGAGTTAACACCTTCGATATGTTCTAAAGGAGAACGGCGGCCGACATGATCATTGAAGTTAAAGGCAGGGTATAAATGGAACAAATAAAAAGTAAATAAAAAAAAAGATGCTGAGCTTAAATACAAAGTTTGGTATTTAATATTTTCTTTTTGAGTCAAACTAAGCTCAAAACGTTTATTTCTAGTGATATATTGATATCAACGTCTGGAAAGAAAGCAATACTTCTTCCACTTTCCATAGGTAAGTAGTAAAGAATGTAAAATGGGAAGAAGTTAATTAAAATTTTATGCCCACACTGTATAGATTGTGACTTTGTGGGTTCGTAGAACTAAAAGTTTCGTTTGCAGAAATTTAAAATGCTCTTTATTACAAGTAAAACACACTTTGTACACCCCTTGCAGCAGAAAAATGATCTGTCATACACAACAGCAGCCTTCAGGGTCTCTCATTGCTTCACCACACGTAAACAAAGGAAAGAAATTGCTGCGGTACATTTCAAATGACCACAAACTCACAATTACTGCACAGCTGCAACTCAATTAACAACTCACTAGAACTCACTACGCTCGAACACTTTGCGGGCTTTCATACCCCCAGTCATTGTTCTAGAATGCAGTCGAAGGTCGCGACACGAGACAAAGACGGAACCATCCGGATATCTCTCTGTCTCTTTCTCTCGGCAAGCGTTCAACGCTCGGCCACCTGCTGGCTGCGGCTTGCGGCCGCGACACAACAATGCCTCGGTGACAATATAAAGAATAGCGCATTTAAGTGTTAATGAATATAATCTTGGTAAAAAGACAAACTTTGTATGAACGAAATGTTTGAAATGAGATTCAAATGGACCCGAGATTCCCAGATGTTAATGTTATACCAGTTAGTTTTTTTCAGCATAATGAAAATCCCGGGTAGAACCTTATCGAGGTAACTTACCCTAACCGAGATTCGAACACGTAACCTGTGAGCCACGCTACCCATACCCCAGGGATGTGACTGATTAGCTTTATTTTACAAATTCAAACTTCGACAGTAATTATGTGTGGAAATGTCTCCAATAAATGTTAATTCATATAATATTGACATCTACGGAACTGGGGGAGGATCATAAATGCTTTAAGTTGGACAATAATAGTGGCTTAGAATAACTTCTGGGCTGTTTATGGCTGAAAATCATTAATCCACCGGTCTAAGGTTAAGTCTAAGCTGATCATGAAATAGATACGCAAACGCGGAGTAGAGCAAACTCAAGATAGTACACTAGAGTGAGGTATGAAGGTGCATGGGGATGGATGAAGCCACTTACCGAGGTTTTCTTGACAGCTCAGTCTACATTTTAAATGAAGGAGGTTACACGGCGTTGAGAAATGCGCGCGTTTTATGCCACCCCGTCCCGCCCACTCCTCCAGCAACCAGTGCAAGATTTAGTGTTGTAGGGCGCAGCACATACACATGACAACCCATCACACTACAGGGAAACGTGCACTCCACCATAACATGCCAGATTCTTCTTCTTATTATTATTTTCGACATTATGTTACAAGCTACATAAAGATACTCTTGTAAAACTTTGTAATAAAACGGAGAGTCGAGAAGACCTCGCCTGACTTTGATGTACTCGCCGGTACAGATACTATGTACAGTTGAATGCAATGAAACCTGCCAATAATTTTGGTTTCCTGCAGTGTTTTTCTTTATTTAATGTCGGTGGAATCTACTTCCACACCAGTCCTGGCTGGGAAACTTTTGTTAGTTTGAATTCAGTTCCGATACAAACTAGCCTAGGTGACTGGTGAAAGGGGAGGAATGAGAGAAACATTACTAGGCCTCGGGCTTGACTTTAGGTTAGACTAGCTTCTATTATACTGCTGGTTACGTTGTTTACAAACCAGCGAAGTGGAGAGAGGTAGTCGCGTGAGCTACTGAGCTTGAGCTGTGTACGGCAGGGGAGGGGAAGGAGAGGTGTTCCGCCGATATTTCACATAGTTTGGTGTGAATATCAGATTTATTTTATTAATTATTAGGAATAACCGAGTATGCAAGGAATTACAATTATAATGAGCAAAGGGAAGGATTGACCATAAACATCCTCTAGATCACTGTATAATAATTTCATTCCCACATCTATGATGAGATAGCATATCCACTGTACATTAAACAGTTCGTATCTTGCTTAGGGCGAGTGAACTACATAGATAAGTTTCTTTCTCCTCCGGGTATTTCACTTAACCTGAGAAGACCAAGACGAGTAACTCTGAGCTCTAGCCCACCTTGGTAGCGTAGATGGTAACGTATCTGCCTCACGTCCAAGAGGTCCCGAGTTCGAATCTCGGTCAGGGTGAGTTACCTGGATAAGGTTTTTCTGGGATTTTCCATTATCCTGATAGACGAATGTCGGATAACTCTGAGCTCCATGGACCCCGGACTCATTTGGTGATCATTTCACCCATTTCATTCATCGTCCAATATGACTTAACGTTGGAGGATGTAAACTGAAAAGAAAAGAAAAAAAAAAAAAAAAAAACGTTGAGATCTAGAAGCCCAGGTCCTTTTGAGCACATTTTCAACCATTTTGCTCATCACCATTTGATATGATTTATCCGCTTAAAAGACGAAAAATTTAAAAAATGAAGAACAGGGAAAATAAATATGAAACTGGAAATAATCATTTCTTCCACACTAGCCGTGTGTAGGCTAAGGTTTGAATGAGTATAGACATACTGAAAAATTCAATGCCATAGCCGGGATTTGAACCACGGATCTCCCGCTCTCCGTGCGGTTGCTCTAAACCACTGAGCTACTATGGCCTACGTCCCGACATGACATTAAATTCTCCAACTGACTTGCGTTTCTCCAAGTAAACCACTAGGAGTTCTCATAAACGCGAGTCAGTTGGAGAATTTAATGTCATGTTGGCACGTTGGCCATAGTAGCTCAAATGGTTAGAGCGGCTGGACGGAGACCAGAAGATCCTTGGTTCAAATCCCGGCTATGGCATTGAATTTTCCAGTCTGGCGCGACCCTTTCACAGTGCGTCCTACACACAGCTAGTGTGAAAGAACAATTAATTTCCATTTTAAGAGTAGTTTGTAGAAAAATGAGTAGAGAAAGTACTGTGAGCTGAACCCATCAAATTTTTATTTATTTAATTTCAGCCAATGAAACTTAAGTCTAAATTACTCTACTTCAATGTGGAATGGTAGAACCTGAGCCTTAATTTTTAATCAAACCTCATTCCAAGAAATAGGTAATTAAGGCATTGACATGGGAAAGGTAGTAACTGGCAAAAACAGTCTTTATTAATGAGAGGCAAATAAACAAAAAGAAGAAGGGAAAAAATAAATGAACATTTCCAAAGTGTGGCACAGAGTAGTCCATGTCTTTCTCAGTGAAAAACCTAAAAATTAACATAATTCACATTTTGGCCTTTACGACCTTTCCCATGTCAATGCCTCAATTAGGTTTTGTGTAGTCATCGATGTGCTCTTTGCAGCCGCTATTACATAAAGCTAGCAAGTAATATGATATTACGTAGTTTATTTCTGTTGTTGTAACATAGCGTGAGTTAATTTGGAAGAAACAAATTTTAAGAGAGTTTTGTAATCTCTCATGGTGCAATTCTGTTGCAAAACAGAGAGTAATCTAATTTTGGCAGGCATTCCTGAAATGCAGATTTCACGGGAACTCTTCATACCGGTGCGAAACGCAGCACCGGACTTTTTTTGGCATTTGATAGCAGTCGAAGCAACATAGAAGCATGACTAATATGGGAAATGTTGCGGTGTGCCCGTGTCTAGTACGACAATCTGTTGCCGGACAATAGACTCGCAGGATAACCGCGGTACTGCGGCCACCGGTCTACGCTACATTGCATTTGGTGTAATAGAGGTCGAGTTTTGCGGCTGCGCACTTTAAATTCTGTTTAATAGAGTGACCAGCGCGGAAGTGATGCTATCATAAAATTACGGTTTTGGAATTCGCAGCTGCATTACAAAGAATTAACATGCTACATTGCTATGTAACAGAATGTGCAACAATTAAAGCGTTTGCATTGTTGTCAGAGCGAGCAGCTAAATAATGATATCCTCTAGGGAAGCAAACGCACTCGTACCGCAGTTTCCACTGCTTTTTGCAGCCTGAAGTAATTTCATGTGAATGCAAATAATGAGTACGTTTGTGTGTAATTATTGCTAATTACCGATTTAAATGACTTCATCAAACGACAGCTGTTATATTGCCTCCAGCATTCACCAATTTACCTCCCCCCTTTGAAAATGATTAGCATCTTACAAACCTAAAGATTACATAGCAATACTCGTAAGTTTTAAACAGTATTTTCTGTTAGCTTTGTGCGGTCTTTGAGACCAGTTATCACTTTTATCGTATATTGTTCAGAATTATACTTTTAAAACTTACTTGCAGCTTTAAAAGAGGTGATACTGAGCTCAAATCACCACCATGAATTAAATTTTATGTTTATAATTATTATATAAATCACAGATAAATCATTCAACAAAGAACATCCGATGCGATGACATTTTAAAATTAATGTCCTCCAACAATGTCATAGCGGACAATCAATGAAATGGATGAAATAATGCTTAAATGAGCCCAGGGTCCATAGAGCTTACAGTTATCTGACATTCATCTTCTAGGATAAGGGAAAACTCCGGAAGAAACCTTATCTAGGTAACTCACCCTGATCGAGATTCGAATTCAGGACCTCTTGAATGTGGACAGACACGTCACCTACGCAAAAAGAGGCGGGCTCATATGACTTTCTCTACCAATAACAAACTCACATACGTGTGAAAGAGAAAACCAGACTGAACACTTCAATCCCACCGTCAGTATTTGAACTTTGGACCATTGGAATTCTGTATCGCTGGTCTGCCAAATGAATTACAAGAAAATTCCGGCACAACATTAAATTCCTCAACTAACTCGTATTTTCCTGGTAAAACATAAGCCACGCTCACAAATTCACTTCTAGATAACTTAGTGACTTATAGTATTATAAGCACTCGTTTAAATCGCAATTATCACTAAGTAAAAGAATTCTTAAGCAGTTGTTTCAAAGTTATTTACACTCAAACCATATACAAGTATAAAAATGTAAATAGCAGCGACCAATGGTCGTTAACAAGCAGTTGAACATAGTCTGGTAAGTGCTGTCTACAAACGCAAACAGTCTGTTATGTAATAATGGCTATTTAAGCATGACTAATGTTGAATGTCCTTCGTACGAATTTAATGAGCAATTATTTGTTTTAGACGACTGTAATTTAACTTCCTCGGGCCATGACTACTCTAGAAGAAACAGCTGATATCACTTCGCGCCGTAGTCTATCTCGTAAGTCACAGTTTGTAGCCTGTGACATCACTACCTACAATCCAGGAACATTTCAACTTACTTTCTTTTTTCCTGGCATTCTATAATTATTATTATCACATATATCTGTTTGTATAGTGTTCATAGAATAAACCATTCTTCTTGCCATTAAGTTACCAAGTTGAATTTTTTCTTAGAATTGAATGCAAATAAATCAAGAAATCTCTAGTTACTAATTTGGAAAACAATGTTTAACAAGCTCTTACAATGAAAAGAAAATAAATAAAAGCAGGAAGCTATATGCTTGCTTTGAAATTTCAATGATCACCTGCAGAACTGAATGGTGAGAGGACTTGAAAAATAAAGCAATTTAAAACTCAAATGACAATCCATGACGAATATTGGAAGTAGCTGATGCCACAACACATGGTTAATAAAACATATTTAGAGCCATTTTTCGGAGAAAAATATGTGAAAATCTTTGTCTCCTATTCTTGGAAGATTCTGAACCTCATTATCATATTTGTTATTTATCTGACATTTTTGTTAACCCCTCCTAAACTTGTTTTATTCATTGGATCTCAAGTCCTATACATCTGCATTTTCGATATCAAATTGTTAGTGTAATATAGTACTTTCTCGCACTACGAGTGCTTTTTAAACACTAAAAAATGTTTAAAAAATTGAAACTGCTAAAATGAAAAATATTGAAAAATGCCATACATGTGAACTGTAATATCGTCATTATTTCTGAGAAAGGTAAAGGGTGTAACACTCCTTAGCATGGGTGACCTTCAGAAAGAAAGCAAAAACATTTGAAATTCATATACTTTTCTCAACTATTGCTATTCTCTTTTTCCCTTCCTCTCGTGATAGTGCAAAGAGAATGGAATTTTAAAGCCATCACATAAAAATTTGACTAGCGCTTTACTTACGGCAACCAAAACAAAAATGAATAAATGTGGATTGAAAGTTTATTTGAATTAACAAAAAGTGGATGGAAGAATAATATTTTGTAAGAATTTGGAGTCACTGAATGCAGCAGCAAAAGGGTCACTCAATAAGCTGGTTTAACAAAGTTTGTTGTCCAGGAATATGAAATATTTCTAGGCTGAGAGTTATACAACTTTTAAACAAGGCGCAATGAAGGCAAAAGAAGAAGAAAGGCAAGCAAAGAAGGAAGGAAGTAACAAAGTTTAACAAATCCGAGGTTCTGATATCAGCCTGTCAACTAAAGTTGCAGAAGCTGCAGCAGTAGCCTTTTGATTCAGAAGTGGTGAAAGAGAGAACGTGCCGAGGGGGTGGGATTTCTTTTTCCCCTAAGGCAGCAATGATTGATATCCACTTCCGGAAAAAGAGACAGACACAGTGATAAGAATGGGCTGAGAAGAAACCTGATCTTTTTCCTCTTGATGCAAGTGCTTTCTATGCGTGATGGAAGATGCTTCTGTTACACATCTGGCTCATATCCCCTTGTGTATCACTACAAAATCAGCATCCAGGGCAAAACATCAATACTAGAAGTTTTCTTGGAAATTAGTATTTCTGTGGACCAATAGCAATTTAAACCAGCAATGACCTTGTTCAAGTTCAGGATTCCAAAAAATCTGATATATGATTTTCTATAATTATTATAATATAATCTATTCTTTTAAGAACATATTCTCCTATTTCGTATTAATGGAGATAAACCTTCAATACACACATTCCAGACGGCAACTGCGACCCTGTCCAAGATCGCTCCGCAGTCGAATCATATCCTGAACACTATATGTACCAGTTGTCTTCTGTTGTCTGACGTATCTAATACATAGGTGGTCTGAAAAGTTTCCGAACTAATAAAGATACAAGACATTTTTTTCAGATTCTTTTTATTTTATTTTTGAACAGTCTCCTTGTAACTCTACACACTTCTCCCAGCGATACTCCCATCTCTGCAACCCGTCCAAATTTTACTCGGCGTTTCTCTCTGCAAAATAACTGTTCACGAAGGTGATTGCCTCTTCATTTGACGAAAATCTCTGTCTTCTGAGCACAATTTTCAAATGAGGGGACATAAAAGAAGTTGCTTGGGGCTAGATCTGGTGAGTAAGGTGGATGGTCAAGCAGTTCAAATCGCAATTCGTGGATTTTCGCCATTGCAACCGCTGAGATGTGAGACGGTGCGTTGTCTTGCTGAAACAGGATCTTTTTTCTGCAAATATGGCATTTTTAAGCAAGTTCATCCTTCAGCTTGTCAAGTAATGATGCGTAGTATGCTCCTATAATGGTTGTTCCGTTTTGAAGATAATCGATTAAAATAACTCCATGACTATCACAAAAACAGTCGCCATCACTTTTACAGCCGAAAAAAAAATCAGTTTTTGCCCTTTTTGGAGCCGGATCTCTCTTTGCACTGTTTGAACTGTGTTTTTGTTTCGGGCGTATAATGGTGTATCCAAATTTCATCTACGTTAATTAATCGGTGCCAAAACTCGGATTTATTGGGCCTAAACTGCGCCAACAGAGCGTTGGAAATGTTCATTTGAACACGTTTTTTGTCTAACGTAAGCCAACGCGGCACCCAACGTGCGGACAGCTTTCTCATGTCTAAATGTTGATTTAATATGTGACACGTTCCTTTGACATGTTCATAGCCTCTGCCATCTCTCTCGCTTTAATTCGGCAGCCGTCTAGCTCAATTTGGTGACCTTTGGCGATGTTTTCGTCGGTAGTTGCAGTTTTTGACGTCCCGAACGTTCACCGTCTCCCAAGCTCTTATGACCAGGTTTAAATTCAGCTGCCCAATATTTCACTGTGGTAAATGATGGTACAGAGTCACCATACACAGAATCCAACTCATCTTTGATTTGCCTTTCAAAAACAAATATTTAATGAGATCTCGATACTCGATTTTGTCCGTATTCATAAAACACTCATATCGACTCACTCAAACGACTGTTACATAACAACTGAGCGTGCAAAATGGTTGAAATTTTAGTGAGTAGCTGTCAAAAGATGGACTAAGAAATTCACTAGCTTTTTTTTCTTTTACGAGTGCTGCCATTTTCATGTTGAGGTCTGAAACTTTTCAGAGCACCCTCGTAATATATACTGAAAATGAAAGTGGCTTTATTTTGTCATGCTCTCGCCTTTCAATGCTTCATTTACAAACATATTTAGACGTTCACTGTCGGAGGATTCCATTCTACTGCTACTTTTAGTTATAGCTTTAAGCCTTGGAGCTATCGCTCCTGAAACAGGACAGAGCTCTCCTGGTTGGATTCTGTGTTCTACTGTGTCTGTGATTATCATGTCATTCCGCAACATGAAATTCAAGGAGACCAGTTTCACGTTTCACCAACCCACACTTGTTCAGTTGTAGCACATTTAGGCCACCTAAAAGCTGTAAACACGGATGTTACAAAAGCTTTTATTTATTTTTTAATTGCTATAAAACCTTTGGGAAGTTTATTATAGTCGGATGCAAAGCAAGGCTACACAAAAATAAAGTCCAGTAAATCATTTAACGTAAATTGCTGTCCTGTTTCGTTTTGTCCCAGTTCCTGCTGCGCATACGTATGCACCTCAAGCGATGTGTCGACATCACGCTGTACAATACGTACATGGTATTTATTATATTGTTGGGAGATTTTTAGACCATAACACTTTAAATATATGCAAAGCGTTACATTAACATTTTTGTCGAAATAATTAACGCATTATTATAATGCGTTACTTTGAGAAACAAGTCCGAAAATCGCTAATTTTAACAGTTTGCCAATTACTGTTATTTAAAATTTACAATTATAAAGTCTTGCTTTATGGATGTAGAGGGTCACGTACTTGTACTTTCTGAAGCACTTATAACAGGTTGTAATACAGTCTACCCCAAAATACAAATTTTAACACCCCAAAAGGAATTTAAAAAAGTGTTGTGTATGTATGCTGCAGATAATTCAAAAACGAAAACTTTGGAAAAACAGCAAACTTGGCGTTTAAGTTTAATATCCACCAAGGGTGCAGAAAACCTATTTTAAAGAAATTCACACCAACCCAAATTACGTTTTATTTAGAATATTTTCGTTTTTCTTATCTCCTTAGATATTTACATTACTGATAACATTACATCTGGAATTTTGAGCGAATAGGAATTGAATTCCCCTTTCTTCTGAAGGAGTTTTGTATTATCTTGTATACTCGTAAACTAAGACAAACAAAATATAGAGACTCGGTTTAAAGCGATCTGCAACTGAATCTGCTGAGCTGCTCGAGACACCTGAATGGAACCGTTTGTACCCAATATTAATTTAGACTGACATGAAGCAAGAATAGTTGGCAGTAACATAGTAGATATATAAAAATAAACGACAATAGCTAGAGAAAGATCCACATGAATGGCATCAAAGTTGTATCATTTCAACTAAATTTGAAAACAAGGCGCAAAGTTTTATATTTTCAATTATTCTACTAGAAGTTACTCAGTCATTCCGAATTAGGGCTTTTTCCATCTGTAAAGCCTCTACAGCATTTTCACAACTTGGAAAACTGTCGGGGAGAGTTTAAGCAAGTCAGACGTTCGTCAGTGTTTCGCGCCCTTTTGTGATTTTTCATTCGTTATTTGGGTTAATCTGCACTGCAGAAAGTTATAAGGGGTCGAAGTGAAGATTTACCATAAAAACCCAAGATCATTAGACAATTAGCACGTGTTTCTATAGACCAAAGTAGTAATGCTGAAGGAGGCTTTATCTTTATCGTCAGTACAGAGTACGGTATGTCCACAAGCTTAAATAGCTCACAGGTACGGCATATTTGTAAACAGTCAAGATCATCGATTCAGTGTGAAAGTTTGCAACAATAGAAAGACTCAGTTGTTCTACATATGCGATAGTGTTACCTACCATTTAGATGATGATCACTGATCTACTCGTAAACTAAATACACAGGTTGTTGACATTTTGAAGGTCATTCTATAGAACAGATATGCACTAAAACTATGTGTAGAACAAACGAAAAATTATACCTTGTCCTATCTGAAGATCGTTGTATCTGCGGAAATATATAGTAATATTTCTTAAATAAAGCCAATCAGATTCTTTGAAGCTTGAAACGGTCTTCATGGGAACACCCCCTCCTTCATATAAGGGAAATGCTTAAGCAAAAGGTATAAGAACCGTTCAAAAAGAAACGAGCCGGAGTCTGGTATGCGCAAACCGATGACAGGATGGTAATATCGTGGCGTGTGTAACGAAAGGTTGTTCAGACCAGAGCGTGGAAGTTCACAGCCCGTCACTAGAGGGCACGCGTGCACGTCATGTGACTATACAAAGCTAGCAGCAGCATGCATCAATCGTCCAACGCTGCCAGTCGCATTGGAAACAGTGAAATGGAGGCGTCAAAAAAGAGCAAAGAAGTGTTGTACGTTTCCTGACAGCGGAAGGAGACGAATGTCACAAGTGTATGGCGAACCTGCATGCCCCTTGCAACGGTCAAGGCGTGACACAAGCGCTTCAGGGGAAGACGGGTGTCGTTAGCCGATAATGCAAGGACTGAAGCACTACACTTCATTACCGATGGCATCGTACAGCTGGTTGATGCACTCATTACCCAGAACAGCCGAGTGACAGTGAAAGACATAGCCGCCGAGGTCGGATTTAGCGTCATTAGTGTTCACGCCATCATGAAGGAACGATTAATCTTGCAAAAAGTGAGTGCCCAATGGGCGCCCCACAGTCTTCAACCACACCAGGAAGCATGTCGAATGACCCACTGTCTTCGTCATCTGCAACGCTATGCTAGGGAAGGAAATGAGTTCCTGGTACCTACGAGTGGTGGCTGGAGATGAGTCATGGTGTCATCACTTCGAATCATAATGAAAACGAAAAAGTCTCCAGTGGAAGCATCCAGGGCCACCACCACAAAAAAGAAGAAGAAAAAAAGCCAAGGCTATCCACACAAGTGCAGGAAATGCTATGCTGACGTTCTTCTTTGACCAGGATGGCCCCCTTCTGATACAATTCCTGCAGCACGGGAGAACAGTGAATGGCCAGCGTTACTCGCAATCCTAGACTGATCTTCGCCAAACGATCAAATTAAAACGAACAGGCAATCTTACCCGTGGGGTCATTCTGCTCTACGATACTGCAAAGCCTCAAATGGTCAACACAGTCGCGGAATTCCTGCAGAAATTCAAATGAGAGATTCTCGGACACCCCCCATACAATCCAGACCTCTCTCCCTGTGATTACGCCAGTTTTGTTCCGCTTAAAAAGGCTCTGAGGGGCAAACGATTCAACTCGGACGACAACGTCCAGCTGTACGTACGGAACTGGCTCACATCGCAGCCCCGGGACTAATGAGACAGCCATTCACCGCCTTGTGTGACAGTGGGACTAGTGTCTCAACAGCCAGGGCGGATACTTCTAACATATAGGTACTCGTTTTTGTAATTATGTATCCGGCTCGTTTATTTTTGGATGCACCTTATATATAGCACAACAAATCTCCGTAAACTGGAAAAGATAATATTTCGTTTCCAATATTTCGACAGCGGGCATTCGTGGAGTGTTCATCTGGTGAAGAGGAGAAATGGAGGGCCGGAAAAGATTCGTATAGCGGTGCCGTGAATGCAAGGATTTAGAGTTAGGGAATTGGACACAGGATGTTTAGGATTCGAAGTGGAACAATATGGGCGTTGAAATGGTAGCCATAAAATTATTAATAGATAAGAGAGAGAAACGGAGCAAATTTATGGGGAAGTTTTCAGGGAAGACAAAGAAAAATGATTAAAAAAAGATCAAGGGTAGAAGGGCAGCACGTACGAGATAAAGGAGAATAAGAGAAAGTAAGAATTAGCTAAATTGAAAAGCAAAGAATAAATACTGACAGAAATAAAAAAAGCCATAGCGCCTCAAAACATTCCTTTTTATAATTTAACATATGAAATTTAGAAATCAGAAAGTACAACTGGAAGAAGTGGAGAAGTTTACGTTCTCCTTCCACAGTAAGTATATATCAAAATTTTAATTGCATTTAAGAGAATGTGGGTGAATTAAAAATTCTCTGACACATTATTTATTGATGCATTTGAAGAATGATAAATTTGTTTCTGATGGAGACAGTTTCACTCCAGTTTTTACATATGATTCTTAGAATTTAATAATAATCAGAATTCACTTAAATAAAACTAAAGCTTTTCAGGTTCTGCTTGTGCATTCTCATATAATATTTGGTAGAGTGGAAAATACGAACATTTGTTAAAGCACAATTAGAAAAAAAATACTTTGGAAACAAAAACTAGAAATTTATTATTTAATAAAACTTGTACCTACTATATAAGGGAGCTTCTCTGATGACTTCATATGGCATTGCTAGACCAAATGCGAGTCCCAGTGATACATGTTCAATAATTAAGAGTCATAATAACCCTCCCATGCGGTGGCCCAGCAAATTACAGCGAAACTAAAAACGTACGCTGTAAGGCTGCTCTGCTCGCGTAAATCGAATAAACCATACGTGCACTAATTTGTTACCGGAGTTTCCCTCTAAAACTTCTCTCATAAATTACACACACATTTGGTCAAACCATCACGCGGCTCTTTTTAGTTAACGCAGGAGCAGTGATGTGCAGCAGATTCTAATAAATCGTGTTCATGTACCGTAACGTAATGGGGGGACTGACTGTATGAGGGCGGCACGGGAGATGACACAAACACTGTCTTTTGCCTTCTTCCTGCAACTCTACATCCCTCATCTTCTACAGTTTATAGCAGAAACGTGACTAATAACAACTGACTGCGCATTACAGCTTTAAAACTCTTAATATTGTCTACGATTTTCCGAAGAAAAAAATCTGCTTAATTACGCTTAAGGTACTACATCTGCAAAAAATTAAAACTTCACAGTACTGCTTTGAATAAGGGTTTACTAAATGGCAAAATGTGTCAAGAAATTACTAATTTAGTTTATTTGGAATTAATTTTTTAACTTTATACATAGAAATTTATCATTTTAGACAATGCACACAAACTTACACACATATATGTATGAGTACATTTACATAAATGTATATAACCTACCGAGATGATTCGGCGGGGACGTACCAGGTTCTTATTCGAGAGGTCCTGCGTTCGATTATGGGCCAATCATTCTGATCGTGGTTTTTCTGGTTGGCAAGGCGAATGTAGGGCCGGCTTCTCTTCCATTAGGAATTTCCTTTCTTGTTAGTGCATTCTGCTTTCGTATATCTGGTAGACTTAGAGGTTATGTAGTGATGGAAAAGGTGTACGAGGTCTACCCGGGAGTCGAAACTCTCTCTCTCTTAAAACCAGAGAGTGCCAAAGGCGACACTCCGTGACTATTTCCATTAGGGCAACACCTGGAGACTAAACAACCGCTTTCGTGGAAGCGAGATGGCACATGCTTGCTCATTGGAAAGTTCTCGACTACCTTCTCTGAGTCGCCCCTGGTAGGTCAGGTTCTCCCCGTTTCCGCTAGAGGTATCCTCTGAGGTAGCGCAACGGCGTGACCGAGAGCCGATAAGGACCTCTGCGTGTCACTATCGGCCAGCTTGATTTCAACCTATAGCCTCCTGTGGCTCCTTCATCTCATCCATTCCTCCTAGGGGTGGTAAGTACAGAAGATTCTCGTTGTATCGAAACCGAGTTGTCTCGATCTTTACACATATATTTTGAATATAGTTTTCAAGCTGCTACTGTGAATGCTGCATCACTTCAGAGGGGACTGCTACACACTTGAAGTAGATTGGTGAACGTAAACTCGAATTTTAGGAGAAGTTTTATTTGAGATATTATTAGTTTTACTTTCAAGTATGACAGTTTCTGTGTGTTCAAGCCATGTGGTCTCTTTCTTTATAAACACTTGTGAATTTGTTTTCTCTATTTTTGCTTCGAACACCCACCTTGTTCTTAATCGACATTTTCTGGTCTAAATGAACCGGTTGTCTTAGAACACTTGAAATTAGCTACATTAATAAACTCAACTTCGAAGCTCTATTGTGGAACAAGTTTAGAGTCAATTACACGTTTTAAAATAACTTCAGATACGTTATAGTAAACATAAGGTGTAGTTATGAAATTAATACTATTTTCCTTCTAAACAAACGCACACTAGTATTTGGAAGATGGTGTTTATCATCTTAAAATTCACTGTAGCTATATGTAACAGTTTCAGAGAAACTGGTAGTTTAACAGAAAATGGCATTAAAATCTCTTCAAAACAATGGAAAAAACCAAATCCTCATATATTTGTTGAGAAGGAAACCCGGGCCTAGCACACATAAGCTGCATACTTTAAAGAAATGCCAAATTCATGGAGTAAAGCTTCTAAAAGATGGGCTCCGCATCCCAAAGTGTGCAGAAATTATGGGTTTCTTTAGGAAGTGGTGTAGAATTCATAATAAAAATGTCAGATGCACTATCATTTTAAATACATATATTTAGAATATAATTATTGTGTATAAGATGATAAAATTTATATATAAAATTACAGAGGAAGTCCCAATTAATAAGACTGCACACAAAACAAAGTGAACAAAATATCTTCTTGTGCCATACTTGGCAGCATCAACTTAGGTAACCCAGCTAGCGATTGTGTCAAAATCTAGGCATTGAGAACTGTAAAGGGATTTTTGTTTTGTTTACATCGAGCTGTTACTGATGACAGTGACTGTAGCATTTGTATATAAAGTTATGTTGCATGGAGAAGCATCTATAGTTTCCGTCTTATGGTCGATGTAAGGGTTGAGACGAGGTCTGGTCCCCACGAGGAAGAGCCTCTCTGTGCAAGAAATGGAATCTGTTATTGATGACAAACAGCAGGGAAAATGTAATTATGTAGCCAGCGAGACAAAGAACCGAAGAAAACGGCAAGACAAGTGGATAAAAGATTGCAGGGAAAGGTACGAGAGACAGGAAATAAGAATGATGTGGAAGCAATACTGGAGAGACGGTTGCCGTAAGAAATGCAGCGAAGAGATTCTGCAAGCGACAACTTGACAGAAGGCTTTGGTGTGTTCTTCTGTCTGCAGGAAAAAAAAAAAAAAAAACAGAAGATCCAATCGTGATTTAGATAGTGCTGTGATATAGCTAGCTCCTTTCCTACTAGGACTTACAGCTCTGGGCAATGCCATTCAAACAGAAAATTCGTGTTTTTAAAATGTCATCCTCTGTCAGAGGAGAATCCTCTGGTGGCATCTTCCTTACAAATAAAACTACTACGTACTTTTGTTTGTCTAACCAAGGCGTCAGATATAGCTCCAAAACTGAATATTTCAACAGCAGTCTTGAAGTAAAGTTTTGCTCCGAAACTGTTCAAAAAGTTTTCTGATGATTTGTATCGCAAATTGTCATAGCAGAAATGCTGATCATTTGCACAACATAATTTTCAAGAAACTAAAGTTTTTATGTGATCTATAAAGTACACTATATTATCATCAATATAATTAATGTTTAATAAACTGCAATTTTAAAAGACATTGGTGTTATTCTGCACAAGCGGTATAAAAATAAATCGTGGTTTTGGAGAGCTTGAGCGATGTCCAACACGCTATCATTAATTTTAATGTAATTCCGTTGCAGAAATTTAAGTCGTATTCTTATAAAGTATCGTAGTATTTTGGAATTGGTTCTACCTCGTTTACAGCTTGTGTAAAACGTCGTAACACCCCATATCCGCAAGAGAGGAGATAAAAAGTGGTGAAAAGGGAGCGACTAGAAATGTATGCTGCCACACGTTGTACTTCTCACACTGATAGCAAATGGTACACTGTTCCTCCAAGAAGGCTGGTCAGTTCTACTGAGAAGTTTGCTTAAGAAGTGCGGGGATGTCACGACGTTGTATACAAGTTATTTACTCTAGCACAGTCTTGCAGACTTGGATGCCTAGAACGTCCACGAGCAGCCACTGCAAGTACGCTAGCGATAAGTTTCGGACTGGCAATAACTCATAATACGGTCATAATACGGTTAAGGTATCTACTGCTATATCACTACCACAGTTGAATGTTATCTGAAATATCAATAATATAAATTTAGTTAAATACAGTCAGGCTGAAAAATTCCAACAGGTTATTTCCAACTGGTATATTAGGTTATTTCCAAAAAATATCCTAACAGTGGTAAATATAAAGTCTGGGACTTAAGTACTTACAGAGTAAGTCGCCACGAAAAGCTGCGTATCTCATTGTATATGAGAGCCCTTAGTGTTTCACCGGGAAAAACACGAGTCAGCTGGAGAATTTAATGTCATTGACGGCAGGTTGCCATAGTAGCTCAATGATTTAGAGCGACCGGACGGAGACCGGGTGATATTTGGTTCAAATTCCGACCACGGCATTAAATTTTTGAGCCTGACTCTATCTAACAAATATAAATTTAGTTTTATAAAAAAGTACTTACATTACTTTTTAATTTTTTAACTTTCCTTGATAAGGGGCAGTCATACACACCGATTATATGCATTTCAAAGGTAAAAAAATATGGTTTCACTCATATAACTTTCTCTTCTAAGTGTTGTATAAATTATTTTTACAGAAGCTCATACTTCTCTCTATGTGTGTTAAATATTTGCTGAAATTACCTTATTGCATTTCTCTTATATGGTAAAACTGTATCCATATCTTTTCAAATTAACGTCCTACAACGTTAAGTCATGTGGGACGATGAATGAAATGGGTAAAATGAAGCTCAAATGTGCCCAGGATCAATAGAGTTTAGAGTTACCAGACATTCATCTTTCAGGATAAGGGAAAAACCTGGAAAAGCCTTATCCAGGAAACTTACAAAACTTACAAAATTCAAACTCGGGACCACTTGAACGCGAGGCAGATACGCTACCACCTTGGCTACAGAGGCGGGCACAGCGGAGTTAGGTGAATAACTAAGTCAAATATTCTGACAGGTGGTTTCTATATGATGGTTTGAAATTCTATTTTCTTTGCATGGCCGAAATAGAGAGAGAGAGAGATACGAATAATATAGTTGAGAAAAATATAAGTATTTTAAAATGAAAATAACAATGAATATCACCGGAACGTTTAACTCCACGAAAAGTATATTGACATAATTGGTGTAATTTAACAAAATAACTTTTCTGTAGCAATATATTGTCTTACTCTTATAGCTTACCACTACGCAAAAGCCATTCAGAACGAAGTTCCCAGAAAATTTAAGATGTGCTTTTCATTTGTCATGAAATAGCTTAAACGTATAGCACTTTAATCAAAGTAGTTATAGCCACTTTTAAGAAAATCAAAATGTTGGTGAAGCTTTCCTTGTAAAGCGTAATTTCGCGTAATTTGTGTCGCGTTCTTGGGAGTCGCTATTTTTAAATACATTTGTTTTTTAACTTATTTTTTGTTATTGAGTTATGCTCTTCTGAGATAGAGGCATCACATACAAAGATTTTCTTCTTCTTCTTAACTTCCCTTGTTGTACCACTATCGCCGTGTTAGGGGATTCTTGCTCTTCTATCCCTTATGCCATCTGGTGTCCGATAGAGAACCAGGATTCGCCCAATGCCTGGTGTGGAGGTGAAGGAGGTGGATGATATAGATGAGGGCGAGTTGAATGATAGTAAAGATGACGATGGAGCAATTGGTGGAATGCTGACGGGAGAAACTGGAGAACTTGGAGAAAACCCGCCCCAGCGCTATGTTGTCCACCACATATCTCACTTCGCGGTCGCCTGGGATCGACGCCTTGAAGTGCTGAAGTTAACGCCTTCTGAAAATGAGTTACTATACTAGGTAAATTCCTAGTTTGCGCCCAGTTTATATTTTCGTCATGATCTTGCTCTAATCGCGATTTTGGGTCGATGTGATTGGCCTCTTAAATTAATATTTCTCCCTGCTTATTGGTTAAATTTATTTAGAAGGTCCATCATCTTAGCGTGTCTCATTATCGCATTATGCTTGATTACACATTCTGTGTGCTTGACTGATTCTGCAATTTCCCCGCATTGTCCCCTTGAGATAGGTAGCTCACCCTTCGAATACATAAAACTTTTGCATGCAAACACACTTAATAACCTGCTCGCTGGTCAACTGCATGTTTAGACAGCAATTTCTTTGTTTCAGCATCTAATCCTGTTTCCTGAAATATGTTCTGCTTCTATATTTTTACCAAATGTTCTAATTAATTTATATTAAGTTTCCTATTTCTAGCACTTCTATTCCATCGCATTTTGTGTGCTTTGTCCTTTTTTTTAGCTTTCTCTTATTTCCATTTTTTCTTTTAATACCTTATTTATTTTGCGTTTATGCTTATCTTTATTGCCTAAGCGTCTATTTGCTGGGTGAATATTTCATCTCAGTAAGTTACATGTATGTGTATAAAATATAATTTGATATTTACATTACATTAATATATTTTCCTCATTCACCGCAAAATAGTCGACAACAAATACTTAAACAAAAGTACGTATCTCCACTACTTTAACCTTTGACATTGTTGACTCACTTGCCCAACCTCGGCTACACGGTTCAGCTACGTAAACAACCTTTGGGGCTGTCTCGGTAAGAATGTAAAGTGTATCCGCTATCAGACGCCAATTGAAAGAAAGAAAATATTACTAAACAAAAATATTGATCTCATCAAATTACACATTTATGTTTTATTTACCAACAAGTTTACAATGTAGAAACATATTCCTGTATCCAAATTTCATCTTTTATCCTCTTCCTCCACTCTTCTGCATCCTCCCAGACTAATTCCTCCACACCTAAGTTCTTCATTCCTCACTCAATATTCTCCATTCATTTAAGTCAAGATCAACCGCGTCTTCCTCTTCCAGATGGATTGCATCCCAAAACTTGTTTTTGTAATCTTATCTCAGGCATTTTGTAGACATGCCCGTACCTTAATGAAGTATTAAAGCACATTTATGTGTTATATTTTTCTAGCGTTAATAAGTTTTGTGACATTTTTCGATTTTGTTTGAATGTTCAAATACTTTTTAAAATGCTATACAATTGTTCGACTTTTTCTCTCGTGATCACGCAGAGACCACGGAATAATAAAGCGATAACACAAACAATCTGCTTTAAAATAACTACTATCTGGTTAGCCCAATGTATTGTTCTTATTCCTATAAAGAAATGTGTAAATACAAGGGGCGTCGAGAAAGTAAGTTCTGTGTTAATTTATGTCCGCTACAGCGCTGCGATCGCAGTTCCGCAGATGTGCGGTGGACGCTCTGTATCAAGAAGAAGAAACGTGCGCCATTGTGTGATTGCTGTTAGCCACGTACGCTCTGTTGTGCTTATTTACAATGCCGGTGTTGATTGAAAATCCCGCCGCTTGTGAAATCAGATTTGTGATTCATTTTCTGAATGCTAGGGAAGTAAAACAAATTGAAATTTATCGGCAAATTTGCGATGTCAAAAGGTGTTGTTTCTTCACGACAACGCACGACCACACACTGCAAATGCGACGAAAAACATCTTACAGGGATTTGGCTGGGATGTGTTTCACCATCTCCCGTACAGCCCTGACCTCGCTCCTAGCAACTTTCATCTGTTTTTGCATCTCAAATCTTTCCTTGGCGGTCAACACTTCAACAATGACGAAGAGCTGAAAGAAAATGTTTGCAACTGGTTGAAGACACAGGCGGCAAATTTCTATGAAGAAAGCATACAAAAACTTGTGCCTCGCTATGACAAATGCCTGCAAAATTTCGGCAGTTATGTGGAAAAGTAGTTTTAGAGTTGTAGAATTTTGTGCGATAAATAATTTTTCTGTATCTGTACACAATTTAATTTTATTACCAAACAGAACTTACTTTCTGGACGTACCTCGTATATAATTAGGGTTTATCTAGGTTAACAAGAAGTTAACAGCAGAATAAGCCCTGTAATGATAGTTCAGAGTGAGTAGAGAGAGTCATGTGAATGAAACATATTAAATTATTTTTAAAAGATAATCGCTGTTCGTTTTTACATTCACTAATTGGAGAGCGGTCTTTAGGCGCTATGGACTGCCGTTAATTGATGTCAGTAGATAACTCGTGTAAGACCTAACACTGCAAGACACGAATTTTAGAAATACGCTGTTTTATCGTATTAACATATACACCGATCCCAACATGTACAACTGGTGTATGAAACATAGTTTTTACTGGAAAGATAGAGCCAGACTGAAAAATTCTTTGCCATAGCCGGGATTTGAACCACGGATCTTCTGGTTGCCGTCCAGCCGCTCCAAACCTTGAGCTACTATGGCCAACGTGCCAACATGACATTAACTTCTCCAACTGACTCGTCTTTTTACCGGTAAACCACTCATAAACACATATAAACACACGAGACATATAACGTAATGATAACTTACAAGTGTAAGTACTTTAAGGCCCGGGCTAAGGCCCAACCAGAAGATCCGTGGTTCAAGTCTCGGCTATGTCATTGAATTTTTCAGTCTGACTCTATCTTTCCATACTTTAGCCTACACACGGCCAGTGTGAAAGAACAATCAATTTCCACAATTTTGCTGTTTGATACCTATGTTGCTGTTATTTATATATCTGCTAATTTATTTTTAAAACTATTAATGTTATTAGTTAATAATTCCGGTATCGTTACTATGTAAACACATTTTACTTCAGAGCCTACAATAATTACCATTTCTAAGCATTAATGAAGTCCATTGCAACTCGTCCGACTTGAAAGCCAACAAAAGCGTGAAACTGTTGTCTTGCTTGGTGAACGGAAAATTCTGAAATCTAAATTCGCTCATTGTTATGGATTGTGAGGTGGGTTAGCAGCAGATGGACAGTGCGAGGAAGAAGCACGTTTGCATAAATATGGAAACGGACAGACAAGGTGGTGAACGATGGGGCAGTTGCAATCCATGCATAATCAATCACCCGCTCACACTTGGGTCCTGAAGCTGTATGCATTTTCCTGAATTTTCCCTCTCTGTCTCTTCGAATTTTGAACACACGTCAGAGTTGAATATTAACCCTGACACAGGGGTGGCTTCTTGCATACATGCTGCTACGTTTGCACATCAAGAAAAGTGTTATGTAAAACTGATCATGTCCTTCAAGTCCACATTCGATCAGAAGGATCCTGACACCTATCAGCGAACGACGAACATACTAAGTAACAAAAGCTAGCAACTTTAAAGGCAGACGGTCAGGAAAAACAATCACCATGTACACTTGGAAGCAGGAAAAGCGGCCCATTGCTCAAGATCACAAATGTGTGTGTTTTTATTATCTAATGTTTCCATATTTATCTTAGCAGCACTGAACGCAACCCTTTTCATGTGTGTCTATGACGTATGGAAATAACACATATTAGGAAACAAATATAAACCTATGAGTGATGTTATACACAGTGTGAAACGAAGAACGGATAAGAAATCATCTCTCTTAATGAATACTTCCCTGATTCGTGTAAGCAAGCAAATATGATTATACTTGAATTCAGATAGGAAGGCGGGTAGAAGTTAAGGTTAGCGTACAGAAAGTGACAGAACTATTGAAGGAGGTGTTGCCATACCGTTCCACTTCTGGAGGGCGGTCAAGTATTCTGACATGTTACTAAGAGTTCATTCAAGTACAATAGCACGTTCTTAACACACAGCTTAAATAACCACCAGATAAAAGGAATAAAATAGACCAGATAAAATGAAAAAAATAAAAATAAAATAGACGAAATAGGTCCGTGCGTTAGTAACACGCACCTGATGTATTCTCCTGAGCTTTGGCAACGCCGGAGCCAGAACCATATGCTACTTCTGAAATAATTTACACACGATACATAATTTCTCTTGTCTGCCTATTCAGCATCCTACGTACCGGAAATTAATTATTCCTTTACACTAGCCGTATGTAGGACGTAATATGAAAGGGTAGAGTCAGACTGAAAAATTCAATGCCATAACCGGTACCTGAACCACGGATCTTCCAGTCTCCGTCCGGCTGCTCCTAACCATGACCAACGAGCCAGCATGACAATCATAATCAGACTGACTACCTTTCCATATTGCGTCCTATACATGGCTAGTGTGAAAGATCAATCAATTTCCATTAATTGTACATAATTGGGGTCCGAAATATAAAGTCCAGACTTAAAGTATTTACAACATAGTTAGTCGCCATTGAGGTAGTTGTCTCATGTGTTTATGAAAACTCCTAGTGGTTTACCAGGTAAAACAAGAGTCAGTTAGTGACTGGCCAGCCAATGGTTAGGACGGAGACCGGAAGATCCGTGCTTCAAATCCCAGCTATGGCATCGAATTTTTCAGTCTAACTCTACCCATCATACGTACTGTTGTATGTGCCATTATAGTTCACACCAATACTCCCCCGCCTTTATTTCCTAACAAACGAAAGAAAACTTCAAGAAGCGAGTAGAGAATAGCCCTGATCGTACGTGGACACACAAATGAAGCGCATTGGCTGTTTAAGTCACGTGACACTTCCAGTTTCTGCGTAACTAGTAGACGACCGCCTTCTTAGCTGAATCCAAGCCGAACTGGTATAATACAATTTAGCGGCCCCATCTTGAAGAGGCGTAAGTAAGAAGTAGGTTACCAGCAGCACCGGAGTGCACAAAATATAACCTGTAAAACCTTCTTCGAAGTGAATAGGGAAATGAAGTCTACCTTTATTTACGCAAGATGTTAATTCATATATTTATAAATTTAAATAAAAAGGTTACAAATAACAATAGGTCGTACCATCTCGTTAAGTCCCCCCTTTCCTCTGTCTAAACCCTCTTGACAATTAGAAAGGTAAAGTCTTGATAACTAGGCATCTACAATTATCAGCATTATTGCTGCCATTACTGCACTAAGCACGTATGTAGCCTTAGTAGTAAAAAGTGGTTAAATGGATTGTTCATTGGCAGAGTTAAGCTTTGCTCATTTTTAAGGATGATCAAAGCAACGTCTGATGTCAAGAGGTCACAACTGTGAAAGGGGGCAGCTTGTGGTGAAAATATATATTTATCTAACTCAGGAAAGTAACACAAGTTAGAAATTACCAATGTTTTCAGTCAATTTTCCAGTAATGCAGCAGATTTTGCAACTTTAAGATAACATAAAATTATTTTTAAGTCGGAATCAGTCGCAAAATGACAGTACTAAATACGTACAATTTATTTTATAAACATCTTTGCAATTTTCAGAATTAATAACATTAAACTTTTGAACAACGCCAAAATATATAAAAGTTAAATATACCATAATATAATTCATAGCCTCATTTAAATACTGTGTAAGATTTGTTTATTTTATTTCTCTCTTCTTTGTCTGATGAGTAGGTACATTACAGACAAAGTGGCCATATGTAGTTACTTGAAAGATTTATTTGAATATCCAAGGTGGAATAATCTTAGAGAATGTGTATTCGTTAGAATGTATTAATATGACAAAAACGAATATAGCCTAAATGTTCTATAAAGGAACTTGAAGAGATTTGGACTGCTTTGCAGTGGCAGATGGCTGAGAAAGATAGTAACTGTAGCATAGGCATCATCCCAGATGTACTGGGCTAAGTGAGGATGTGGAAGGAACTTGATGCTACCTTTGATCCCAAAGGGTCTGATAGATTTTCTCACGTGCACCAATTACAACTACCCACAAACTCCCTGGTTTGTAATTTATGCATAATCGAGAAATCCCCATGGTGTTTGATGCATTTCCATATTCATCAAACCGACTAAGTGTTCCCTGCACTACTTAGAGACAAAAACCGCGTATATGTTCCTCGGGGTCCTTCGACCTGGGAGATAATACAATTTGCTATACATGATACGGTACTTCAGAAGCAGAAACGCTGCAAGATGTGTAGCTCTCTCTGTCTCTCTCCGGTCGTATTCACTCAGTTGCAGCTCTCCAGTATCTTCTCTACTCATTAAGTCAGGGCAGGCAAGATGAGCACCTAATACTGTATTGTTAGAAACAAGCGTCACTATTTATCTGAAAAGTGCATTGAAATAGACAATGATACCCCGCTTAACCTAACGAATGATATTCCTGTTGTATTCTTTTTAAATATTGGTGTTTTAACGTCTGGCTGCAAATTAAATGAACTTAAACGTAGAACACGTTCAAGATGTTCAACCGATGGTCTGTAGCTCTGAAGCATGAGCCGCATTGAAATCCCTCCTTAGGGTGAAGCTCGTAATGTATCCAATGTCATTACTACATATCAAACACTGCTTTTCATAGAGAAGAGAGAATGAGAGGGAGGGAGAGAGAGAAAGAGAGAGAAGATAATTGTTCTTCCAGTTCCCAATAAAAATTTATAATTTACTCATTTATAGATTCAATTCACCACTGCACTGATTTTTGTTGAAAGTAATGGGGACGAGAGGGAGGGTACTGTCTTTCTTCCCACCTGCATGAAGTGCTTCAAAATGTGATAACTGGTTCAAACTTTGCATTTACGTTCAACGTCTTCTAACGATGTGACACGAAGATTTTCAAGAAAATTCCTTTCCCCCAGATTACACTTTATATGGAATATTTTCCTAAAATTTTGATTTTATCAAAAATGGCCTAACGGTTTTGATTAAAGTACAATATATTTAAGATATGCTTATTATAATATGCTTTCAAAAACAGAGCTGGAGGCATAATTACAGAAACCGGTACCTGTATGTTAAAAGTATTGGCCCTGGCTATTGAGACACTTGTCCCACTGTGACACAAGGCGGTGAATGGCTGTCTCATAAAAGTCCCGGGTTGAGCTGTGAGCCAGTTCCGCACGTACAGCTGGACGTCGTCGTCCGAGGTGAATCGTTTGCCCCTCAGAGGCTTTTTAATGAGACCAAAAATGGCGTTATCACAGAGAGAGGTCTGGATGGAGGGTGGCGAAAACCTCCCATTTGAATTTCTGCAGGAGTGCCGTGACTGTGTTGGCCATATGAGGCTTTGCAGTGTCATGGAGCAGAATGACTCCACGTATGAGATTGTCTGGTCGTTTTAATTTGATTGCTTGATACAGTTTGGTCAGAGATTGCGAGTAACGCTAGGAATTCATTACGGGAATTCCCGTGCTGCAGGAAGTGTATCAGAAGGGGGCCATCTTGGTCAAAGAAGAACGTCAGCATAGCCTTTCCTGCACTTGTGTGGATGGCCTTGGCTTCTTTTGGTGGCGGTGACCCTGGATGCTTCCACTGGAGATCTTGTCGTTTTGATTCTGGTTCGAAGTGATGACACCATGACTCATCTCCAGCCACCACTCGTGCCAGGAACTCATTCCCTTCCTTAGCATAGCACTGCAGATGACCAAGACAGTGGGCCATTCGACATGCTTCCTGGTGTGGTTGAAGACTGTGGGGCTCCCATTGAGCACACACTTTGCGCAAGAGCAATCGTTCCTTCATGATGGTGTGAACACTTCCGACGCTGAATTCGACCTTGGCGGCTATGGCTTTCACTGTCACTCGGCTGTTCTGGGTAATGAGTGCATCAACCAGCTGTACGATGTCATCGGTAATGCAGTGTAGTGCTTCAGTCCTTGCATTATCGGCTAACGACACCCATCGGCCGCTGAAGCGCTTGCCACGCTTTGACCCTTGCAAGGGACATGCAGTGTTTGCCCTACACTGTTCAGTATTTGTCGATGAGTGTGTGTTCTCCCTGCTCCTTTCGCTGTCAGAAAACGAACAACCCCTCTTTGCTCTTCTTTTAACGCTTCCATTTCACAGTTTGCAATGCGACTGGCAGTGTTGGACGATTGATGCATGCTGCTGCTAGCTTTGTATAGTCACGTGACGTGCACGCATGCCCTCTAGCGATGGGCTGTGAACTTCCAAGCTCTGGTCTGAACAACAGTGCGTTACACACGTCACGAAATTACCACCCTGTCACCAGTTTACGCATACTAGACTCCGGCTCGTTTCTTTTTGAGTATTTTAAACTCTGAGAAGGTCTCAAAAGTCCTCTTCACTTAGGATGGCTTTTGCATGGCTGGTAAACCGTAAGATATAGACAAAATCTTACTGTGTAAACAAACGCAAATCTCGTTAAAACACACAATTCCTGTCAGATACCAATTCCGAGATATTCCTTGAGATATGTTTCAATTTTCCAGTTGTATACTTTTGTCAAAGAGAAGTCGTTATTATTTTTTGTCCCGGATATGCAAGACGGCGTCTCTTAAAAGACATGACTATCGCTTACATCAAGTGCATTACTATTCTGCCCTTGTCTGTACATTAAGAGTGTGTATATATAACCATTTCTACAGATACCTATTTTGATCAATATGAAGTAGATAGACGCTAGGGGTCCCGGGTTCGATTCCCGGCGGTGGGGGTGGGGATTTTTCTCCGACCAAGATAATTCTCCATCTTCCCCAGAGTCTGGAAGTATGAATGGGAGTGTGAATGTGTGCGTGATCTAATGATTAAAACCAAAGATAACGACTTAACACCTTTAGTATGTTCCAAAGGAGAAGGGCCGCTGATATGACCATAGTAGTTAAAGGCGGAGTATAAATGGAACAAAGAAAAAAAGTAGATAGAAGAGAGTTTCTTAAATAACATTTTTATCAATATAATAAATAGAGAAAGTTTAGTGAGAACACGCATAAGCTCTTTTTTTCTTATTTTACTTTATTATTTATAGGTTGTAACTATGCCCCTTTTGATTCTACTTGGCAAATCATCCAAGTATGAAGCAACATTAAATCTCGTATCAGTGACCTGCATAATAATAAATGCCAATTAAGACAGGCATTGCGCTTTAAATGTAGTACATAAACAAAGGCAAGGAAGAGGGATGTTTGGTTTGATAACAAAGACGATGTAGATGGTCTGCTGTGTTGTTTACTCGCATTAGATTAGTGGCCCGTGTTCATGAAATCGGATTTTCTATTTAACGGGAAAGGCAGCCACTTGCTGATGAATTATATAGCGCGTGTCGAGCAGACATTTTAGGCGGAAAGTGATGCGAAACATGGCGGTGAATTATGGAAGAGGAGTTAGGCTGTCGCAACACCCCTCTCTCCCTCTCTCTGAAAAAGGCTTAGGAAACAACACCCCAGCCCTCTCTCTCTCGCTCTTAGTGCTTACGCAATTTATTTCTGTTCTGTAACAACAGTAGCCCCCATTTCATAGAAAAACAGTCGTAACCACCAGGGAATGTACCCACTGAGCCGTCTTATAGGCCTCAAGCCATTAGCAGAACATTCGTATCTTGCAGATACTCATCACTCCATTGTTATTCCCTAAATTACTTATACAAATGTAACTTTTCTGTCTAATACTTCATAACTAGAACAGTAATGACAGGATTAAGCATTACCTAACATTAATTCTGCTGTACTGAGAAGAGTAGACGGTAGTCTACAATGTTAGCAACGAAGGGTATTCTACAATTTCTGATAATTTTTATTAAACCTCATATTTTTACTAAAACTTTCTTGAATTCAAGATGTCTTAAAAACTGCATTTCTAATAAAATCACAAAGTCGGAGGCGGTCGAATGCAAATACTCCCTTCACCTTAAGGACTAGAGGAAGTACATACCAGGGGTGCTCAACATTGCAGTCCCTTATACATGTTATTTTGCCCCCACAAATGGCCAAGATAACGACAGACACGCTTAATAGTCAGAGAAGAATAAATACGTACGCCGTTGATTTCCAGTAGGTACGTAAGAGTGACACCGCAATGCTGTCACTGGAATGCAGTAACCACGGTAAGTGGGTCATTCTGTCGTAACTGTTGGAGTGAAGCAATTTGTATCTCTACCTAACCTTTCTTGCTACCACTTGAACACTACTGGTACAGACAGTTTACATGTCATAAGCAATTTGCGTATTGTACTAGCAATGCTTGGATTAATCATTTATTTATATGAGTAAATATTTGGAAGCGAAACCCTCTAATACTTGTGATGATGAAATGTTCGCTTTTCTCTGAGGTGCACACTTTCTAGCATCATTTTGTTCGTCTGTGAAGGTTGAATCTGTCGGATTGCTGACGAATGACTTTCCTTAACAGACCCTCGGGATTGTGGACAAGCTGTGTAGAATGGGTTCAGTCTGGTATCGTTAAACACCCCGTTCATTCGTTAGCTCTTGGATCTGGTTGCCCTCTGCCCTGGTTTCATGGGCCCCCGTGATATGTACATGTGCTTTTAAACTCCACTCATGTAGGGAGACTAGCAAATAGCAAACTAATGTCAGTAATGAAACCATATATAGGTGACTTTGGTGTATTAAATGAGCTCCCTCCCCCGAAACGAGTAAACGCGTTAGCTTAATAATAGTAACAAATACTAATTAATCTATAATGTAATTTGTTTGAAATGTGTGTAGTGTTTAACGCCCGCTTTTACTACATACGGCACCGCAAGCGGTGACACTGATGATACATGAGATAAAGATGAAACATCGATGGAACGAGATGGCAGGGGAAACCGGTAATAGCGGAGAAAACCCACCCTAGAGCCATGTTGTCGACAACAAATCTCACTTTGCGGTCGTCTGGGAATTATTTGTTTCAAACCGCTGTATGTACTAAAAATGTATTTTTAGAGGATTCCTTCTTTAACTAACTTCAAGAACTGAAGGTAAAAATATTGAGAACGCATCTGAAAGGTAAATGCAATATGTAGGAGTGTGTATGTGTGTTTGTACTTAAATAAAAGCAGCTACTATTGAAAACGAATATTATACTATGTAAATATGTAAGATTTCGAGAAATAAGCTGAACTCTGGGGGAATAATGTACTTGCCTACAAGGTAGGCAACACGTCCCACTACACCCACACAGCCCTTGTTATTGCTTAACCTTTATGGAGATATGCGTATGTGACTGGTACTTTAAACAAAACATACCTTGAAGGTCCTAGGAGAACATCCCCATCCGCATAAAAAAGAACTAAATAAGTATACTGATGTTATACAGGCACATAGCTTTCTCTACAAATGACTACATACAGGATGATTCGCTTGAGATGTCAGGGAAGTAAGACCGTATATAAAGGAAAATATTCAAATTTATTTGTTGGTATTGGTAAACATTTGTGTAGGTAGGTCAGAAGTTTTAGTGTCTGGCACATTAGCATGACCGCCATTAATAATACGGCACAGTTCTTACTTCGTACCCATGTTGCGCCACGTGGCTTGCAGCATTTGTGAGTGATCTGCTGAAAAGCCGCTGTAATCTCCGCCCGCAGGTCAGCTAGATTCTCTTTCTTTTTTTCATTCACAGTTGACTTAATGTAGCCTAAACAAAAAAGTATGGAGGCGTTAAGTTCGGGCTCTTAGGAGGCCATGGGATGAGTACATCATAGCTGCATTAGCGATTGCTAAATAACTGATTCACTCGATTCAAGTTTGTAGGAGACATGTGGATTCTTGGTTCCCCAAACAATGCAATTATGTGTGCTGACTCGACCGCTCACATGAAATGTTGCTTCGTCAGTAAACATCCATTGATTTAACCTCTGATCATCTGCTTCCTGCCTCTCACACATCATGATAACACATTGGCGTTCGCTGAATATGGTACGGAAACATCTTAAGATACCGTCTGACAATACTCTGACATGTTGTGTATTGTATATCCACCTCTACTGATAAGTGGCGGAGTGGCTTTTGTGGACTCTGAGTCATGGCTTGTCGAATATCTTCCTCTCTGTTGTTACCACGCGGTCTTCCACCCGTGTGTGGCATTTTCAGACCATTTTACAAGAATATTCTGTGACATTTAACAATGTCTTGATGCGATGGGACATAATGATTGTTGTACTGTCAATTTTGTATACCATATGACACACTGAGCATCCCTTTGTGGCGTTACGACCATTTTGTTTTGTTTTCTTTTCTTTGCATCATAATGTTGTCATGCCAATGGAATTATCACTCATTTAACTACTTACCTTTCCGCTTACATTAAGAAAATTTCTCAGAGATATGTAGGTACATTAACTTCATAAATATAACGTTTTACTTTTCTAACATCTCAAATGGATCACTCCATTATACGTACATCACTATTAATATATAAAATATATGCCTTTCAAGCAACATTATTAACAATCATTTCTAATGAACTAGGACACGCTTAATTACATTTTGAAATGTCATTTAAACTTTTATTCCTGATAGGGACTTTCAATGCAAAGAAAAGAACAGGAAAAAGCAAGCAAGAACCACAAACATTGAAGCATGACCGTTATGGTTACTCAGCATGGAAATGTTTTGAAAAAGGTTCATTACTACGAAACTAAAATGTGTTACAAAAATTGTGTATTTATATTTTACTTTTTATATACTTTTGATACCTTCTAATACAAAATAACATAATCTATTATTCACAGAAAATTCAAAATATACATTTTATATGTCTTTGTACTCAATAAGTGATATTTAGTCAAAACGTCTCGATCAGTTTTAAAGACAGTAAGACATTACAGATCGTTTTACACTAAAGGGTGGGAGTTTTATTGTATCCTTGGAAGATGCTGAACTTAAGTAACCACTTTGATGCTTACTGGACTTTTCGTTTTCCAGTTATGCTCATAGGCAAAGGGACACAAGAACATACACATAGCGGGAACTCTTCTATATTATTTATTTATTTATTTAGAGGGTATAAAATATACATTTCCAGGGAAATGTCGATATCGAAGTTTTCAATGGAATACAATGGTAGAGACAGCAAACACACAAATAATTAATTATGACAGATTGTACAACTGACTTCTTCGATTCACAATATTAAAGATTCATGAGTTAACTCTGCGCTGAAACTCTTTCAGTACCAAATTACGATAAATTGAGCTTTGTTTATGGGTGTTCTTTAACTCCCAACGTCCTATTGTATATTGTACGACAAAGACTGCTTTAATTTTGCTCAGAGGCCTCTTTATCAGCCTTTTTACACCCATAATATACATCGTGGGATCATCAGTTTTACTTACCTTCGGAAAGAAGTGGCACTAAGGATGTTTGCTGCTCTGTTAGCGCGCTGATGCAGAACAGGGCAACTATGGAGTAATAACAAACACGTGGTCTTCTTCCCTTGCCACAAATGCGATTTATGGCCGCTTTGATAGAAACCAAATCGATTTTGTCGGCGGTTAACCTTCTAACCACTCAGTAATGACTTCATTGGTGCTCAATGCATGAAACTATCCTATATTAGTTATGGTTATCAATAACGTATTATTTTAAAAGTTTAATGTTTAATTTTTCTGGTGCTTAACTAATCACAGCAAATAGAGATTATATAAAAACCTTCCTTTGTGTGTTTATTTGTGAAAGCATAATTAAAAATGAAAAACTTATTTTGTTGCAAGAAAAATCAAGCTGTGCACCTTATTTGCAATGTAAATTTTGTAAAATATAAAGGATTTTAAATAAACTCTAATATATATGGAAAATCAAACATTTCGAAAAATATTCCATGCCAAGAGTAGTTTGGGATGAAGTTTCCTGAAAATCTTTACGTCACACTGTTTGGAAAATGCTGGTCTTAAAGAGAGTTTGGGTATTTAACAAACACTTTTTATCGTTTTTAGTTATGGTGTACACACACATACACACATACACACACAAGCACGGATGTTTTACTTATCCTTTGTGAGAGTCCAGGACACTGAACGGTGTGAAAGTGGATTGTATGTATAAATAAGATCGTGTGATCTAACACTTTAGATTTTTATTATGTTTTTCTTTCTCTTAGCATACACATAGTAGAAAAACTTTATACCGAGATTTAGAAATAATCACTTTGAGGTCCATAGAATAGAAAAGATCCGTCAGTGCGTGCGTGTATTATGCCTATCCTGGTATATGTGAACAGCATAACTCAAAACCGAAAACTGGATTAAAAACAAAACTTGGTATTTACTTTCAGCGTATTCCAAAAATTCAGTACAAACATTTACAAGAAAATCTCCACTCTCCAAGTTTCTTCTTCTGCTTAGTTTTCAAAAATTCTCATTTGCAAAGAAATACACTGATGATCTTGATTAAAATACCGCATGTTTAAGATATTTCCATGAAAAAAGAAGGGTATAGATATCTTAAATTCCCTAAGAACAGTCTCTAATGACCTAATCATTCAGAATTACTTTTGTAGAACTGGCAAACCGTGAAAGGTAGACAACCTTACTACACCCAAAAAAATAGATCTTATTAAAGCACAACTTATGCCATAAATTTATCTGTGGAGTTAATCTTTTCTGATAAATTTCTTGTTATTGGTTTGAATTTTCAAATAGTAATATTCTCAAACAGAAAGTTGTTATTTATTGTTTTCCTCCAAAGTCATGGAGAGAGAGAGAGAGAGAGAGAGAGAGAGAGAGAGAGAGAGAGAGAGAGAGAGAGAGAGAGAGAGAGAGAGAGAGAGAGAGAGAGAGAGAGAGAGAGAGAGAGAGAGAGAGAGAGAGAGAGAGAGAGAGAGAGAGAGAGAGAGAGAGAGAGAGAGAGAGAGAGAGAGAGAGAGAGAGAGAGAGAGAGAGAGAGAGAGAGAGAGAACGGAGTATCAAAGCCATCAGATACAACCATCTCTTAAAATATTTGACTGTTCCTTTAGTCTACTATATTCCCCATATTACCATTGCATCTACAACAAAATATGCAATGAAACCATTTCTTCAATATTTTATCTTGATTAATATGAAACAGATAGAAGAATCAAGTAAGAATATTTGTTGAACCATGAGCAGAGAAACTCATGTGAGTTAAACACATCTGTTTCCTTCCTTATTATTTAATTTTATTATTTTATTACAATTAAAAAAGGTGAAGAAAAATTTTATGATTAACAATCTTTAATATTTAAAGTTGCGACTTATGTTTAAAATTCTTTGTTTTTTCAAAATTTATGGATGCTCTTTAATTGTTCTCAGAATCCCATTCTATACTAGGCGTGTAAGATCGCTTAATTTTTCTCAGAGGCCTCTTCACAAGGCTTGAGGTTCTCTTAAGTGTCCTAAATCTACGGCTGGGACCACCGGCTTTATTGCCACAGTAAGGAATTTTACGCCGGAAGAAGTCCATTGCCTTCCGCCAGATTTTTAATTTCGTGGTGTTGCTGTTGACAAAGTTTTCCTTATTTGCAGCTTGGAATCTGAATGCTCGGCATATTGGCATCAGCATCAGCGAGGAACATGTCCGTCGACCTATTGATCCTATATGTCGCTCAGGAATTTTTTGTTGCCAGGTAACTGAGTGACATGACAGCTAAGGAATGCAATATCACTTCGGTGACGTGAAACACTGATTATACGGCGAATATGTTGCTTACCAGCCTCTGCCGAATCAAGCAATGAAAATGTTACTTCCAATAAACAAGCAGCTAAGGAATTTTTCCTGGAATCTGTTCTTCTGTGTTCGGTTCTAGCTTTATTAGTACCTATTCTGTTTAGTTTCATTACTTATGGTATTTTATTTTTGTTTTTTCTGCCTCATAAACAACAAAAGAAGACCAATCTCATTCGGCCTAACATTTGATATTGTGTTGAATCACAAAAAAAATTAATATAATAACAAACGAGATATGATGACTGATTCCTTAGTGTTCTGCAGTACACCGAGCCCAACGTATCGTTCAATCCTTTTTGTAAATGCGGAACACCAGCTATGTTTTTATTTTTTGGATGGAGTGGGCATATACGATTTTTCTGCGCAGCCAGTCAGCTTCGGTTGATTCAAATTCTTAGCCATAAAATGCTTCCTTAACTTTGGAATGGTGCAAGCATTTGACTCCTGGTTCCTTCAGAAACTGTATTGGTATGGTGTAGTTTGAGTAGAGGGTGTATCATAGTGTCACTAGATTCCACGCAGGTCAGTCCTTGGACGCTTCATTTTGAGTGCGTTGAACACTTGGGACAGCCATTTTGTGGTGTATCACTGAGCAGTTACAATGTATAAAACTGTCACATATTGTTTGATTCGTATCTTGTCTTACCAAGCAAATCACAGTCCCTTTTTGATTTTGCTGAAGGAGAGTTTAAGCTCTTGTCAGAATTTAATGTTGAGAATGGGAGAGCAGGATTTGCATTTGCTTTTTTATATATAAATCATCTATTTGCTAATAATTCTCAATCCTCTCACACTTTGAGGAATCCACAACAACGACTTACTTAGTTTTTGAATAAAACTGCTATATCCAGATATTTTTCCTGGTTATAATACATTTCCTTTTTTATCTTGATATATTAAAATTTCCTAAGTTTCCTTCACCAATTCACATGTGCTATATTCTGTTGTGTTTTGAAATAGTGGACGATCCAGCGGATGCAGAGCTTTCTCACATGAATCTGAGAATTGTTTTAGACTGTTAATGCAATATGAGTCTCAGGCAATATTGAATCTGACATGCCCTTAACATAAGTTCTATTTCCTCATATTTTCATGTGATGTTATTATAGTTGACTTTCATACGCTGTCTCCATCTTCAAAAGAATCCCTTTCTCATCTAAAAATCACAAACCACCAGCAAATAGTGAGCTGTGAATTGCAAAGATTGCAAATTCACGATACGTTCTCTTTCTCCCCCAAACGACTCTAAAGTCATCAAAATCAACGCAGCTCTCGTATGACATCCAGCCTAGTGTCTAGGGCAGGAACACCCTCATTATTGCAACACTACATTATCATGTCTATTCTTAAAACCTTCAGTGACCCTGGCTTCACTGATAGAATACGTTTTAAACTTAACAAAATTGGTTAAATTCGCATGATTTTTCTACTGATATTTCTGCAAATTATTTTTTTATAAAAAAGAATGGTGCGTATCTCAAAAAAGGTGCGTATCTTATTGTAAATGAGAGCCCCTATCTAGGGGTTTACAGGGAAACATATGAGTCGATAGAAGAATTTAATGTCATGATGACACGTTGGCCATTGTAGCTCAATGCTTAAGAGTTACTGGATGGAAATCGGGAGATCCTTGGTTAAAATCCCGGCTATGGTATTGCATTTTTCAGTCTAACTCTATCTATTTCACATTCTGATAAAACCTTATTCTTCTAACCATACATTTCATTATACACGCACAATTTTATTTTAGATATATGAAGGATACAAAGACTATAGCTAGCTTTTCATGAAGTGAAATGCTGTGTGATGGCTTATTCACTCTTTGCGTGACCACAAATCTAAACCACTCTCAAAATATGTATTATGGTTTAAAACTATTTTAATACTTTATTCTGTATACCATGTAGCCTTCCAAATAATGTTTTATTTTAGATAACATATCTATATTTTCAGCCCTGGGGCAAAAGTGTTTAATTTACCTCTTAGTTTAACTTTCCAAAAGAGTTTATCCTCATATTTTCTGTAGAAGTATGTTGGCACGAATTCAGATCGAGTTTGCAGCTAGCTGTACACGAAGTGGAACAGAATTAGTAGCTAATTGTGTATATGTATACATTTTACGAATAAAAGGTCTTCCTAATTGACAGAAACTCGCGTGGTTCAGCCTCTCTTGCGTGGGAAGTGCTCTTCTACCGTGATCTCTAATTATGAAGCACATCTCTGTGGTTATATTCCACGTTAGCAAAATCTTATAAACCAAATAATATCAACGAATCGTCCCTATCACTTGACTTCCCTTCAATTTGTTTCTGCTATTCGTTTTTAACTTTCTGATAGGTTTTCAGCACATTTAGATTAGAAATTAAAATTGAGTATTAGCATAACGGTGCCATATATAGAAAGTTAAGTTTTGCGTGTAAGTAATACGGTAGGGAAGGCTGGGTAATTAATGCGTAGAGTATTAAAATGCACAATCCTTCAAGTTAAGCCTCAAGAGTCATGGAAAATCTAAATGAGATACAGAGGAGATCGGAAAAAAGAGGAAGGAAGCCACACATATGCACTAAATGCTCTTTAAATATAAGCGTAATGATCAAGCAGTGGAAGTTGGACATCGATGGCAGAGAGACGTACGACTTCTGTTAACTATGCTCTGGAGTATTGTAGTGTTGTTAACAATAGCAGAGTGGGTCTTACCCTGTTGCAGTTCTACACAAAAAGTGATCTATTTTTATACAATATACTTTTCGGTATAAGTTAATGACACCTTATGTATCTACGTGGGTCATTCAAAAATTAGTGGCAACACTGCCTACAGTTGGCGCCATCAGTGATAAATCATGTAAGCTGATAATGTAAAATAAGAGCATCTAATGTTTGTTAGCTGAGAGTTTGAAGACAATTATTTTATTTAATAAGACATTTTAATAAGTTTAACTGTAGGCTGTTATCTCTAAATATCTTTAGTAAATATGAACAAATATGTTTCATTAAGATTGAGGTTGCAAGAGGTATCAATGCTCCACAATACCATATACAATTATTGGAAGCTTGTGGTAGTCAGACTTTACCATATCGTACCGTGCTAGGTGGGTGAAGCATTACGTAGAGGAAGGGAAGACGTTCATAAAAACGTGGAGCTGGAAGATCGCAATCAGCAAGTGATGATGTGCATGTGAATGATGTTAGAACGCTGGCAGAACATCGTTGTTGAACTTGTTTTGAACTAGCAATGGAAAATGAAATTACACTTAGAGGAGTTTGCATTAGAACCAGACAGGCAATTATAGCAATAGTAGAGAAGTCTGTTCGAATATTAGGGGAAAAAGATGCTGTGGGTGGTATCCGTCGGCTCCCTGATGTGTGTAGGCGAGTCCTTCATATTGGAGATTACTTTTAAGCACTGCAATAATGTGACTGCTCCAACAATGTTTTATTTGTTATTGATTCAAATGTTGCCACTAATTATTGAATGACCTACCTATGTATTTGCAAATAACAGGATAAAATGAGATAAACTTGTATTAATACTGTTAGTGGCGATGTTAATAGGTAATATTCATGTTGTGAGGGTACATACATTCTAAGCAAACATTTTAAGTCTCATAATGTCACAAGTGAATGCTTTGTTTAATTCAAATAGTGTTGTAAATATTATTTTGACCATGGTGGTGCGTGTCACGTCATGTCACGTGACCTCTGATGATGCATGTATCCGTCTTTGTGTGCCGGCCTTTGGCCGTCCTAGGCGCAAAGCCCCCTCTGTACCAGGTATGTCGTCCGGTGGACCATCTTGGTGATTATTTAGTTTAATAAATATTCTTATTAACATAATTGTAATTTTAGTTAGTGTAATCCAAACTTTTATAGAAATGTGCCAATAGAAGATCCCAACCTCTGAGCAAAGCATGAAATCCCGCCTGAGTGATCCCTCCGTTTCACGGTCTGGCCATGTGGTATCTTTATCCATTAACAATCATGGTCAGGGTTTCACAATATTTAACATTTATTAGTGGACAGTTATAAATCTAATATCTTGCATTCACATGACATCCTCTACCTATTGTAAAACAAATTAAACCTTTTCTTCACTCTACTTCACTCTTATTACATAAGAACTTCAATAAAAGATTTTATGTCCTTGAGGACTAGAGCGAACAAGGAGAATATAATAGACTTAAGCGACAATCAACTTTTTAGGAGTGCATTGCTAATGTGATGGTTTTGAAACTCTGTACTCTTTGCATGACCATGACAAGAAAGAAAATAGCTATCTATTAATGAGAAAGTGTAAAAGAATTGAATATTCAAACCCACAACGAATAAATCTCACAAAAAATGTGTTTGAAAAAATGTTTGCTTTAATGAGATCTACATTTTTGTGTATTTAGGATTTTGTCTATCTCTTACAGTTTATTAACATACAAAAGTCAATCAGACTTCATAGAAAATCCAAGATATAGGTAAAGATTTACATATCTGGTACTTTAATTAAGATCTTTATAACTAAACAAAACAAGTCGCGATTTGGGTTAGGGCAGTTTCGCTTTCTGCGGTGTCTCGATGCAATCGATTCGAATAGCTATGGTCGTCAAAGGAATGCATAATGGACTGGCCATCCATTCAAAGCCAAATGTCGTGAGTTCGAATCTCGGCAAATGCAGTCAAATGTGCCTGAGGTAAAGTACGGGGAGGACCCATGTAAAATGACCGGTGTGAGGCACGCGTGGATGTTGACGGGGTGTGATTTAACTTAAGTTGCTTGTATTTTGCCTTTCTATACTAAAAAGAGTACTACAAAGTAATTGTAAAAATAATATAATATTTACAATTCGGAAGACTCAAATTTTTGTGTGTAACTGAAAAGGTCAGTACAATATTATAAAAAAGAGCATTAAAACATTTCTCAAGCTGAATACAGTCTAATGTTGCATTTCGGCTCCACCATGCATTAAAGGGTTAATGTACAAATCCTCTATAAATATCAAGGAACAATTTTCTGTATGGCTAATTTAGAATAACTGTCTCATTTGTAAGATAAAGAACTTAAGTTCGCTCAATTTCTTCTCGGGCAGCAAGCCAAGGGAAAAGACGATTAGAAATTGACGTTTCGGGAGTGTGCATCTCTCCCAATATCAGGATATGTATTAAATGCTATTATAATGAATATTAATTATATATCACTGGATATAACACAAATATAAACAAAGACAAAGCACTATCAATATTCGCATTACTGAACATTCAGTAAATTAAATGCCATGTCAGGAGATGGCGTGAGTATAGAAAATTAATTGGGTCAAAGAAACGTAACTATTTAACTTGATTATCAAGCTGTATTGATATGTGCTTCTTAAGTCGACGGATTTCCATTTATAAGGCCGGTTTCAAGAAGAGCTGAACTGGAATCCAGCATCACGATTAAGCGTGCCCCTCTCTGATTTCTTTTCACCTGGCTTGCTGCCCGAGACGAAATTGAGCATATTCGATGCCAGCAAAGCTTCAGGTCTTATTTTAACTTAAGTTCGGTATCGCACTATTCGTTTTTTAATTATGATGTACATAAAAACAAGGACATTTTGTTGGGTTCGGCCAATACTTTATTAACTTCCTGTAGTGTTAGCAGTGAAGACACAGCAAAATTTCAGTTCTACATGCTTCGAAAGAGCTTAATTATAAAATATTAGTTGTTACAAAGAACTGCATTGTGTGGATCAATTTTTCACAACACTGAACTGAATATGAAATATAAATATATGCTCGAATACATACATTGAATTAAAATTTGTTATAAAACATAGAAAGTTTGGATTTTAGATGAGTATACATAATGCCTTTCTATCAAGTCCATGTTGTAAGTAACGGCGATAACACAAGAGCATGGTTAAATTTGCGGATGAGAAATTCTAAAGGTCCATTAACTTTAGTAGTGGTGGAGAGGAAAAAGCATTTTTCCGTAAGGTAGAGGAAAAAAAGAGGACGTGTGTTTGAATTTGCATCCACTGTGAGTCACATTTCAATGGCTCTCTCATTTAAAGTTCGCACTGGGAAACGAATGCCACGCAACGCAACCGATCCAAAAAGCATTCTCACTGAAGGCGATAACGAAATTAATAAACGAGACACATTGATGATTGCGGCCTTCAGTTTTTTAATGCTTCCCTTTTATATCCTGTGAACGGTGCATTTCATGAGACAGGAGACAAGGGAATGTGGTGTAATTAACAGAGGAAGTGAATTAATGAAGCTGTGGAAGGTACATATGTCTGACGTCAAATAAAAACGCAAGACGAGAGGGTCCGGCGCTAATGAACCGAATAAAAAGGGCGCTCTCACCGCCATCAAGAACAAATAAACAGCTTTTCGTCTCTGACAAGAGCCCGCATTTCAATGAACAATAGAGCGATGTGGGGCTCCAAAGTAATGGGGTACCATTTCCAGAAACACCATAGCAGTATTGGCTAATGAGATGTGTTGGTTCAGCTTTGTTTTATAGTTAACGTTATAGGTACCTCGTGCTCTTTCACCTCAGTTCACTCCAAATGGCACGGAAAAAACGTCAACAGCGCCATTCTCTTGGACAATCTACCACTTACAATGATGGGCGCTGTATACACGTCAATCTCGACAAAGCGAGTGTGGTAACCACACTTCAAAGTCACCATGAAAAGTTACATTTACATACTTTGAATAAACTATTATCTTATTTTTTATTTATATAATATTAATCAAGATCAACTTCGCACAAATAGTTTCATTCGCTGTAAACTACAAGGGGAATAGAACAAACGGAATACATAGCACATGTTTAAAAGCGAATCGTCATATGTTAGATATGAAATTCCATACTCATTCCACGACATTGTGAGAAACCAATGAATGAATAGTAATAGCATTTTAAAACGGCAGGATTGTTAAAAATTCGAATATCTTAGAATAAACCGACGAAGATAAATTATTTGAAATACGCTGTGGCATTTAAACATATTTACATTTTAATATAAGCAAGATTTGTTTATCTTGTGATTTACCAGCTATACAAAATGACTGTTATAGGTTATTCGAAGAAAATTCAATACATACATTTTATTAATCACGTAAATATTTTAAATAAATGTATGGTAGATATATTATCAACTGCTTAGAGCCATTTTAGCAAAAAAGCAAATAATCAGAATAATAGAATTTTTGTATAAGTGATTTTCCTGAAAATATTCGACTCAACTTTTGGTAGAAACAACTTAAAAACTAAGTTTCGTAAACTGATGGAACTAGGAGTTCTCATATATAATAGGATACATAACTTTTGTGGCGACTTAGTATGCTGTAAGTGATGTTGGTATGTTACCATGGTAGCTCAATGGTTAAGAGTAACCGGAGAGATCCGTGGTTCAAATCTCGGCTATGGCGTTGAATTTTTCAGTCCGATTACCTATCCAAACCTTGTCCTACACACGGGTTGTGTGGAGGAACAACTGACTTAGTAGTTAACTATAATGCTTTAGACTTATGTACTTATAGCATAGTACAAATGTTATCTCGCTGTTTACAAGATCTAGCGGTTTAATGGCAAAAATACGAGTCAATTGGACAGTTTAATATTATGCTGGCATGTTGCCATTGTAAGTCAATGGTTAAGAGCGCCGGCCCTCGTAGCCATCGTCGCTAGAGCACACGTCTCTAGCGTTCCGCCGTGTAGATGGTCGCGGGTACAAGTCCCGCCTTGGACATGGGTGTTTATGTGTATAGTGAATATGCATGAAACTAAGGAAAACAGATAAGAAAATGAACGGAAATAATGAAGAAACGGTTAAATATGATAAAAGAAAAGGAAAAAAATATATCAATATAAATAGATATATATTTTTAGATAAAAAAGAGAAACTGGACAGAAACCGAGAGATCCATGGTTCTAATCCCGCCTATAGCATTGAGTTTTTCAGTGTGATTTTACCTATCCAAACGAGTTTGGTTTCTTATATTTAGTTTAAGCAACACTGTTCACTCATTTATTCTCACCCTCTCTCTCCCCCCTCTCTCACACACGCACACACACTAACATATTCAGTGGACTTTTTCTATATTTTGTTTCTTACTTTACATAAATTCTAAACACCTGTATCCAGTGAAATATGAAATAGTATCTTAGGAGAGAATGCGATATTTCACCTACCTGAAGGTAGAGGTTCCCTTTTATTCACTCTTAGACAGGAGAAAAGGAATGTGACTACATAAATTAACCAAGGAAGTAAATTAACGTAGCTGTGGAAAGCACTTGTCTGATATCAAATAAAGGCTAGTTCGCAGGTTATTCATAAAAAGCTCGGAATTGCATTTTAATTATGCCAATGTACAGAAATCTATACAGTTCACCATTTCTTAGAATTCCGTATTTATATAGCGAACTTCATTATTTGGCTGTAGACATCTTCAACATGTCTCAAATGCAATTCGAGAGATCCGTGGTTCATATCCCGTCTATGATATTGAGCTTTTTTCAGTCCGATTCTACAAATCTAAACGAGTTTGGTGTTTCTTACATTTAGTTTAAGCACTACTGTTCACTCATTCATTCTCAGCCTCTCTCTCCCTCTCTCTCACACACAAACATATTCAGTGAACCTTTTCTAGATATATATTTTTTGTTTCTTTCTTTACAGAAATTCTAAACACCAGTGAATTATGAAATATAATCTTTGGATAGAATGCAATATTTCATCTACCTGAAGTTAGAGATTCCCTTGTATCCCCTCTTAGACAGGAGAAAAGGAATGTGCCAACATAAATTAACCAAGGAAGTGAATTAACGTAGCTCTGGATATCACTTATCTGAACTCAAATAAAGAATAGTTCACAGCCTATTCATAAAAGGTTCAGAATTGCATTTTAATTGTGTCAATCTACAGAAATCTATAAAAAATCACAACGCATAGAATCGTGTATTTATATAACAAACTTAATTATTTGGATGTAGACATCTTCAACATGTCTCAAACTGAATTCACAAAATTGGCATAATTATTATCTACTACGAAAAGAACAGTATGATTACTAAGTTAATTACAATAGTATGGTAATTATAAATAATAGAATAGTACAATGAATTAGTAATGCAAACATCATTTTATTCTTTGCTTTATATAATTGTTTCTATTCCTTATCTTTCTCTTTCTAGATCTTTTGTGTTCATTTATATTTTCCTTGACTGCTTCTAGTTAATGTATATATATCCACACATTTATGGTAAACATTGTAATTGGGCTTGGGACAGCAATACTCATAATAGTAAATAAATATATTAAAATGCAATAATGACCATTTCAGTCAAAATCTTTTAAGTCCTTTTTGAAGATGTTTTAACATATACGATTTTCCGTTTTGACAGATGGCAGAAACATTTTTCTAGAAAATGTAGGAGGGTTCAGACGAAGGCTCAATATCGAAATGTTTGCTAAAATGCATCTCGAGCCTCGAGGGACGCGATGATGGACTTTCACATTTGCACGAGTTACTCTTGCGATTAAGCGTCAAAGACAATAACTGACGAACCAAGCCGAGTTTTTGCTCTTGAACATCAGGATGCTTGCCTTCCCCTTTTTCGCTTTATCCGTCTTATCGTCTCCGGATTTGCGTTCAGGGAGAAAGCGGAAATTGGGTTAATCTCGAGCAGCGTGTACAGAGGATGTAGTTAGACCCAGCAGTGGAATAACGGCCGCCATTCTTAATTCGATCACAGGATTCAATTTAAGTGGAGGCGACGCCGGCGGATTTGGGGGATTAAGAAATAAAACACGGCTATAGACTTGTTCCCTTTTTTTAGTGCTCAGCGATAATAATACTACACGACTTTCACTCGATTTCCTCTACAAAAAAAAGGGAGAAGTATCGGACAGTGTGGTACCATAAACAAATTTTGTTACATTCAAACGCATTTTTCCACCAACTATGTTTATTTTTTTTATCTTCTATAAATTTATTACGAAAGATTTCTTTTTCTTTCTACTTCATCTTATATGAAATAAGCATTTGAAGAAATACTTTCATTGCATATTTCGTTGAAGGCAAAAGGATATAGAAGGCAGAATCAATAGTCAAGTCTTACTAAATGCTAACTTTATAATTCTGCACTCATTCCAAGCGTCACGAAAAAACAAGAGAATAGTGGCAGCACTTCAAATGACAAAAACTAAAAATTCAAATCAATAACACTGGGCAACAATGAAAATGTTTCGGCCTTAAAAATAGTGAATTTACATGTATTTACATCTGCTGAATTAAAAAATCACCATAAAATGATAGATTAGCTCTTGTTTTGAAGATAAAGTGACATTTCATTTTTAGAGTGAATATTTTAAATTTTGGGGATTTTTTGTGAGTTGGCACACCTGTAAAATAACAAAACACAATCAGAGACAAATTTTGGAAATTAAGTGATGCAAAAGTCAAATAAGGCATTTTTGTCGGACCACAAATAAAAGAACTTGTAGAGGATCCTGCATTTGACCAAATTTTGGAGGGGAAAGAAAAGGAAGCTTGCGAAGCCTTCAAGGGTGTTGTTCATGGATTTTTAGGCAACAAAAGAGATGAAAACTACAAGCATTTGGTGACAGTGCTCCTGCAAAAATACCGTAACCTTGGATGCAACATGTCCCTTAAGATCCATTTTCTCCACTCCCACCTAGACTTTTTCCCTCCTAGTTGTGGAGCTGTTAGTGATGAACATGGGGAGAGATTCCATCAGGACATTTCTGTTATGGATCAAAGATATCAGAGCCGTTGGAATGAAGTAATGATTGTGGATTACCGTTGGTCTTTGTATAGGGATTCTGCGGAACTCCATCACAAGAGGCAAGCTAAAAGACGACGAAGTCAATAGGCCACCACATGATTCTCTTCAAACACGACTATATGCGAAGTATTTTTCCAGCAATTTAGAACTCTTAGCATGTAATTACCAGTTTAAAAAATCAAATGCACTTTCATTGTTGTTAGCATGTATGTAATTATAATGTATCCTTTTCTCTCAATCCGTTAATATGTAATACTTCCACTTTGTGTATATCATAGAAACTAGAGCTAATAAAAATTTTTCATTGTCATATTTGTTTTTTCTCAACCAAAAATTAATAGAAATTGCCTCATGATGTGCTCGAAACATTCAAAGATTACTTTTTTGTTGCCCAGTGTAATTAAGAATATCTTGGCTATAGCAAATGCTGCAGGAAAAGGTATTTAAAAAGTAGTAGGTGTTTTCAAGAGAGCTACATTTTTCGTGTAGTATATTTCTCTCTATATCCTTTCAAATGCAGAAGACTTCACAGATTAGTTCCAGAACTTTAATATTTAAATGTTATTTGTCATGTAAACGCCTTATGGCATTTTAGTCCAATTCATAAATCATTTTTGAGATATACCATGTAAAGGATAGTTTGGAATGGGGCTAATTTGTTGTTTATACACACATACACACATTTTCTAAAAGTGCTTTTGGGATTCAGAAGCGCACAAAACACAAAATTATGGTGCAATATCGACATTTTAGGTGAAAAATAATACTGTTTATTATTTACTATACTTAAATCGCAGAAACAGTAAAGCATATCGCATATGTTACATGATTTTGCTGACTTAGTGTTCGTTTATTTTCGTATAAAGTTCTAGAACCTATTCTAAAGAAATTGTACTTTTTGTCTATGGTTAGATGTTTAAAATCTAGTCACTATATGCTAACATAAAAATTCCATATGGCATTATGAGAAATAATGGAGTAGCGACAGGACTATTTAACAATTACAGTATTACCACTACTAACGGATACTTCATAAGGGGCTGAACCACAGGTAGGTTCGTAGAATTAAAAGTCTTGTTGCAGAAGTTTAAAACGCTCTTTATTTCAGTAAAAAGACGCTTTGCACACCCCTTACAGGAGCAAAATGACGCAGTTCAAGAGGTCCCGAGTTCGAATATCGGTCAGGGTGAGTTAGTTACCTGGATAAGGTTTTACCGGGGTGTCCCTTATCCTGTAAGACGATTGTCAGGTAACTCTAAGCTCCATCGACCCCGGACTCATTTGAGCATCATTTCATTCATTTCATTCATCGTCCGATATGACTTAACGTTGGAGGACGTAAATCCCAACAAAAAAAAGTCTTATGATTTTATCTATTATACAAAATTACACAAGGTTACACAAAATTCCTTCAGAATGAGAACTTTACAGACTATTCCCAGATATTTGAAAATACGCATTTTATTTTTATGCAAATGTTTGAGAACTACGCAATTTTAATCAAAATCTGTAAAACCATTTTTAAGAGAGAAACTTTTTAAATGTAAATGGAAGTTTGGGGCATGGCAGACATACCTTTCTGTAAAATACTTTATTTTATTCAGGAGCTAGCTCTCAAAACATGTATTTCCGGTGGAAAGCAACACTACTTCCTCTTAGGTGCCACAAGTAGGTGGCAGAAAAGGTATTGTGTGGTACGGAAGTAAAATCTAATCGATTTTGGAACGAGCTGTTCCCTTTATGAATAGATTCACTGAACGTTTATGAAATATACATCTACTTTATTTGCAGACCAGGTTTATACTTCCACTCGTTTTGAACGTCAAGTTTGAAAAGCACAATGCATTTTAATGTATAGATATGAAGGTAGAGAGAAATCAAACCGACAAGGCTATAAATCTGACGTCTTGCATGCTATGTTTATATTTGTATTCTTTTTAATATTCCTGCAAGAGTTCAGCGCTGGAAGCCATTATTTTCCGATGTCGTTTATAGCGGCATAAACAGTTCCAGCATGGAAATTCGGAAAACATAAGTAACCTACAAAGGAAAAGGATATGGTTCATAGGAAACATTTGTTTGATAAACGATCATGTATTTCACATCTTGCCCTCACAACGTTTTAAATACATTAGAAAATCATTTTAGATTCAAGAGACCGAACAAAGAGTTAGTTGGTGTTCGCGAGTCTTCAGTAAAAGAAAATGACATCTTAGTACGGAATATTGCATGAGTGCATACGTGCCGAGATATTGGGCAATAAAATTCGATATTAGGGATAGAGTTTATACAACTAAGGTTCCTCGCACATTTAAAGCTACATAAATCCTACTGCTGATTAGGAGGAAGTGATGAAATGCAGGAGACATAGGAGGCCACAGCTCGCAGGTAGGGATGTGCGGTAGTGTCTAACAATGCCAGGCTCAAAAATCCATATCACTGTTGGAGCTGCTTAGAGAGAGCAATAATGACCCGTCGACCAAGCAACCCCCCAATGTACATGGGAATTACTCTTTCCTTTGGGCAAGCAGCAGTGCGACAGTTAGTTGAGCGCTGAGGTTCTACTCCCAGTAGTCCTGGACCCGTAGGACCAAGGACCCGGGTCTCCTTCTACCCGGGAGCGATGGATACTCCGGAGCTCTTTCCATAGGGCAATACCTAATTTCTTAAAAAGCCCCCCCCCCCACTGAGCACTACGTCAAGACGGGATGGAAGTCGATACGCCACTTTCGCGCGTCAACCACGCAGGGAAGACTACCGAAAACCTCGGTGGGGCCGCCTGGTGATCTAGCACACCTGCTACTAGCTCTGCAGGCTTAGTACCCGGGACTTATGAGGCAAACCTCTACCCCCTCCGAGCGGCCGTAACCTGGCCGGAGTTACCCAATTCCCGTGGGTGTCGGGGACACACTGCCCCCTCGAGTCCAACCCAATCCGAACAACTCCCCGACGGGAGGGGCTCGGAAATTCGGCCCGAGGTTCCTCTAGTAACGTCAGAGGTACCACGAGTGCTAAGGGTCCGCAGAAGCAGCAGTGCGACAGCCGAAACCTGAGAAGGAAAGGGAAGATAAGGGACATGATGAAAAAGAAATCCTGTTAGACGTGGAAACCGCCTCAGTTCCGCTTGCCGAACAGGGAAGACCACAAAAAATTCTAAGGTTAGTGAAAGGGTATCCAAGCAGGAACCCTTACGTTGCTATTTTCCGACGGAAGGGCTGAATCTCACAAGGGAATATTGCTATGCTCATACCTGTATTTGTTTGAGAGTTTTATGACTCATCTCTGATTTATGTAGAACCTTTATGCCAAAAATCGGGTGCGGAGTATAGCTGGAACTACCCGAAAATTAGTCCAGAACACGCAAGAACATATTGGCAAAATAACACAGCATTGTATGGGAGGGTTTACCCCTGACGCGCAGCGGTCTACAGATACCTAAGGAGCACCGTCCCCCACACCGGGAACAGAGGTGACGAAGGATGTCCATCAGCTACTTGTAAATGTTGGCCTGCTGCACTCTCCAGGCTTCGGTTTTGGGCATTTTGGTGCACATGGTTTATATACAACACGCATTATACCATCAAATTTCAGGTGCATAGCGACGTGATTACAGTGATAGTTCCATTGTTAGCTCATTCCGTATGGCACGCGTAGCGAGATGGTTAAGATAAAACTCCAACTGTCTGCCTTTCAAATCTCGCCAGGGACCGCCCTCGCTGACTTAGGCTTTTTGGGGTTTTTTCTCAGTCGTAAAGGCCGGAGAAATATAAATTTAGGCCTTGAAAGTCTCCTTTCCTAGGTATCATTTCATGTATTACACAAGTGTCCATCGGCTATGGTGCCAGAGACTGACATCGCAACTAAGGTTCCAGCAGTAAAGCGCTACCATCTTGTCAGGTGATTTACTTCTGATGTGGAAAATTGTATGATATCTTTGACTATGTAGCAAGATGCGTGCGTGTGCGCGTGCGCGCGCGCGCGTGTGTGTGTGTGTGTGTGTGTGTGTGTGTGTGTGTGTGTGTGTGTGAGTGATTTTTTGTACTAACGTAAAAGTCATCCAGAATGAAGATAATTTCTGAGGACATGCCCAGAAAATTCAAGATATATATTTTATTTATCATAAAAATATTTTAAACATACATACGTTTCTCAATCAAAATCGTTAGCTACTTTTTAAAAGCCAATATTTTAAAAAAAATGATCCATACTGCAAAACTATCGTCTAAGTTCGGTCCTGATCGCTGAATACGGCATCTATGAGGCTGGACATTGGCTGTAAAGTGCTTTGATGCAATTATCATACAAAAACATTTCCAATCTGTTTCACTGTCAAGGTGAGTTTGAATGTAAAAAGGTTTACATCTACAGTCTCCATCAAATTAAGTGAAGTATGGACGGCTATAGTGTTGAACCTTAAGTTGCACAAGTTAGGGAGGCGTCACGTAGAGAAGGCTGGATGGAGTTTAGCTGTCTGCAGACATTGTTTGTACTGAATTAGTGGTAATTACGTTTCCTCAACGCCGCACGTTGTTCTGTACAACATCATCCGAGTAAAGCATCTTGATGGAATTCCGCACCTACGGCAACCAACGCCTCTGAATACGAATTTACGTCGACAAGATGCGATTTGCAAACAGCGTTCCTCATCACTAATCAAGCGACTGAATGCCTAATATCATGCAATTATTTCCAGCTATTGTAGCATTTCTTCCATTGGCTTAACTCCCTACAGAATTAGTTTGTCTATTTGCATGCCACAAGAGCTGACTCTTGCAGCTCTTTCGAGGATTCTCCAATATTACAAATATTTTTTTTTCCTGACGATTAACACCGATTTGAACATTTCTTGACCATTTGGGGAAACCAGATGAAGTATTCTCTTCCAAAAGCGTTTTAACTCGAGTTACATTTTATATCAATATTTAATGATATATAATTCTTTCCCATTGTAAGAAGTTAACGTATCTTGACTGCTTTGCATTATTACAGTTTACATAGGTGTAGCGTAGCATAGCTTCCCTGAAAACCTTAAGGCTAGTCATATACTAATCGTTATAGTAATAAATTCCAAAGAATATTAAACAAACGATAAAGTACTTTACTGCTTGGGTATAAGTAGAGGAAGTACTGTCATCTGCACATACATTTGATATCAAGATTGTCACCAGAGATATTTCCTGAATGAAATAACATATAACACCAGTGCATATGTGAACCGCATTCAAAAACGAAATAGCGGACAGCTACCAAACTTTGTGTTAAGTTCATCACTTACTAAGGTTGCGGTACAAAGATTTTCAATACAGTCCTTCTACCCCAAAGTAGGTTTTCATTTTTCATAGGCTGATTACTTCTAATTTTATAAATAATTACTGTCATAGTGTAATTAAAGAACCACATGTTTAGAATACTTGCATGTCAAAATGTTCATCTTTAATTTTATCGGAATATTCTATTAAATCTTCTTTGTTTTGAATAAATTTTATATAATTTTGCACAGCTAGTAAATCGAAAAAGAGTAAAAACTTGCCACAAAAATAAATTAAATAAGGCCTACTCTCACCTCTTTCACTCCATATGACCAATCCGCTAAAGAAAACAAATTTAAACTTCAGACTTTATGTCGAATGTTTTTGCATTTACCATTTCCGAGATATGCGTTTGATTTTAAACATTTTAAGCTTCTCCTAGGCTTCGTAGGCTTCGTCACTATTCTCCCCCCCCTCTTTCTCATATATGAACAGCGATATTTCAAAATGACTCACTTTAAAGACTTTATTCCTATATTCCTTTTGTAGATAAATAAAACGATAGTAAAACAATTTTTGAAAACAATTTTTTATCAACAGGAAATAAAGTTCTGAAAAACTAACTCACAGAAGAATGGAAATTAATTGTTCTTTCACACTGGCCATGTGTAGGCTAAAGTATAGAAAGATACATTAATTAATTTCCAATAATTGTCCTATTAGTGGTTAAATATAAAATCCGGGCCTTAAAGTACTTACAGCATAGTAAGTCGCGATTAAGGTAGTTGTCTCATGTGTTTATGAGAACTCCTAAGTGGTTTACAGGAAAAACACGAGTAAGATGGAGAATTTAATGTCATGTCAGCACGTTGGCCATGGTAGCTCAAGGGTTAGAGCGGCTGCACGGCAGCCAGAAGATCCGTGGTTCAAATCCAACCTATGGCATTGAGCTTTTCAGTCAGACTCTATCTTTCCATGATTCATAAAAGAGTTGATAAAGAAAATACATGAATGTAATGTATTAGATTTACTTTTTGACTTTGTAGTGGTACTAAGTACTGATTTTTGTTTCTCGAATTTTATTTTGGAAGCATGATTCACATTAATTTTTATAGATCCAAAAATAGATTATATTCCAGTTAGAGACATTCGACACATATTGGCGAGGAATGGTTTCAGCAAACAGGTTGGGATCATGACGAGCGATGAAATTTGTTAATTACTGAAGAAAGGTACTTACAAGGAGTTGCCCTTGGTCTAGAGAACAGGACATTTTATTCACATTCTGCGGTTAATACAACAGAAAAGTTGAGGAGAATGTATCTAATATACTTTTTTATTAACTCAAGGAGAGCGTTACAACCTAATTTGGAGCTTGGTGGTTGAAAAGCAGTTGTTGGAGTTCTAAGCGGAATGTATGTTAAACGGAGGGTCAACTTGCCCCTTGGCTATTCGGATCTTGCAAGCTTAATACCTTGAGGAGGAACAGATGCGGCAAATAAACTGCGTGATGACAGGAGGCAAAATAGACAGTCTACAGAGACTTGTGGAAATTTTAATATATTCTCACTCGGCCCGACACAGTACAGGAGCTGTCGTGATTGACCCTCTGGTGTCCATGGACAAGCATGTCCGGGACCAACTCCCACCACGATACCTGAAAGCATACTTGAAACGTGAGGAAGAGTACTGCATGAAATGGTGTCCGAAAAACAGATTACCGTGGTACTTACTACTGACCAATTCGAATCTCTGGCAGGGTGAATTAACTCTATAAAGAGCTTTTCCACGCACGGTAGTTTCTCTTATCCTGAAAGACAAATGTCTGGCAGCTCTAAGCTCTCTGGACCTGTGCTCATTTGAGCATCATTTCACTCATTTCGTTCATCGTGTTATATTTCTTAAAGTTGTAGAACTTAAGAAACTACCGACCAAAGAAAGCCAGGAAAATACAGCCAGAGTTGGCGAAATCAAACCCAGTCCTCCCATATGCCAGCCACGGAGGTTACGCGGAAACAACTTCGGTTTGGAAGTCTACAAGATTGGCTCCAAAAACGCCCTTATGCCCCAGAGCTGTAGAGAATTGGATTGCCTAAACCATTTTCGACTGTAACGTCCCTAAATTTCAAAACGATGAAATAGGCTCTTTAAAAACGAATTTGCCTTCCACTTGCACACAAATTTAGTAGAGGCAATGTCTCCCAAGATCTTGTCGTCGGTGTAATTTTTGTAAGCAGCTTGCTTCCTCCAGCGGCGTGTCCGTTGTAGGCAGGCAAGCACCACCACCATTATCAGAAAGTCATTAAGCAGGCTGCACTCCGCCATGCAATGGTGCTATTAGATTATACCGGCTCGGGTCTGCCACATAAAAACCTCCTACAGTCATTATGAAGATAAGGCACTGGCGTCATGAAGCCAGAGTATAGCCTGAGGGAGGCCTTCAGAATGTTTATTATCACCGTCGTGGCCTTCCCAATTTTTCTTCAAGCACAGCGAGTTCTTTCTCAGACACATCATTCAAACGTTAGTAATGCTGCTTTAACTTACAAACCAACTTCGCTTTACCTTTACGAGGGTTTGCAGACATTACTCTTATAGCATTAACCTCCTCGCTATTACACAGAATTTGCAGAGCTTAAAAATGTTATATTCATAGAGCTTTCTATACTCACTCTTCTACAAATTATTCTTACATATTATTGCTTATCTACTTCTTGTTTATCATACGATATGAATCACCGTCTGATTTAAATACAATGAGCTAATGCTATACCCAAAAAAGACGAATTACAATAGTTATATGTACATACAAACCGGTTTTAACAGTTAACAATTAATGAGAAAACATGCTTATATTGTTTTATAGTTAGTCCTATTTATAAACTAATACTTAAAGTTAAACGAATGATTTAAATAATTCAAAAAATAATAAATTAATATTTGACAAAATTATAAGTATTTTAAAATTCAAATAAATGACCAAGAATACCTCGGAAAAGGTTAACTCTATAAAAAGTTACATACATTGTATACCTAAGATTTTTACATCTTTTGTAGTAAGGCTTTATCTCTTAACGTTTACCAATTATACAAATGCGAATCAGAATGAACAGTACTCTACTTTATCTTCCCAGAAAATTATAAATATGCATTTCTTTGGTCATGCAAATACCTAAAGCATATAGTATTTTGATCAAAATCCTTAGAGACGTTTTCGAGGGAAAAATGGCAAACAGATTTGTTTAAAGAGTAATTTAAACAGGGAGGTACTTCTTCAAAATCTTGGTGTTGCATCCTTGTAAGATGCTGAACCTATATACCATTTGAAGTATTTAATGCATTTCCCCTTTACCCTCCTCGTATGGATGATTTGCACCCCTCCAGGATTCAGAAGTGGATGTCTGGGGTCAGACACTTGTCGAGGAACAGACGAACTCTGGACCTGAGAGAATACCCAGGATGAAGGGATTAGCTTGATACCTGGTATGAGGATAAAGAGGTGGATAATACGAAATGAAGGTGCATTGAAGCATCTGGTAGAATGAATGGTGGGGTAAACCTGAGAAAACCTACCCAGATGCCACTTCGTCCACCACAATCCAAGGGATATTGAAATACTGCTGGCCAGCTTGGAAATTTAATCCGCTTTGCGGTTTTGCGTTATATATTCACGCGCACACACACGCATACACGCACGCGCGAAACTTTTAATTAATATTTGGTTTTATTCAGAGGTCTCAGAACATTCATTTCCGGCGAAATAACAGGATCGAATTATTGGGTGGAATACAATACAACCTATACTCACTATAAGCATATCTTATAGTGAGATAAGATATAATAGATAAGAGGTAAGATATACTCTCACTATAAGAATAGATAAGTAGTATAAAGCAGCATAAAGAGTAAAAGATTCAAGAATAACATTTGAATATTTAGATGCAAAAGAAGATAAAACATTTTTTGAGTTTTGTGTTCAGGTATAGATCCAGTCTGAAAGAACGCAGAAGTTCTCCAAGGCATGATAAGATGGTTTGAGTGAAGAAAGCAATCAATATGTTGAACGTTGTTTGCAATGTCTAGACAACAATTCTTGAAGATATCCAGTGTCTCTTTACAAAAGGAAAATGAATGAAAGGCTGACCTATTGCTTGGGCAGTGTTTGACCACGTCCATCACGCAATCCAAAGATTTTTTTCTGTTGTGTGTGTACCGTGGGTGATAAATTATGACAGTTGTACAAAAACTGGCTTTATGGGCAAAGCAAAGAACATTAATAGTGCTCAGTTGACATATTAGCTATGGTAGATGGAAGGGGTGGTGTTCTGAGTTTCTTTCTTTCTCGTTTCGTTTTGAAAGAGTTCTTTAGAATTCAAAAGTAGCCCAGAAGAGCACAGAGAACATCGATGAATCCAATTCTTTCTGTACATTAAACATACAAATAATGAGGATAGGAGTAGTTTGCTTTCCTGAAGCAGATACTAGAAATTGATCGACTATCTTGCAAGTCCATTCTGTATATTTCCCCACATATCGCACAAAATGTTAGTGCAGATGAACTGATAATTCTTAAAAAATACAACTAGACGACTGTTTATCAAATAGTGAAATTCATTTAGCACTACAAACAACTTCTCGAGAGAATAATTTATTTTGAAGAAACAAATATGAAACAATCACATCAATTCTTTATATCACAAACTAAATATTCCAAAATTATTCGTACTAAAGCTTATTTCTATTTTCTTGGTAAGTAGAGCAAGTATCATCCTGTAACCAAAAAGTCATTACCAAGATTTCACCTAACACAGATGTTTTGAGGCTCCCTGTGTGTGTGTGTGGGGGGGGGGGGAGGCGGAGGCTTTGACTGTGAACACCATTAACTCGAAAACAAAAAGTCGGTTAAATGCCAAAAACATAGTATTAAAGTTTAATGTCATCCAAGGATACAAAACATACTACTGCACTAGTACTGAATCTCCTGCAACTCTATCCATTGGCTATATAAACTAACGGAATCTGAGTTAAATGTAACTGTATGCATATCTGGTTCTAAGACAAAAATTATGGCTGTTAAAGGAAATTATAATGTAAGATGAAAATTGTTTTAGGAAATAGCATTTTAGAACAAATATCGAGTTTTAAATATTTAGGACGTAACATAAGTTTTGGAAACAATGCTGATATAAAGGAAAAAGTAAACACATTCCGAGCAATATGTGGGACAATCTAAAGAACTTTTAAAAACAGAGTGAGAAGGGATACAAAAATGAAAAAGTATAAGGTAATTGCTATTCCAACTTAACTATATGGAAGCGAAACCTGGGTGCCAACACAAAAGGATTTAAATAAAATACAGACTGCAGAAATGAAATTTTTAAAAAATAAAAGTGTTAAAGGTTGTACAATATTGGACAAAATAAGAAATGAGGATATTAGAAAGGAATTAGAAATCGAACTAATCCATGACAAAATATCAGAACGAATGCAACAATGGCATAAACATATATTAAGAATGGAGAATGGAAGATATCCAAATGCAGTACTAAACTATAATCCAAAAGGAAGAAGAGACAGAGGACGACCCAGGAAACCCTGGAGAGATCTATGAAGCCGAAACGGGCTGTATGCCCAAACCATGGAGTGAAGGAGAAAAAGAAGATCTGGTTCTTTTCTCCGCGCGTGTTTAAGACTGTTGCTGAAACGAGCAATGACTTTTACTACTACAGGAGAGATTAGAGAAGTCTTCTGTTTGACTTCACAGCGAGTGAATCGTCCGAAAGTAGAAGCGACGTCATGTAGATTTAATTACGCCATTATGTAATTGTTTCCCAGAGTGTAGTAACTCTGAAAAGTTGAACCAGATCACATTATTGAGGTGACAATAACTGAAACGTCGAGCTAGAGAACACTAGCGAAATGACAATGAGAAATTAGTTAAGGGACAGTCACAATATTATGCTACTTTTGCCGATAAATTTCAATACTTTGATACTTTTTTCGGTATATAGCAATGCTTTTAATAATAATAGTTTGCTGTTGCAACATTTAAATTCCGTTGTATACAGCGACAGTTGGCATTGTCCAAGCGTAAAAATTGTATTAGCATCATCCCAGGTCCTCTCGCCACACATCTTCATGCCAACTCACCTCCATACGAAGCACGTGGCCTCGGAGGTTACTTAAGAGAAAATTAGTTTGTTCATAATGTGAACGATTTAACATGTTATTATTGTCATGACCAGTTTAGTAGTTTCTGTCATCCATATTAACAAGGGATGATTGCTCAAAGGCATGAACATTTAGAACAACCCTGTAGCAAAAGTACAGATCGGCAACACTGTAGCAGCTGAAAGCAGTACTTGAAAACATTGTAACTTTCATAAATATATACTATATATAATTGTTATTATATATATTTCTATTTAGTTACATAAATTAATACGTACAAGGACAAGTGGGCAGTCTGGAATGTATTTACAGTAATATTACATATAAAAACATGGTGGAACGCCTGAGAGACGTAAAGTCTATACTAAAATGAAATAAAGGCCAGAATTATAAATAGTATTTAGTTCAAACTGTGCCTAGCCATGCTGTACAACAACACGTCTATCCAGTGAGCCCAGACTTCACGCCGCCTACTACTACCACAGATGTGTGAAACTCGTGTGTCAGAGTGGTTGCCTGGTAAGCAAGGCGCTTCCATGTCGTAGCAACAGTGGTCTGTAATAGTATCCTATTAACATCTCCTTTTGCTAACATCCTCCAGTGGAGGTCATATCGGTCGACGTATGAAATGAACCAAGATCCATAGAGCTCAGAGTTACTCGATATTCACCTTTCAGGATAAGGACAACACCGGAAAACAAAAGGCGTTAGCGTAAGGCTACGTGAATTTGTCAAAAGTGTGTTGCTTGCTTTGTATGTGAATAGCAACATTATGTAGAATGAATGAACATTTGTAGGGCTATTACGAACATTAAATTTTTGTGTACTTGTTTATTTTACTTTATTGTAGAGACGTTGTGAGAGGCACGTTATTCGGGTTACGTTTTAAAGTTGTTACATATTGCTACGCTTCGGACTGACGCCCTAATGAAAAATAACTTCACCACATGTGTACTATATATTAGTCCCTCTAAAAGTTAACAGTCGCTTAAGGCGAAAATAAAAAAAATTAAATTTTCTATCGATTGCTTTGACTTGCAACCACATACTCAGAACATAATACATTTCACACATTGTCAAATCGTTAATATATATAATATATATATAATATTATATATATATATATATAATTAATAACATTTTGATATGGTAATTCGAATGGTCATTGGCCCCCTATGGTTTATTGCAGCACTCCCAAATTTTGAACTTGAGCTTAGTATACAAAATTATAAGGCTTTGTTGTGCGGACGTTTCCTAATTTTAATTATTTTAAGAGAAAACACTTCTGAATACAAGTTAATGAGAATTTTTACTTTTTCGTGCAAAATAATTTTAACTTCATTTTTTATTTTTAGACCAGCACTCAAAAATTTTTAAATCTATAATTCCCGAAGACATCCTGAAAATATCTATAAGTTATAAATTGTAGTTCAAGGAGTATTTTACAAAATAAAAATGTTTAAAGGGAGGAATTAACGCAAGATTTTAGAGTTCAAAGTTATGTTTTACATAAAAGGTGTAGAACAGTTTAAATAGCCATTTGTAAATTTTAAAAGCTTGATATTAAAAAAATCTTGTAGCTTGATCGGATAAGTTGTAAATTAATGAAAATGTCACATTTTTTACACAATTTTGCCAATGCATTGACATAAAACAAGTCACCTAAATATAACGCCAAGACAAACTTTTAAACAAATACTTAGTTTTAATATATCTCGTTTTGTCTGTATGGAATGCATTGTATTTGATTTTTATTTCATTAACGTTAATGTCTTTGTTAGACCTTTGTAAACTTATGTTATGTTGTACTTTTGCCTGGTAAAGAAAAAGTAATGGCCCCTACCAAAGTAAATAAATAAATTTAGATAAGTAAGCTTTTTTTGGTTGGTTACAGGACAGAATTCACAGTACAATCTGTCAAATTTTTGGGTCAAAAGCAATCCCTCCTACCTTTATGTAAGCCGTAACTGTTACTAGCAAAAGATATGAAGCCCTTTGAATGCAAACACTGAAATACCATAATGCTAAAAATGGTAGCATCTCTCATATAAAAAGTACCAATGAAATTAATCAGGTAGCCTTCCTCTCCCCTAGTTGAGTGATCCTTTTGTGATATTAAGTTAATTACATGAATATTCCACACTGAATCCACTATTGAAGTTATGAGGCTTCCTCCAGCCCTTTGTTCTCCTAGAGTCCGTATAATATATTTAAAATGAGAACCAACCTCACACAGGTATTGGAAACCGCTTTCCCACAGACAGGATTTCGTTTAAATCTAATCAACAAACACGTACGAAAAGCAATCAGCGTTTCATTTTATTTAGATATTCGCTCAGAAATCATGCGCTCCAAAATGAGTTGGGCCAACAAAATATATATATATATGTAAACATCACATACACAGACAGATAAATTAATAACCCATATTAATTTACATTTTACGTTTGGATTTATCAAGGCCTTCATGTTTGATAGCTTCGGTGTCAGTTTGCTGGTGTCAAACAGAAGAGGCGAAAGGTAAACATGTTTCAAATATTTTCGCTTTAATTAGAGATAGAAGCGATGCAAAATCCATTGCATAACTAGTTAACGTGACAATACAGGGAAAAAAAGAGCGCGGCTATTTTGAAACCTTGTTTCAGTGATGATAACAACAAATGTTGATTATTACTTTCCCGGCAAATATATCTCTGCACAGTTTGCACTTCTGCTATAACCCTAAACATTCATTATACAGGAACTCGAGCTGGTATTTTTTAAAAACTGAAAGGCGGCTTTTGTTATTTTACTTCAGAGAACCAAAGAAGGCGCTAAATTGTTAATTAAGATCGAGGACAATTCAGTTCAGCCGACAACACTTCTCTATTTCACATTTATTCCGTTAGCTTCTCCAGATTTAGGTGCACTTTCACGTTTCAAGGTGTGGGACAACACCGGGCAGATGGATTTGCTTGCTGCAAAGAAAGAAATTCTTTGTGAACATCTGACGGCTATCTGAATGCATAGATCGTTTCATTAACCACTCTGGGCAGCTCCGACAGTGGGACGGATCTTTGAGCTGAACTTTGCGTCTCTGTCGCCTTTCAGCTTGTGGCCTGGATCACACTGCGGTTGCTTCACTTCATTCCAGGATCTGTAGCTACAATACGTACACCTACGGCACGGCATGAAGCTGCCTTTGTTTAACGACTTCAGTGTAGAAAGTAACTTTTGATTTTGATAAAGTGAAAATATATTTAAGAAGCATGTAAAGTAATTTAAGCTTAGAGTATTTCTAAACGGTTACCTCCTTTATTTAAACATTGTAATATACGTCCACGAGCATCAGAGTTCCATGCTGTAGTTAGTCCACTAAGTCAAAAGTTTCGAAAAGCATTTCGCCAACCAAGTCAGAGAAACATCTGCTACTTAACATCATACGTTTGTCTTGAACGATTTTGTTGTTCACTTGGTTTCTGAAATCATCTGAAATAACTGATAGACCTTTATCCGACTTGTCTATCTGTTACGATTTACTAGAGACAGAAAATTTATTCAAAATGAACAAGACTATTCCCAAAAGCTGAAGATATACACTGTATTAGTTACATTGACCTCAAAACATTTATTTTTGGTTAGTCTCGATATAGACGTTTTGGGTGAAATGCACACATTTTGTCTATTTACTATAGGTATCTCCCACTATGACGTAACAACCTGCTAGTGAGCAACTCTAAATTAATAACTTAAACTAATAAAATAACTTAAATAAAAATAAAAAGTAAAACAACAATTTAATCTATATTTAAATGAAATGTTTCCTAATCATAAACCTAACAGTCTAACAAAAATTGGTGTTAAATTCTACGTTCAATTCCCAATATATTAGGAGGAGTTATTGCTCTAGTTATATCTACTGCATTTCTATTCCTTTCTAGCCTCATAACCCACATACACAAGAAAGAGGTGGACGATCATACAATCGATATGGAGAGATGTGAGCCGAAAAAGTTTCTAGACCAGAGTTCGCTAGCTAGCGCAGCTCCTCATTTTCCTAAGGATGCTGAGTGGGCACCAGTTCTATACAAAGGACTTAAAATCCACACAGGTAGAGAGAAAATACGTTTTTAATTAAAATGCATAGCAAAAAGATAAGCATTAGAGAAATTAATTTATTAGAGAAATTATTTGCAAACACTTTAAAGTAATAGCATTAGTGTTTTTGTTTGTAAGTATTAGTTTATCAAAATAAACGCTCGGCTCTTTCAAACTTGGGTTTTCATTACTAAATTATTTATATAATTATTAGCTTTATTACTTAAATTAACTCTAGTTTCATTCCTTTTATAAAACAACTTAGTTTATTATTATTTATTATTAATGAATGTTAAGTTTTTTTTTATAAATTTACATTATGCATGTCTATTTACGAAGAAGCATCCTCAGTAGGTACGATATTAAGAATAAAGAAATTGCTAGAAATATTTCCTGTAATAATTTGCTAGCAATTAAATTGTATTAAGGCAAATCGGAAATATCATATTCGTGAGTAAGGAAGAAAACAGAGTAAAAGGATGAAAGTCATTGAAGTTGCTCTGAAATTACCTGAAAAAGGGTTTATGATTCTATAATGAATTATAAACTGAACGTTACTTAGTAGGTAATAATACAAAACATAAAAATTAAATCTCGTGTGAGACAGTCTTCGTGGTGCATTTGGGAAATTTAGAATGTTGTATAGTTCTTCTGAAATACACATCTTTTCAATAAATACTAAACGTTTTCTAATAATACAATAGGCATCGAAAAAATATTAAGTATGTATCGTTTTTACATTTCTAAAAATAAGTCACTATTATGAAAACTCCAAATCCAAAACTGTACTAAATACCCAAGAAAGGCTATTTAGATGTCTTCTACTTTAATAGTAAATATACTGAAAATTTAAAACAAACTGAATAAAAGTTTTATAATGGGAATATTTTAATTTAAAAAGACCTAAGAGATCAAGGTAACAAGAAACATAAATATTATTAATTTCATATTCTTTTAACGTCCTCCAATAAATGGCATGAACACAGGGTCTAGAGATCTTAATTATTCACATTCATTTTTCAGGATAAGGGCAAACTCTGGGGGGAAACCCTTAACCAGATAATATATCCCTGACCGAGCTTGGAATTCATGACCTCTTGAATGTGAGGCAAACCGCTACCCACGCACCACAGAGGTGGCCATTTAACATCCTATTTCTTGTGCTAAGTGGGCTGACTTATTCGTCCAATTAGGACACTTCAGTGATCGGAAAGGTAAAAATCAAAATTCTGATTCTAAAGTACTCTTATTATTTTTTTCCAGAAAATTAAATAAACTTTCAATAAGGCACTATTCTTAAAGCATATTTATACATCATTTCTTTCGCTCTCATTACCTATATCTTGGTTTTTTGTATACATACGGCAAGTTGATGCAAGTTTTATAACCATATCATGCTAGAAATACTTGATAGTAGCAACGTGTGGTTTTACAAGTCTCTGACGTGCATGGAGATAGTGCTGAAGAGTTCCTCTGATACTACATGCACTGCAGTTATGGGACGTCGCCATCGTGGTACTTGCATTAAACCTCATTCCAGTTAGGATAATAATCTCAACTGAGATCTTACAAGGGCAGCAGGGGAAATATCCCTGGATGTTACATTTGCCGCAATACCATCACCGGCTTAGCACCTGGGAGATTACTCTTAATACTTGAGGAAGACACAAACGTCCCTTAATTAAATTGCATTATATTCTTAGTTATAATAACATTGAGCGAGATAGCTTCACAATAATACGTGCTTTTTTGTAACCGTGCTCCGACGTGAGTCATATGAAATGGATGAAATGATGCTCAAATAAGCTTAGAGGGATCTCAGTACCTCTTGATAGTGAGGCAGACGCTCTAACCCCACGCCACAGAGGCGGGCACAGTAATCCATGTTGCTCGTATCCGGGTTGGATTTCGGCCCACTAATCACTCTGTCCTTGGGCTTTTCGTGGATTTCCCTGATTGGTAAACGAATGCTGAAGTGCCTTTTTTCTCTCCAGATATTTTTTTCTCTCGTTTCCCTTAATGTTTCCCCTCCTGTATTACAGGTGTGTTTCTAGGTTTCGTGGTGTGTGGCAGTGCCGAATATCTGCTGCAGATGACAAATAGTATTCCCTGTGTATACTGGAGGGTTGCTTGGTTGACGTGTAATTCATGCTCTCGCTAGACAGCTCAGAGACGGATCTTCGGGCTAGGAGCACGTCCCTGTGGCTTGTAGCCTCCTGTAGTTCCTTCACTTCATCCCTCCCTCCTGAGAGATTCACATGGATGAAAGCATTAAAGCAAAATAAAAAAATACGTTCAATGTATTAAGTGGAACTTAATGTTAACTAGGATGTTAGTGCACAGCATGAAAGTTATATCTGCTGTTGGCACGACGTGAACATTACATCTGGATGAACGTGAACGTTACAGTATTATGATCTGATGCTTTAATTTTATTGTTGCTGGTGTGGTGAGGACAGTGGTGATTGTGATAACATTTTAAAAAATAAGCGGAGGGGGGCGGTCGCTATAAAGTCTTACAAATTTTTAACAGGTAAAAATGTTTGAGAAATAGAGATAAAGTTAATTTGTACAGAATTTTTGATTGGTAAACCATAAGGTTAACCACTGGCGCGACAGCCCTAAGAGGGCCAAGGCCTACCAACCCGACTGCCGGCCTCACGCCCCACGCACGGCAGAGGTGGGCGATCATCCAACCAATACGGGGAGGAGATGTGCTCAGCATCTTGGCATCCTCCAGGTGGAACGTTGGTTTTCGTGACCTATCGTAAGCTCCTCAATTTCCTCACGATGCTGAGTGGGTACAAGTGGGATCGAACCCGGGCCGTTTTCCGTGGCCAGGGACCAAGGAATGCTGCCTTAGCCCATTACGCCACGGCGCAGGACATCTTTGGGAGATACTGAACTTAAATAGCATTTTCTACGAGGGCTGTTCAATTAAGAATGATCACAATTTTTTCTGACAACGTACTTTTACTCATCCTCATAATTTTGATGGTCCTTCTAATAGTCTCCCTGAATGCGATGCACTTGTCCCAGCGTTTCTACCAGTCTTCAAAGACATGCTGGAAACCATTTTTTGAGAGATCCTTCAAAATCGCCTCCCCAGCCTTCACCACTGCTTCTGATGATGGATATTGCCTCCGACGAAGGCGTTTCTTCAAGTTATGGAATAGAAAAAAGTCACATGGGCAAAATCCGGACTATAGGGAGGGTGAGAGATGCACTGCACTTTGATTTTTGGATGATATTCAGCAACAACATTGGCAATATGCGGCCGCGCATTATCGTGGTGCATCATCCAGCCTGCTTCACGGAAATATAGTCTTTTGCGCCTTATATGGACTTGCAATGTTTTCAGGACATCCCTGTAGTATTGTCCAGTTACTGATGTGTGTGCAGGTACAACATGCTGATAAACCGTTCCATGAATATCAAAGAATGAGATGACCATAGCTTTCACAGCAGAAGCAACCATTTTTGCTGTTTTTGTGGTTGGTGATGGATATTTCCATACTGAGCTTTGCTGTTTGCTCTCAGGATCAAAATGATGTAGCCAAGTTCCATCAGCAGTGATTACGTTTGAAAGAAACTCCGGATCTTCCTCTAACAACACCTTTAACTGCATGTTACCTCCATTGCAGTGGTAGGCGATACTGAACATGTCTGAACTTTCCTGGTTCTCACAGGCGGGAACCAGGTGTACCAACAATGAAACTACTACGGCGAGTTTGAATATAACAGAATACAATAATAATATATTTTTGAATTTTAGTGCGAAAAATTATGACCGTAAAAAATTAAGATCATTCTTTATTGAACAGCCCTCGTATATTTGAGTTATGCTGTTCAAACATAGAGGAATGTTTCTAAAATCTCTTTAGGTTCAAGTTCCTTCAAAACATGCATTTTTCGGTGAAATCTTGGTATGAATTTTTCGGTGGAATAATAAAAATTAAAAATAAAATTAAAAAGTCAAAGGTTTTGGAAAATTCGCAGCCTTCTTAAGAAATGTAGGAAAAGAAATCGTGGAAAATAATGTAAACTAAATAACAAACTACTAGCATGGCTGCGGACGTGCGAGCGAAGCGAGTATGTACAAGTTAACGTGCGTTGTTGCAACCACTGTAACAAATAAAAGACTGTTGTAAACGGATTAGCGGGCGCTGTTTTTGGTCGGCTACAGTGTAACAACAACAACAAAAACAATACTAACGATGCAGGAGAAGCCTGTAATGCAGCAACAAAAGCGGCACAACCGGCATATTAAACTAATAAATTTGGCTCGGTTGTCGATAAAGCGGCATGCAACTTTGGGTGTCACATGGCAGACAGATGACGTTCCTTTGTCTTCTGGCCCAGAATAATTCCATCTCGTGGCCGAGACACTAACTTCAGCTCATGTTTGAAGTCTCTCGTGCATACGCCAAGTTGTAATTCCGCTTTCTCCCTGGCTTCTGTTTTGCCATACACAACTTCATTTAGCGTCCCGTCTTGCAGAATTGTTAATACTCATTTAATATTCCAGCGTATTCTTTTAACATTTCCTTCGTTTGCTCAGAGTAGAAATGTTTCTTAAGGGTTCTTTGGTAGGTGCCTCGGGAGTTTGTTTATTTATGCAAATACTGCACATGCTCTACGAGCATAAGAAACTGTTTCTGTAAGCTCACAGCGTTAAAATTATGAGGTGCAAAGGGAATTTAAAGCTATTTTTGCACCGAAAAATATTTTATTAGTTACGGCAGGCTTAACAAGAAACAAATGTAATATGTAGCAGGCACTGGGAAAAACAGTGTTGCTTAAATTAATATCATTGGCTGCACACGGAAATAAGACATGTTAAAACAAGATGGCGTGGTTGCGTGTCTTAGTCTTGCTTTGAGCACCGCTTTAATTAATACAAAATATGCTTCAACACTCAAAGAAACTTATACAGTATGAACGTAGAATACTGAAGCGAAAATCTTTTGTTACTCTCACATAACTTTCTCTACTCGATCTTCAAAACTTTCTTAAAAACTCTTATTCTTCTCCATCCATTACGTAATCGAGGTAGACAGTTGTAGAGATGCTTTTGTTTCATATTTCCTTGTACACAGATATAGTGCGATTCATATAAATCTGAACCATTTTGAGGCTACGCCGTGGCTCAGTGGTTAGACCGCTTGGCTCTCACCAAGGCGGCCCGGGCTCGATCCCAGGCGACCGCAAAGTGAGATTTGTGGTGGACAACACGGCGCTGGGGCGGGTTTTCTCCGGGATCTCCGGTTTCTCCCGCCATCTCATTCCACCGGTGTTCCATCTTCATCTCATGTATCATCAGTGTCATCGCCTGCGGTGCCGTATGTAGTAAAAGCGGGCGTTAAACACTACACATTACATTACCTGAACCACTTCAATAGGCCATAACTTTTGAACCAATAATAGGACACACGTGCTACTTTAGGAGAATATAACACACAATTGGGAGATTACATTACACTATTTAAATCACAGAGAAAATGTTGGAAGTGTCCTCCACCAGCATCTATACATGTTTGCACTCGTCTCTCCATATTCTCTGAAGTTTTACGGAGAGAGTCCTCCCCAATGTTACTTATTTCGGTTCGAATGGATTCCTTGAGAACATCAATTGTCCGTGGCCTATTCTTGTACACTCTATTTTTAGATACCTCCACAAGATATCTTCAAGATATTTGTGGAGCAACTGGATGATATCAAATTGAGAGAAGTTTATTTCCAGCAAGATGGAGCAACGTGCCATACATCTAATGACACCATGGAACATGTAACCAGTTTCTTTGATAATCGAATAATCCCAAAAGGCCTGTGGTCCCCCAGAAAACCTGACCTAACCTCACCGGATTTTTTATTGTGGGGGTATATAAAAATAGAGTGTACAAGAGTAGGCCACGGACAATTGGTGTACTCAAGGAATCCATTCGAACCGGAATAAGTAACATTGGCGAGGATACTCTCAGTAAAACTTTGAGACGAGTGCAGACATGTATAGATGCTGGTGGAGGACACTTCCAACATTTTCTCTGAGATATAAATAGTGTAAAGTAATCTCCCAATTGTGTATTATATTCTCCCGAAGTTGCACGTGTGTCCTATTATTGGTTCAAAAGTTATGACCCGTTGAAATGGTTCAGGTTTATATGGATCGCACTGCACAATGAAAATATAATGAACTTAAGTGATAATTAAATATTTAATTAAATTAAATATTTTGATAGCTTTTAAATTCCGTTCTATCAGCGGGATTAGAAGGAATAAAACAAATAACGACTTCCCAGTTTGAGAGAAGTATAAATATTTAAAATTGAAACCAATAACAAAGAACATCTCAGGAATGGTTAATTCCACAAAAATTATTTTACATAAATTATGTGCTTACTATTTTAAACGTCTTGTACTTAAAAAAGGGTCTTTAGCCATTTTCTAGGCCTTACAAAATAGTCTATAATTAGCATAATTATTTTCTTAATATGTTTAAAGAAAACTGTAAACTTTTTGAAAGGTTACAGCCTGGTTTAAAAATTCAATGCCATAGCCGGGATTTGAACCACGGATCTTCTGGTCTTCGTCCAGCCGCTCTAAACCATTGAGCTACTGTGGCCAACGTGCCAACATGACATTAAATTCTCCAACTGACTCGGAATCGATTATATTGTGTAACAGGTTTAATGTATCTAGAATGTATGTATTATTATAAACAAATATTTGTCAAAAGATTCGCATTTGTATTATTTGAAACTTAATGGAATTGATACCTATTACGCTTTTGATATCTATTTATCAGATTTTTTTATTTTATAATTGTGCTCTATTTGCCTCTTTCTCCTCCTTCTATCTTTCTGTTATACGAGATGTTTATATAAAAATACTTGCCTTTTCTGGACTATGAAACATCATTTATGAGGTTCTCTGAGATTTGACCTAAAAGGCACCCAGTCTTTTTATCATTTTTATATTTTTTATGTGAGCAAACCGTTGATACTCGGAAGGGTTCCTCATTAGTATTCATATAACAACTCCAAACGCCAGATTACTAATTCACTGCCCGCAATTCAATATATAGTCCAACAGATTTGATCGATTCCCAAGAGGAAAACGTTTTCACAAAGCCAGTGTATTCTGATATCCCTCTGGAGTCCAGATTGCCGCAGAGGTCGAACAGCATAACTTTTCTAACATACATACAAGAGGGAAATAACATAAGTCACGGAAAATACTGATTCTATAAAAAATGTCGAGTGGACTGACAGAATAAAATCTCTGCAACTCAAATATACATGAATCAAAATAATATATTTTCCTTCGAAGTTCTTATATTTTACTTCACTTAAAAATTACTTAAATAGATAGAAGTACTGCATTTCACCGAAAACTTGAATGCGAAGTCTCACCAAAAATAAAAGTTTACAAGTTTTCTGAAATACCTCCCCCTAAATGGTTTTTAATACCAAACTTTGTATTTTGGTTCAGAATCTTCAAAAGATGTGATACGATAACTTCAAATAAAATATTCCTACCATTATGTCTTCATTTTGAACATAAAAATATATTAATATCGTCAAAGCACACATCTAATATCATATACAATTTTTGTGACACTAATCACAACTGAAATATTCATTGCTATTGGACTTCGAGCCTAAATGGCCTAGCTGTCGATTGGCCCTTGAACCTCTCCGTCACTCTCTCTCTCTCTCACTCACTCACTATTGGGATGAATTTTTCAATATTTAACCATTTTTGTAGCTTTAAGCCACTTTTTATCGCGATATCCTGCAAAAAGCAAGGAATGCGAACGCCAGCATTTAGCGACCGCTTTTTAAAATTATCTATCTGCCACTTTAGCCTCCTGTGCATTTTCTAAAACTCACCAACATAGGTAATATCAAACAATGAATGTAATGGGTAAAATGAGCTCAAATGAGCCATGATCCGACATTCATCTTTCAGGATAAGGGGAAAACCCGGAAAAATTATTCATGTAAGCCACCCTGACCGAGATTAGCTAGGGATTCGAACTCGGAATCTCTTGAATGTGAGGTAGAAACGCTATCCTCACATCACATCTGTGTTAATCCCTACAAAGAAATGTGCAATTAATACTTCTGCAAATCTTTACCTGGATTAATATTTTAGGTAGAAAAAAATAAACCTTTGTAAGATGTGTATAACAAGATAAAAATAAACGATACTGCGTACTGAGCAGAAAAGGAATGTGAATTTACGATGCTAATGCACATTATACCGCAGGTTTTTGACGGTATTTTTTGAATTTCCTCTTACTCGAATACACTTTTTATAGCGTTTCTGTCAGTCCTCAAACCTAAGATGAAGGACATTCTTTAGTCAAGTCATTGAGAAGGGCTTTACATTTCTTGACAAATGCCTCAGAGTTCCCAAATTGAATGGTCCGGCTCGTTGCCTTTAATGGCGGGAAGAAAAAGTAAAGAGCGAAATCGGTGTTATAAGATGATGCTTGAAACTGCATAACTTAATCACGCGTTGTCAAGATGAAATTCTGACCATATTTATCATAAGTAGATTATACAAGAGAGAGGAACACTTCCAGCACTGTGACCTATACAATCTACTATGTCTGTCACCCCCAAGAAAAAGGGAAGTGAAGAAACCGCTGGCCACAGGTTGACAGACCAGGGATGTGCGGAAGTTACAAACAGTTTCAGGTTTGGAGATCCGTCCAAGTGCTGGAGCTGCCTATGAATAACTGGGAGCGACCTACAGCTTACTATTGTCCATGGAGTGCTTTTTCCTACGAGCAAGTATGCGCCCAATCTGTCAGAACTCACTATACACCATAAAAACTACAAGCACACCTGAAAGTAATAAAACGGAAAGCAAGGGAAATTATGTAAAACAGAAATGAGAGGCCATCCCAGCTTTCTCCTGGCGACCACGAAAAAACACGAAAAACCCAAGTTCAGAGCGGGCGGGCATCGGGAATCGACCCAAAACCTTTCGAATGTGAATCTCACACGTTACCATCTTAATTGGCACAATTCCAATCAAGTTTACGGGCGTTTCTTTGTGTTTATTTTCCTTAGTGTTGGCAATACAGACGGGAAGTGTACAGTAGTGTGACGGGTACATCTTTCACTACCTTCCCTGCAGATGACAAACAAGAAAATAAGCGTTGTTTGTTTATGTATTTACTTTTTTACGTCTATCACATGTTATAATTAAAATGGCATTGAAACTAGGGCGTTCTAACTCCCATTACGTGATTTTTTATATGTGGACAAGAGAACCGATGTCTCTGATTGGCCGACGTTAGATATGAATCGATTCCTACTGGATGGAAGCCGAGTAGCAGCCAATTCTACTCTAGCCAATGAGGATGCACCCGCTTATTATGTTGAAACAAACGTTTTCTTCTTAACGGGCACTACAACTTCCACTAACTGCATGCCCGCCTCGGTAACATGGTGGTAGCGTGTCTGCCTCACGTTCAAGAGGTCCCGAGTTCGAATCTTGGTCAGGGTGAGTTATCTGTATAAGGTTTTTCCGGGGTTTCCCTTATCCTGAAAGACGAATGTCAGGTAACTCTAAGCTCGATGGATCCTGGGCTCATTTGAGCATCATTTCACCCATTCCATTCATGGTCCGATCGTCCGATGACTTAATGTTGGAAGAGTAAATTAGGAAAAAAAAAAAAAAAAACACTGTATGTTTTGCTCTTCTCTCTAATTTTCTTCCATTCAATGCTATATCTAATGAATTATACCCATTTTTTATCTTCATATTCTTTAAATCTGGGTTAACGTCATCACACCATCTGTTTCTGTCTAGCTTCGAGAGGCTCCATCTGGGATTCTAAATAAGTGTCAAAAATCACCTTACTCTCTGCGCTGTAAAGAGTTTAATAGTTGTTGGGCTTTTATATTCTTTTACATATCTTCATTTCTTAGGGTCCTTACAGTCCTTTATTTTTGATTGCTCCAAAAATTCGTTTTAAAATCTTTCTTACAAATATCAACAGCTTTTTTATAACAAATTTCAGCCAAACAGGCAACAGCTCGCATCAGAAAAAATTGATGGCAAAACTGAGAAGAAAAATGGAAGTATCACTAGAATTTTGTGGCATAGGAGCCATGATAGATCATGACAAAGACAAAGTTCGAAATGTGACATGTCATTACAAGATTGGCAGTTGATGGATATCATCACCTTATGTGCAAAAACAAGCACTTCTATGAACCAAATATAAAATGTGAAGTTTACTAAGTGAAAAAGCTGTGCAATCGGTACCTCTGGTCAAAAATAAAACAAGACAATACATGAATATGCAGACATGTAAAGCATCAATGTAACTAGTGTGTCTGTATCAATAACTTTTGCCTTTGTGATTCTTTCATGTTTCAGAGCCGTATGTGACGATGGATCTATTGTACATTCTTAATTTTGCACTTACAGAAATGAGCTTGTTTTTAAGTAGAATTATACATAAAATATGCTTTATTTCCAAGAATCATTCTCATTTTCACTTCTTTCTCTATAGAATTATTATTTTGTGTAAACGTTGAGTCAGACTGAAAAATTCAATGCCATAGCCATTAATTAACCTAATAGTGGTTAACTATAAAGCCCGGGCCTTAAAGTACTTACATGTAGTAAGTCGCCATTAAGGTAGTTGTCTCATGTGTTTATGAGAACTCCTAAGTGGTTTACCGGGAAAATACGAGTCAGTTGGAGAATTTAATGTCATATCGGCACGTTGGCCATAGTAGCACAATGGTAGTGCGGCTGGACGGAAACCAGAAGATCCGTGGTTCAAATCCCGGCTATGGCATTGAATTTTTCAGTCTGACTCAACGTTTACACAATTTAGCCTACACACGGCCAGTGTGAAAGAATAATTAATTTCCAAGAATTATTATTGTTTACTATGGAGCCGAGGTATCTGAATGATTTTACATTCAGATACATTCAGCTGTTATTGTGTGGTTATTTATTATTAAAGGATCGATCAGTTTTTTAAATGGAGCGGAACAATAACCGGTGAAGGATGATGATGATTCCAAAATCATTTAAGTATCCAAATGTAAATCAAACTTATTTCAAATTTTCATACATAGCTGTCCATTTGTACCCATTAACTGTTTCCTCTTATACCTTGGATCAGAAGAATTACTAACAGCGATTTTTATTAAGTGTTTATCGATGTTTCAATTTAAAAGAAAGCTGTTTGTGTTTACGCTTGAATATGAAAGTTTCCGATATAGGCAATAAAAATCATCGTTAAAGTCCCAACAATAATAAGAATAACACTTTCGCTAATAAAAGCCGTCCTTGTTAATGGAACCATTTCTAAAGTACATCCCATCAACTGCATAACAAAAGCTCAGAGGGAATTACAATCCCCCTGTGGCATTTAAACATACATCAAAACACAATCCCGCGCCTGCCATTTTCGCTAAAACACTTTTTATGTGAGTTGCTATCGTGAATATGCGCAGATTCGGTTAGTTTTCTATTAGCGGCTCTTTGCAGAGCCAATAGCGACTTCGGAACTGGCAACTACGTGCATTGTTCATATGCTAATTAGGGGGCTGACACGCACGCGCTTCTGCGTTATGGCGCTTTCTATTCCCAAACCAACGCTTAAAAGCACACTTCATATATTTCCATCTGAAAACAAAATAAGAATAAATGTATGTGGAAACAACTAGAGAGAGAATATCCCTTCCTCCCTCGCCGACACTTTTTCTTTGCATTATAAACACGACAAATTCTCTTTATTTATTTCTTCTCGCCTACGTTATTATGGCTACAAGTTTTAACTCCATTATTACAAGACAAGGAAGCTCGCATTTCACTGCCGACTCAAATCCAGAATGAAAAATGCTTCTTCTCACAATCGTAAGAAAGGGAAGAGTAAATTTCATCTACCGTGAAAGCTTCGTGAGGGTGTAACACTTTTATGAAGATATCTTCACTCTAAAGTAACATCAGAGGGGAGCTCTCTTCAATGACATAAAGGAGGAAGAATTTTGGAGGATTAAAACCAAGGGTCGTACAATGAAAGTTTATACAAGCCCAACAATAATTTGTTAAGTGTTAAAAGGCTTCATAAATCTAAAGTATTCGAAAGAAGTTTCAGCGTATCCAGTTGAAATTTCTAAATTCTACATTATGAAAAGATGCTCCTGAAATGTGTATTCTAAATAAAACACGAAATCATTAGCTTTTCTGCTAATTTTCTTTGCAATATCTCGAGTAGTTTTAAAGTTTTTAATTGTTTCGTTATTTTATTAGTAAACTAAATGGACCACACTACGAAACACAAAATTTACTAATATAAATATACATTTTGACTCTAAGAATTCGAAAGTAAAATGTTGCAAACAGCTCTAAATCAATCTCTTAGTTTATAAGAAAAAATTATAAATTTTAGAAAATATATCCTTCATTAATTTGTAAGAGTTGTTTTAAATCTGGCCCCAAAAAATCAATGTTGTTTATTTGTTTCTTAATGTTATTTATGTTTAAAAGCATTTACAGAATGTTTTAGAATATAGTGTTTAAATTAAGTTTAAGAAGTGAAATTCTAAACATAAATAAGATGTGTAAATATATTGCTAAAAGTGACGTGAATATTGTCACCGATTGCATTTTTCTGTGTTGGAGCCGCGGCAAGCAAGTGCCGGCGCGTGCGTAGGAAAGAAAGAGACAATGGTGCGCATAGTTTGATGCTTGCCGAGAAGGAGAAAGATACACATGTCTGGATAGTTCCGTCTTCTCTCATGCGTCGTGATTGCTATCGAACGATGGACTGCATTCTAGAACAATGACTGGAGGTATAAAATCTCCGCAAAGTGTAAGAGCGTAGTCAGTTGTTAATTGAGTTATTAGTGGTGTAGTTGTGTGAGTTTTGTGATGGTTAATGTGACAGTGGACATGTGAAGTGTACCGCAGTAAGTTCTTTCGTTTGTTTATGTGTGGTGAAGCGACGAGAGACCTTGAAGACTGCTGTTGTGTATGTCACATCTTTTTTACTGCTGCAAGGGGTATACAAGGTTACTGTTTACTACAATAAATTTTAAATTTCTGCAAACAAGACTTTCAATTCTACTAACCTACGAAGTCACAATATAAAAAACGGTAAGGTTACTATGGGGAGAGAAATCAATGATCCTTAGAGGAACTTTATCAAATTAAGTTTGATCATTGTTTGTGAAATGCACCGAGTAATTTGTGAAAGTAATTGTATTTGACAGATTTTAATTTAATTTGTGTTATATCAATTTTTTGTCAAAGTTCAGTAATTAAATTCAGAATATAATAAAAAGGAAACATACAATTACCTCACCTTATTTTAGAAAAAAATAACGACTTAGAAAAATACATCGATCCGAGCCAATGACCTGAGGGAAGAATCTTTAGGCGACGCCTGGGAAATTGAAATAATCAATTCCTAAATTGATTACATTAGGATTTCATAGCAGTCTCATCTAGCGATGCACGATTATTTTTTACGTCCCAACTTGAAAACAATATAACATCTTCCAACTCAAATTCACAACATTCTATACCTATCTGTCAAAGAGCGATACAAATGCATGTACTAGATTAATACCAGTCTATAGAACAAAATATTGTAAAATGTACTGCGCAATGTATTCTTGCTTAAATTTGTTAAAATTTAAATGCTAAATATTTGTTAAAATACATATGTTATTGTTAATTCATTTAAGTTAAACTTTGTAAAATCCATTATATGATGCAATGTATATGTCGTTGTATAACTTATATCAAAAATGTATAAACGTGTTAATTTGTTTTTCACAGTCGCTATATAATATATATAATATATAAGTATATAAGTATATATGTAATTTTACGTCCTCCAACGTCAAGTCATATTGGACGGAGAATGAAATGAGTGAAATGATGCTCAGATGCGTTCAGCGTCCATGGAGCTTAGAACTACCCGACATTTATCTGTAAGGATAATGGAAAACCCCGGAAAAGCCCTTATCCAGGTAACCCTGACCAAGATTCGAACTCGGGACCTCTTGAAAGTGAAGCAGACATGCCACCATCTAAGCTACCGAGGCGGGAAAAGTCGCTATAAGACGATGCACGTATGCGAATTTAAAAAGTTACAAAAAAAATCTTCCAACTGGCATTCACACTGTGCTGCAGATTACAATCTTTCTTCAAATTTGAGTGTGTTAATCAGATATTTTAACATTTTTTAAAATGATAAACGATAAAAAATCATTCTTAACATTTTTATACTTAGCCATCTGGGAATTGATTTAAAAATTGGACAAAAATTGAATCGCTACGAATATTTTGAATGCATACCAATATAGGAAAAAATAGGAAGTGAGAAAAAACAGCTCTGAAATTCTGGATAACGTTTTATCCGCGATTTTCCATTGTCCTTAAGTGTTTAGTAAGTCTTAAGTTCTCTGAACTCTGGACTCATTTGAGCATCATTTCATCCATTTCACTCATGTCATTGATCGGCCGATATGATTTAACGTTGGGGGATGTAAATTAAAAAGGAAGAGATTTCTCTCTCTTTAATTTTCTTTTTTATAAACAGTTGTATAAATGAGTTGAAAAAACAGAAACTATAGAAATGTAATTCCACATTATTCCTCTGTTTCTTTAGCAGCAGTATTATTTTTCTCATTACAGGCACTTCAATAAAGCCAAGTGCCACGTATGCTTGGCCGCGCTTGAACCAACCTTTTTCAGCCCAATGCGTTTTTTCCCCCTTTCGTGCCATTTGCCTTTCAGCTTCCCCTGATTCAACTACATCTCCCATTTTTTAGCAATAATAATATAAGAAGAAACGCCTGCACCAAAATAGAATTATAGAATCATTCGTTTTTACTGTGGTGAGCAATTCTCGTACAGTTCGGTGAAAAGAAACCCGAAGTGGGGTGCATAAGGAACGAAATAATAAAATATTCCCAAAGCTCCTAGCATAAAATGGAAGGGAAGGAATAAAGAAAGGGGAAGGGTGAGAAACAAGTAAATCATGCCCTCGTAGGAGGGGAGAGGGTTGCTCGTTTTACATTGCAATCCATGAACAGTAATAATACTTTATGAATAAGTTGAAACAAATCTACATCCGCCATAAAAATACCAACAACGCTAACTGGAGCATTTTCATCTTTCCATCGGTCTTTGTTATGGTCCCTCACACTAGAAACTGAATGTATGGTATTATTACTTTCTCTGTTATCCTATTGTAGCAAGAGGCTGTATTGCATTCATCCCAAAACTGGACATCGAGATTTCACTACAAATACAAGTTTTGAAGATCCCTCAATCCAAAATAGAAGCATATTGAAAAACGATCTCTCTGTCTATCTCTCTCTCGCCCCCTCTCTCTCTGTGTGAACCTACCCAAGTAAATTTTATACATCTAGGAACTGATACACGATGGATATTGCTCTACGACACAAAAGCCATTAGCCGCGCCAAGCCCAGATAGCCACCAGCGGCCGGCAGTCTGGGGTTGCTGTCCCCGTAAGCAGAGAAGTATTTCACCCAGAAATTGGATACTGCTATTTTATACATGTTTTAAGAATGATGAAATAAAAAGTATTTCATTTTGTTTACTACGTATTTAGAATAAGTAGGAGGACTATGTATTAAACTCAACGAAATTTCGATTCTGAGATTTCAGAGCAAACATATTTTGAGACTCTCAATTCAAATAAAGCAGTTTTCAGTAAGATCATGTCTGTGCGTCTGTTTTCGAACCACATAAATTAAAAACGAGAACTCTGCGAAACGAACAATCAGATCCTAAACTACTGTTTACATACTTCATTTTCGAAAAATTTTTCATTTAAAAATACTTCTAAAGATTTTGAATTAAATTAAAATTGTTTGATATTTTCACGACATATGAATTTCTGGGAACAGACTTTGAAGTCCTCTTCATAATGTATGATATTTGCATAATTGGTAAACCGTAATAAATAGACAACTTTTTACTAACAAATGTACATCCAGTTAAAGTACACAATTTATGTAAAACACATGTTTTTGTGCGGTTGACCATTTCTGAGATATTTTTGTTATTTTTGTTATTTTTTCAATACCTTTATTTTTATTAAATGGCACATTGTTATTTTGACGGTTATACAAAGATGAATAAATGAATAAATTCCTGTTTTTCCTTTAAGAGGAACATAGGGCCTTCTGAACCGCGCAAACCCGAAGACTGTAGACAATGGGTTGAGGATCAGAGGTTTCCTGATCAGAGAGATTCCGGGATGAGTGATCAGCCCAACGCCGGAAGTGAAAGTACGAGAGAGATAAGGTGATAGGAAAGATGATGGAGCAATCAGTGGAAGCTGGTGGGGGAAACCTGAGATCCCGGAGAAAACCCGCCCCAGCGTCATGTTGTCGACCGAAAATCTCATCTTTGTGATCGCCTGGGGTCGAACCCGGGCCGCGTTGGTGAAAGCCAAGCGGTCTAACCACTCAGTCATGGGCAGCCTTATACAAAGTTAATGAAATCTAAAGCAATTGCACTGGAACCATCTCTTAAAAGATTTGATTACCGCTTAAGATTACTGTATTGCCATACACCTATTGCATCTGCAAAGTAACATGCAATAAAAATTTCTACAAATGTGTTATGTCAATTAATATGAAGTAGAGAGAGGAACCAGTGTTTGTAAGAATAGTTTGTACAACAGTTAATACAAAAAGTCATATAAAAGCAATATATCAGGTTTTTATTATGTTGTTTTGTGTTGTGTTACACTGTTTTGCCTGGTAGAGTGGAAATGGAGGCTTGATGACAACAAACAAATAAATAAATAATGAGTGTTACAAAATGAGGGCTCTGCTATTTACCTTTCGCATGTACCAAAGTACAACAGCACAAATAAATCTCATTCCTGGAATAGTTTTGCCCCTATTGGAACTTGGAAGCAAGGGCAATTCCAACGTTTTACACCCATACTTGTAACTGTTGCATACTAACGCAACATTTCTCTATGATAAGAGGGTTAATTCTAGGACTACAGGTTGGCAGTGACTGCTTCTTTCCTACTTTCTAGCATGGAAATATCTGCACTACGCTGCACAGGACTACGCCCTTGTCTGATTCAAGTGCATTGATATGTAAGAGAAGTGTTATATGTGGTGGAAAAGGCAACTCTGTGGTCACCCTTTCTCAGTCCATCAGACTGACGTGTGGACCGAGGTGTTCCCCAAGGAGATGGCTGAAAGAAGTTTGGTTACTGACTTCCCCGTCTACAACACCTGTACCGCAAAACTTTAGTTACGAGTACAGCGGTGTGTGTGCCTTCTACAGCCTTGCTGTGTATCTTGTCTATGCAAACCACGCAAGTGAGAGGATAATCACAGAAAACTAACGCTCGCTCCAAAACATGTTATAATGTAAAATATATTATTTGTCCATATAGTTAAATTTAAAAAAAAAAACAATTAACCATGTCATGAATTAGAAGGGGTGATCTCTATTGAAAAAAAAGTCTCTGAAGTATTAATTTACATAAATCACACACATTTCTCTACTCTTGCTGTCTAAAACATCTACCTATCTACTTGGAATATGCAATAACACCAATTCTACATATACCTATCGAATTAACTAAGTAAATACCGAGAGACCCAAAAACATCCAAACCGCTGCGCGGTGCTACGCCCGTCCGCGCAGTCGGCGCTCATTACCGTCTACCCTATCATAGAAAGGCGCAGATAAAAGCATGCAATATTTTTAAAACCATTTTTAAATGTTTTACTTACCCATGTTATTAAAGGAGATGCTGAAACTGGTCAGCGCCGTTTCCTATACATGTTGGCACCTCTTTAGGGAACTGTCCATCACTCGCCGTAATTCACATTGAGAAACGCTGGCATTTCTCCATTAGTGGAGAAAGAATTATATGCCCAATTTTTTTCGAGTCAACAGTTAGCGCCCTTACAAATATGAATACAATTCCCCCGCCTTTTTAGGGAATTAAGAGACAGGGACATTCTTTTGACTTTTTTCAACAAGAATCTGCAACAGCCAATCATTCAATGAGAATAATTGTAAATTTATTTCAGGACAGAATTATTAGTAGAGATTTGTGGCCTACTAATTTCTATCTCTGGGGTAACTTAAAATATGAAGTATGTACAAGATAAACTCACACACCCTGGAAGAATTAAAACAAAATATCCGCCATAAAATTGCCAGCCTTTCTCAACTTGAGCTACAGCGAGTGATGGATAGTTTCCTATAGAGTTGCCAAACATGTATGGACAACGACCGTGGCCAGTTTCAGCATCTCCGTTAATAACACGAGTAAGTAAAGCCTTTAAAAAGTATTCTATAAATTGTATTGTTTCATCCGCGCCTTTCTATGTTAGTAACAGACGGCAACGAGCGCCAAGGGCACGGATAGGCAAGACACCGCGCAGCCAGTTCCGTTGTTTTTGGATCTCTCGGTAGAAGAACAGCATTCGTAAGAATAATCTGTACACGAGTGAATACAGAAACTCATGTGAGAGCAATACTCAACATTTTTAAGAAGTCTCCCGCTCTAGCCGATTGTATCCTTCTTAAAACTATAACTTAATGTGTAATTAAAGCGTACCTAGACTGGAAGTAGATAGAAATAAGCATTTTAAGAATATTTTTAAAAGAGTTAGTATAGAAAGCCATGTGACTGCAACACATAAATTTCAATAAATATAGTACTCACCACGATGTTGCGTCGGCACATTCTACAAATACTGGGCTGGTACTTACCTGAAATTAATAAAAACACATTTGTTAATTTAAAAGCCTCTTAAAACAGATGAAAAAAAAGATCCCCATTGGTAAATGTTGCTTTTTGTAAACACCCTTGTTGCGCTATAAACGGAATCGTAAACAAATAGCATAAAATAATATTCCTGGTACCGTAGTTAATAATAAAAAGTTATTCCTCGAAATTTTGAGAACAAACACGTAAAGAGCATTTGGATCACATCCCCATAAACCTTTATCTTAAATAAACAAATGAAATAAACAAAACTTTGTAATCATTTGTAACATGAACGTGACAAAGGGAAGATATAGCAACAAGCTGATATAACAGGTGGAGTTAATAAGTTAGTGGCGATACATTTAAGTACCTTCTACTCAATATAGTTATTTACCTATGTTGATTAGCTTCAGATTAAGCATGCAACTCTTCAGTGCCTTCAGATTCTCTTATTGTTTGTTCTGCAGAAATAAAATTCTGAATGACAGAAAGCGTGTGCGAAAATATAGCAAGCTTCGAAGTGTAACCTTTAAACGGATTTAGGAAATGCAAATATTTATATTAGTAACTAAAGACAATTTCATATAGTAGTACATCAATATTTGATTTATTTGAGCATTTATAATTTGACTTATTAAAAGCGGTATTTTTTCAGGTTGGTTAGTACCTCCCGGTAGGCTTGGCACACACAAGCCATACGTATTTATTTTCCCCAGAGGATGAAGGAGCAGCCGTAACGCAGAGTGGGCAAGACTTCCGATAACGAATGTATCGGAACTGAGTTTGAAAACTTTCTACAAGGCTAATGACTGCACATTACATAGGTCAGTAGGAAACGTGAACAAGTGGAATCAAAATAATAGTCTATATTAACAGGGGTTGTTTTGGAGATAACTGTTAGGCGAAGACAATGGATATTAAGCCTAATTAAACTGAATGTGGAGATTAAAGTAATGGAAGATGTAGGGATAATTTGAAAACGCTGGACGAAGTAGAATCTTTTTGTATTTCCGAGATTCAGTTATGGCTTCATAGTCATGTGCCACATACTGTTTCATTTTTACGATTGTGCGCTTTATTATTTAAAATTAATTATTAATAAAAACAATTTTTAATGAACTTAAGGCTTAGTTAGATACTACAATTATAAAGGAAGCTTTGAACGAATTACATGAAGGTTTATGCCATTACTTAAAACAGGTTTTTGAAAATATGGGCGATAATAGAGTCTCATTTTTTCTAGGAGTTATCGAAGGTGGAGTTGTAGATTGTAAAGATGTAGATATTGAAGAGGCATGGAGCATCTACAATACAAATTTCAGGAAATTGCTAATTTAGAAGGGTTCTGTAAACGAGAGAAGCCCGGTTTGATATTCTGTAATATATTCTGTATATATACTGTAGTAATTTTTCAGTCTGGCTCTATCCTTTCATTCTGTAATATGTTATTACTGATTATTAATAAGCTATAAATGCAGGTTTCAAGTGTATTTTAGTATTTCACTATGGGCATAGGTTTTCTTAGTACCGAATTCTTGTGCTGGATTTATAAATTTCCTTGTGTAAATATACTAGGAAAATGTAAACTATATATAATTGTGCAAAAAAGTTTCCCTTATACTCAATGAATGTCAGGTAGCTCTTAGCTCCATGGGCCCCGGATTCATTTGAGCATCATTTCACCAATTTCATTCATCGTCCGATATGACTTAACGTTGGAGGTAAATTAAAAAAAAAACTGTAAGATATCTTGATAAAGTAATAAAAAAGGCAGCATTAAAACAGCTTGGCGAATATATATATATATATATATATATATATATATATATATATATATATATATATATAATGCTAATATTACAATGCTAATTATATATAATACTAATATTATTTAAATGTTAGAAAACAAGTGGAGGTGTTAAATAAGCAACGTTAAGACATACTAAGCGAATGTTCGTAGATGTAAACTGTTTGAAATGACATTTAAGAGAGTTTATTCAGTAGTTAAACGTATACGTGTTATTTTTTTTGAAGTTTCTTGAAATTCCATTAAATACAGAAACGAAAGAGAGAAAATCTTGGGAAAGAAATTGAAAATTTAATGTTATACTATGTAATTTAAGATATTGTTTTTCTTCTTTCCTAAATGGTGACTTAAATTTGCTTAGGTTTGCTTGTACGTTATACAACAGAGGGGAACACCTCGCACACTGACACCGAAATAGATTTAATGTAGCTACTAGGAGGAAGGGATGAAGTGAAGGAATCCCACAATTGCCTACAGGCTACGAGAACTCGCAAAAGTCTTAACAATTCCGGGCTTTGAAGATCCATACCGCTAATGGAGCAGCCTAAGGAGGGTGACGAACAATCCGTCGTCCCTCTTCAGCAAGCACCCGTGTCAGCTGTCCAGCATCGCGATTCATCTGAAACCTAGTAGCATATCTAAAACTTACAGGAAGCAGAATGAAAGCAAAAATTATGGCCATCCTGCATTCATCTACGGACCACGAGAAACCCAAATGGGTAGGAGTCAAACCCGGCAACTCTGGAATGCGAACCTCTACGATACTGCTATCTCGCTTGGTTGGTAAATAATCTGATAGGACATAGACTTTCGTATACTTTGTCTCACACAAAGCAGAGTTCTATCCTTTTTCACGTTCTTAAGAAGCAATTTAGTTTAAAGTTGATGCTAACAGCTGCAGATAAGCAGAAACAAAATGAAGCATGATAAACCGCGACCTATATCCTTTGAGTGCAGTAGGTGACCAACGGAGCAGAAGCTATTCAACTGCAGCAATTTTATTCCTTCTCCAGTGACCTGCTGAAGCGTACAAGCAAAATAACAACGGCTCTACCATCAATTTAATCTCCGCTCAGCAGCCAAAAGGAAACTTTGACAACTTTAACGGGGTCGTTCTTGTAAATCAGAAGTAACAATAAAGAGGCGATAGCTCCAACCGTTTCCTCAATGCCATTCTTTTATTTCCACAAGAATGGTATCGGATGTTGAAGCCCGTTATTAATGCATATTATGCCATTGTAACATTCACAGCTAAGAAATAATTTTACTGTGAGCTTATAACTCTACTAGCTATACAATTCTAACAATAAGAAGCCTATAGATCATGTTTACTAACAGGAAAGTATACCCACTTTGACAAATTCACTTGCCCGAATTTTTCTAGAAACACCTGAAGATCCAAGAGTAATAAACCGTTTTAATAAACTTATCTGAATAGATTTTTATCTAGTTAAATATTTTCGGAAGTTTTTAGTTATATATTTCGTTTTAAATACAAGATGGACATAGAGAATAAGCTGAATTTGAAATTACATAGTTTTTACAAGACATTACGAGAAAATAATTATACCTTACCACTTCAAAAAAACAATCGAAAAGCCAAACTATTGGCAATGTATCTCGCAAACTCCTAGTACCACAAACTTTGTTTCACATTAATTTGTATACTAACTATACTTAAAATGTTCATACTTTAAGTTCTGTGCAGTATCTCTTATATTTTACTAGTTTTACAAAATCGTAATTTTAATAAGTCCTTTCAACAGCTTAAGTCATATCGAACGATGAATGAAATGGGTGAAATAGCGCTCAAATGAACCCAGGGTCCATAGAGCTTAGAGTAATCCGACATTCAACTTTCACATAAGGGAAAATCTCGGAAGAAACCTTAACCGGATAACTCATCCTCACTAAGATTCGAACTCGGGACCTCTTGATCGTCAGGGAGACACGCTACATCTTACACTATAGTGTGGGCCGTACAAAATTGTTTCATTATGAAGAGAAGATCAAAGACATTTCGCTCACGGACTATTAAAATATACACATTTTATATCTCTCGTAAGTATTCTAATTATATCGCAATTAAATTTAAATTGAGTGATCAATTTGTAAGAACATTAAAAAATAACCTATATTTTGTGGATACCTACAAGTCACATACCTAGAAGATGCCAAATATAAATACCTACCAAGCTTGGTAGTCTCACATTTTGTTTGCTCGCAAAGTCGCACACAAGCATTCTAAATATTTAATTCAAACAATCTCAAAACATTTATTTACAGCGAAATACCGATACAGAATATATACATCGCATCTAATTACTATAGGTAAGAAGAAGTTGGAGAAAGTAAAACAATTATTCGGTTTTCAAAATGTTTTAAGCAATTAGTATGACTATCTCAAAATTATAAATACAAATGTAAAAATCTCTGTATGGGGTTTTCTCCAAAAACAAATATGATACTTATATATTCTTCTTTCATACACATCCAATAATATTTTCAGCAGATATATTACTAAAACTTTTGGTAAATTCTTAAGTTCTTTTGGCTGTAATCCTTATAACAAAAAGAAACATTGCATATTGATATGAAAAATATGAAGCTATTAACATATAATAGCCTGGGTTAATAAAAATTTTCAATTTATTTTAAAGATTTTGGTGTAATATTAGTTCCTCAAAATAAATATAGTATTAAAAGTTATTGCATTTCTCTAAAAAAGATAACATTCCTTATAATAAAAACCCGGTATTTATCAATTTAAATGTTTCGATTGTGATAAAGTTTATATTGGAAAGACAAAACGTAATTTACAAACAAAAAAAAAAGAACATTTTCGTAACATTAAGTATAAACAGACTGATAAATCGGCCGTAGCAGATCATTTTTGGTCACTTAGCCATGAAATAAATCCAGAAGTTAAATTATTAAAACAATTAAATGGTCCGATAGATATAATGGTTTTGGAAAAGATAATTATTTTAAAACAATCATCGCGTAATGAATTTTGAAATAGCGTCAGTTGATTCTGTTTTTAAATTTGTTTCATTTTCAGATTTTGGTATTACTAACAAGAACATAGTAACATACAGCGTTCATAAGGATGGCGACAGTTTTGTTGGTTCCGGCTGAGGATGTGGAAGAATTTCCAAGAAATCGCGATCCCGAACAATTTACAAGAAAAGTTTCATCATTTCTTATAAGATAAGTGAAGTTTCAAGCTAAAAATTATTATATTTGCATATACTGCATATTGAATTGAAGTTTAATATTGAAATGTCAACCCAGAAATTTAATATATTATGTTTTATCTGACGGGAAAATATCTTGAACTTATGGTAAGTTTAATCAAAACCGTTACAACCACATTTGAGAAAATAAAAAAGTAAACGAGAATTTTTCCATGTAAAACATGGTTTGAAGAGCAAGCACTTTCTAAACTGTTGGTATCGCATCTTTGTAAGGCCATTTTTTTCTCTAACCAACTTTTGGTTTTATAGTTATTCAAAATAGTTACTCCAGTTACAACTTACAGGATAGGAAACGGGGATATTTGTAAAAAAAATTTTATTTCATTTGGGGAACCTCAAAACTTGTATTTCCTGTTAAGACTGTGACATTGTTGAATGGAATCCAATACTTTATATGTTTCTTAAAACTAAGGATGACCTTTGTACTAGCCTGGGCGTGTTGCAGGTAGAGACTAAGAGTTATTACACTATGAAAGGAAAAGACAACTTGTTTTTTCTTTTCTTTTTCCCAGTGGTCATATCGGCGGCCGTTCTCCTTTGGTACATGTCGAAGGTGTTAACTCGTATTCGTTGGGTTTTAATCATTAGATCACGCACACATTCGCACTCTCATTCATACTTTCAGACACTTCAAGGAATCATCTTGGTTGGAAAACAATCCGCATCCCAACCGGGAATCGAATCCAGGACCCCTCACACAGCAGACAGGTGCCCTACGGGGTCATCCTGCAATTTGTTTATGCTGAATTACTTGTCGACAGACTACGTTAATCTAGTACTAAACACAGGGACTCTATACTCTAGTACCAGTATCAGTGAGCCTTGCGGCGAACACATGTGCACGGCCATCAAATGTGCAAACGTCGAAAACACGTGGCAGAGTACTCTGCGACAAGTGAAGCATTGCCTTGCAAGTGTATGCAGACGCAAGTTCAAGGCGTAGTATAACACGACTGTTTCGTTTCCTTTGGCACTGAGGCGGTTGTCATGGTCAGAGTATACCTACCTGCCTTTGTTTACATGCGCCACCGATAACAGTACAGTACATATACAGTATACCCATGGACAAAAGCACACGCCTCCGGCCTTGACTGATAACCTTGTACCGTTTATATATACCTATTTTTTCTTCTTTCCTCTCTTTTTCTTGGCTTCTGTACATTTGAATGCACAAGTTCTGTCCAGTGGAGGTCCGTGGATAAAAGTGGTATACGCTGTTTTTGTCCCCCTAACATCAGGTTGAAAACGAAGGGTTCTACTATATGCTGAAAAAGAGTTTACATGCATGCCAATGCAGTAATTGTATTAAATAAATATTTTATTCATACGGTTATGAAAATGTAGTTTGGGCAGTTCTCTTCGAATATATTAAGGTAAGCCAGAGTGTTAAATAAGGAACTATATTTTTGTGCAACAAACCATTTGTCACCACCTTTTCCGCTCAAGCAAATTTGAAGCAATGTATGGTCTAGCCTCAGTCTCCAGGAAAATTCTTATCCTACGGTGCACTTGGGTATACAGGAGTAAGCACGACACTGGAATCCAAGTTTAAGACTTATTTAATAGTTGCTTCTTTTTCTGATATTCACGGAAATCCCGAAGATGCTGACTAACGTCCATACACCAAGCTATATTAATGTCCGGAGTTACCGTAATTGGTTATTTATGCAGGAGCAAATACTTCCTTCTCGTGTCACGTTCTTCCTTCCTGGACGGCCAGTCCAGCTGGGTCGGAGATTGCTCTCACGAAAGTGTGTTATTCACACCAAGAATTCTCTAAACATGTGGTCCTTTTGTTACATTTGTTCCGGTGACCAGCTACTAAGGAAGGGTCCAAGAACAGCCGGCCCTCGTAGCCATGGTCGTTAGGACGTATGCCTCTAGCGTTCCACCACGTAGAGGGTCGCGGGTTCGAGTCCCGCCCTGGGCCTGGGTGTTTATGTGTATAGTGTATGTGTGTGAAACTGCAGAAAACAGATAGGTAATTAAACGGAAACAATAAAAAACGGTTAAATAAGGAAAAGAAAAATATATATCTGTATACATAGATATATTTTTTTACAATAAAAAAGAAAAAAGAAAACCTCTTGTCAAGTGTCGATCATATGGACTCCCCTTGAAGCCAGCTACCTAATAGTGAATTGCTCAACCTATTTCCTGTTCCACATTCAACGAATATATCTAAAGTTCATATGCAATCTATTATGATTCTTAATTTATTGACTCCATAATTTCTGTATCACATTTCACGACAGCAGTCAATGAGAGGGGGTTCGGAGTTCGAATCTCCATCAGGGTGTGTTGTCTGAAAGTCATTTTTGCTGTTATCCTGAAATATGAATAACGAGTAACTCCTAAGTTCTATGTAGCCTGGGCTCATTTGAGCACCTTTCAGCTATTTCATTCAACGACCGATATGACTTAAGGTTGGAGGATCTCAATTTTCGAAAAAGATAATGTGAAAATTAAAAGAGAAGATGCCAGTTTATGGAGCTGTACAGAAATAAAATTAATAGAAGCCGCAGGGTGTATGAAACTACACATGACGTATGAATGGGTGAAGATTTGCTTTACCAAAAAGTTATTGATGATATTGTAAAAGCATTGCACTGTATTGATGTCATCATCGATGATCTACAATCACATAAATGCTAATTTTCTGGATTGAATGCAGTATTTTCATATGTCATTTTAAAAGAATCTAACATTCAACTGGAAAATATGTTTTAGATCTGTAAACATTAACAAATGATATATTTAGAGTCCAACAAAAGACATTGATTCATTATTACGTAATATGATAACGTGGAAATTTCAGTCCAACCTCATGTAATGATGTTTGGCACACCAATCGCTGCTACTGTTGGCAGATATTATTGCCAAACTGTTCGCTAAATAGCAGCAAAGTTAAAATATACGTTTAGTGGTGACCACAAACTGTACGCCCCAAAAGAAATACTGCGCCGATATAAATGAGTAAACCATGTACAAGAGCAAATAACCACGTGAATTATAGCTCATATTGATTCGGAAAACAACTGACAAGCGCCATTATACCTGGAAATAATGTACGCTTTACAACGGACCTACTTTACGCTTCCATCAGAGCGCTGGTGAAGGTTTTTGTGGTCCGCTTGAAACAAACACAACAAACGTAAATTCGAAAAAGAGGCCGTAAAGATGACAACAGGCATTTAAAACGCAAGCCGAGAGTAAAAATTATGGCGACCGTTAAGTTCGGAAAATGGGAGTCCCCGAACTCAATCCCGTGCTGTCTACAAGTTCAGCTTTTAATACTGTTCCTTTAATATCTCTTCCCTTCTTCCCCGGACCAGGAAAAACATTAACATCCATTTCATGGGGCTTAAATATATTTTCCTGACGTTTCCTCTAACTGCCGTTTCTCGTATTTTCCCGTCACAGAGTTAATGTCCACAATTTTACGATGGGATTGTGGAGGAAGCATTATCCGACGTATTGAGTTGCCTTCATAAGTAACAGAACTTCAGTGACCGTCTCATAATCTGAGTGCAGGGTTGCCCATTCACAATACATCATTAGATGAAGGATTACTTTCACTTCTCTACTGCTTACCTATAAAAAACAGAGGACTGGACTGGACTACCTAAGGAAGGGATTCGGCACGGAGATTCAAACTTGGTCTATTGTTCATATGCCCCTAAGTGAGTACTCCTGAAAGGAAGGATGAGGCGAGAGGAGACACAAGGCGGCCGTTCCAAGCAGCCACGAAAGTGCATTTAAAATCCTAAAGGGATTAAAAAAATAAAAAAAAAAAATATATCTTAACATTGTAATAAACCAAAAGAATTAAAATAATTATTTCCAGCGAGCAGGATTCCTACAATTTACCAGTAGGCCAGTACAATGGGCAACCCAACCCACTATGGTCCTAAAACGGTCCCAACAGACAGTTGGGGGACCGGAGACCCCCTACCAAAGGATGATTTGTTTACCAGGAGCATATCATCTTGCCATGCAGCGCCCAGACTCCCGCCGACACTTCTACCTGAAAGAGACCACCAGATAAGAGATGAAGTGAAATTATAATGGAGATGAAATGGAGGGACAGGAAATTCGGGGATGTAAATAACCCACCCAGCATTCACCTGGTCACCCGGGAAACCACCCAAAAATCCATGGGTCAGGTAGGCCAGCCACGGGAATCGAACCCGGACCTCCCGATTGAGGGCCAGAGATAAAACCACCTGAGCCATCCCGCTCGGTAAAAGTTAAGTAAGTATTGTACAGCTCTAAAAAAATTGATGTCCATATTTGCACATTTTGTATAATTTTTTTTTTTTTTGTAATTTACGTCCTCCAACTTAAGTCATATCGGACGGTGAATGAAATGGGTGAAATTATGCTCAAATGAGTCCAGGGTCCATGGAGCTTAGAGTTACCAGACACTCGTCTTGAAGGATTAGGGAAAACCCCAGGTAGAAACCCTTATCCAACACTATGGCCAATCCTTGCCGTAGCAGAATTACGTCACATACACAATTACAATCGTCAAGGTCGTTGACCACAGAAAAGAGCTCACTTTCCAAACACACCAGTTTCAATTATAACTCTCCTTACGACTCTGTTTACGACTACTCCGCTGGCGTGTCGCGATCTCTTATATATACCTCCATTAATAATTCGAGACTGTTCTGTAACAAACAAGAAATCGAATGTTCTGTAAGATGTCACCAGACAAAACACGAACGTCCCAGACGTCCAACTTTATCTGTGTCGGCAAGTCTTTTATCTCCGGGCTATATTTATCTGTTTTTGCAGGCTCTTTATTTCCACACTGCGCTATCTGTCTGTTATTGTTCCGCGCCGAACCCTTTGTGCGCGTACGCCGCCAGTCGTAATAATGGATTCGCGACAATAGGATTCTCCATAACGCCTGACAGGGCAACATTACGTTCACAAGGTTTAGGGTTCAAACCTGGCGGAGGGTGATAATTTTTTTCGAGCGTAATAATCATGAGCACGGTTTCTTTCGGAAGGAACGTAAAGCCGGTGGTACTGTGCCGTGGATTTACCTACGTAAAAGAACCTCAAGCTTGATAAAGAGGCCTCTGAGTAAAATTATGAACTGTAACGCTGAGGACCATAACAGCAATAAACTCAATTTCAATTTATCGGGGACCTGGAGATAGATGTGTTTCGGAGCACACGCCTTCTCTAGCGGGCGACAATCAAAGCTTTGTGGTTTTAATCTGCAATTATATGGCCTTCAATGTCTTTATTTGTTCTCCTAGGTTACATTACCGAGAGGAATGGCTCCGGCGGTTTCGTCTGTGGCCCGCATTCGGGAGGCCCGGGTTCGATTCCCGTGGCCGACCTACCTGATCTATGGGCTTTTTCGGGAGTTTCACGGGTCGCTTGGTGAATGCTGGGTAGGTTAATTACATTCCCCGAATCTCCTGTCCCTCCATTTCATCTCCATTATCATTTCATATCATTTCTCATCTGGTAGTCTCTCTCAGTGTAGAAGTGTCGGCGGGAGTCTCGGCGGTGCATGACAGGATGATATGTTCTGAGGAAAACTACTTCCTCCTCCGGTAGGTCGGTTGCCGGCCTCAGCTCCTCTGCTGGGACCATTTCAGGACCGCCAGCCAGGGACCTTTGGGGCTCTGATCGCCTGCCTGGGACCATTAGGGCTCGGCTGCTGGGATCGTTGCCATCCCGCAGTAGGGGAGCATATTCGTTGTCCTGGTCTTTCGAGCGAGGTCAGTATCCAAGTAAACTGTAGAGATTCTGCCCTCTGTACTCTCGTCGGCCGCCCTCTGTCTCCTTCGCCTCATCCTTCCTCCCGGAGGGGCATAGTAACAGTGGGTCCAGCATGTTGGCCTTACGTACTAAGTCCCCTCCATAATGAAATCCCAATCCCAATCCCTGCGTTACATCCATCAGAATAAAGAAAAATAACACTTTTCTGGTATCCAAATTAAATTTACATATATATATATATATATATATATATATATATATATATATATATATAAGGGATGTTTTACGTTACTCAAGTATTTCAATAGTGTTTCTGTCTCTTTAAGTGTATTTAAAGCCGCAAGTTCCCATTTGACCGATCGCCAGAGTGAAATTCAGTATGTCTAACTATAAGCTCTTTTATTTTTTCCTTTTCCGCACATTTACCCGCTATCAGATTTCGTACCTTTATACGCCCATCCTTTCCTCCCCCAGTTTCGCACAAAACCTGTCGTCCATAATCCCCTGCTAAACATACACGCATGTTGCACTACCTCCACCCCTCCTGACCTAACAATGGCTGTATCTGACGTCAACTAATCATAAAATTCTCCTATATTTGTTGAACACAAAATCCGCAGCAGTGCCTCAGTCAGTGGCGTAAGACCCTCCTTGCCTTTTTTAATGCACGAACCACCAAACGTTTGGGTGCGTTGCTACGTACATTCAGATGTGAGAGGAGCCCGTTCACAATTACAATTAAGCAATGACAGAACAACTTACAACTTTAACAAAAGGTTAAAACGATATGTCGTCATTCACAACGACAAATAGAAATATATGCAGCAGACGAAAACTTGATATACCTGATCTAATATGAAAACACAGGTTCCGTGCATACTTCAAAATAAACCACACTTGATTACAAGCCTTCATACAAACACCACCTATCATCAAAATTTATTTTTATGTAATTTTTATAGATATTCCACAGAAAGGCAATTAGCGAGTCGACACGTGGCAAAATAAAATTTGATGACAGCATGATCGTGTAACAGAATTGCTTTTTTCCCCATGTTTATTATGTTTGAAGTAGAACATATAATTGCATTTTTCAAGCTTAAATTATAAGTTTATGTTTAATGGGCATTTATTTGTTATGCTTAGGGGATACATTGCAAATGGTTTCATTACAAAACATTGTTTAGTTTCTAGTTTGCTTACACCTAATTTTAACAGAGCATAAATGCTCAATTTCACTGTACAGCAATCTTAAGCTCGTAATTTTAATTTTCTAGTGGTCCTTGAATAACCTTGTGGTTTCTGCAGACAAGTGACAAATTCACTATTCGCAATGTCAAACTAAGAATGCTTTCTAATGACCAGTAATAAATGACAGAAGCATCATAGAGCAGATTAGGTGCGGAATCTGATCTGAATAAATATCTAGTAGGAGGAAGCAAAGGACATAGCGACAAGAGGTTCGGACGCAGATGCGGATCTCTAACGTTTCCAGATATGCAATCACAGTTACAAGGCTCTCTCCCCAAGAGAGGTCTCGCTTAGTGGCATGAGAGACAGTCAAACCAAACGCCACCGCCTCGCTCCTGGTCACGCAGTCCACTCGCCTAATCCTCCAACTCTGAAACGTGACAAGGAAATGTAGGACAGGAAAATTAATGGCACTGTTGAAACTACCTACTGACCAGGGACATCTGCAAAAGTATGGTCCAACGGGAATCTGATATCCGACTGAGAGCCTCACATGTTAACGCGATTGAGAGAAGTAACCCTATGATAAATCTAAAGAAAAAGCTTTAAGTTTTAACTTCTATTTTTGTGAATCCCTTTTATATTTAATTACCAGTTACACATAATGTAAAATGCCTATCCCCAGAAGCTTTTACACCTGAAGCCATATTTAGACATTTTGTTTGTATTTTTCGTTTTACTGAATTTTTAAGCAAAAAATACATTTTTGTTATAAAAAGAGTAAAAAGCAAAAGAAGAATGAATTGGTGTGAAACACATTTAGCTGGAGAGCTTTCAAGGCACATTGAAATGAGATTGTGGATATGGAATTGCTTGTCTTGTCTAATTTCGCGTAAAGGGGCAAAACACGTGTATTTTTAAAGAATTCTTGAGTACAACTTTTATGGAGAATTCTAAATGTATCACATTCATTATTTGAATCATCAATATATTTTTACATAGAGGTGTTGCCAGCAATGATAGTCTTCATGTAAGTACACACATAAAAAGCAAGTTCTCATTCGACAGCCTGATGAAGCGCTCGAATGTTTGCTTACATCGAGTCTCGGCGCCTGTGCACAGAACAAGATGTGAATGCAACAAATGCTTTGATTTACAAACACATGTGAGAATTTTCTACCACATGAAAACATGCAATTTAAATGTAGTTATATTCTTAAAATATGTATACTATTTATATTTGGAAAAACTAAATTTTTTTCAGTCAATTGTTTTTAGCATAAGTTAAAAGGAACATTGAATGAATTTTGGGAAAATATTTTAGGAGAAGGGTAGCAAAATGTATAAACAATACTTATTTTTGATGAAAAATATAGACAAAAAGGCACTGTGTTTGAGCTCTACTTTTGGCAAATTTATCGGTCTAAATGAATCAAGTTCTACTTTTATCCCAAAGAAAGAAGCATGCACTATATTTGCAGTAGAGGCAGACGCCCCATTCACGTCACTGCCATTTGAAGACAGCGTTGCCAACTCTTGGTGATGGAAAATGGCTAAAAGTATCTATCAGAAAAGCCAAACGTAGCCAAGCATGAAGCAACTAGTGTGCCAGTCAGGATTTAACGAATGAGATGACAGAGACTTTTCAACCTTGTAAAACAATTTTTCTGGTTCATCAAGGAATTTATTTTATCTAGGATTAATTTTCCACCGTTTCATCACAAAATGCTCACGAGTAGTTGGTATTAACAAAGAGAGAGCTTAATATCAAAATAAACAAAGAGATCCAGCGCTCACCAGTCATACATTTAGTGCAGTAAGATTCTGCTAATTGCTTAGAGTTTACCAATTATACTAGTAAGTCGGACTATTTTCAGAAAATTAAACATATGCGTTCTATTTGTTGTGTAAAATTTTTAAACGTATGGTATTTTAATAAAAATCTCGGAACGAATTTTTGAAAACATTAACATATTCAAATATTTTTGTGTGAAGACTATTTTAGGGAGAGAGATTTTCTGTTGTTCATATGTCCATACAGAAGGCTCCTTTTTGGATTTAGGGAGTTTTAAAACCTGAATTTCCCTGAAATATTCAGATAAAATTGTTGGGCAGAATACAATACTCTCTCTGTTTATTGTAGGCAACTATAAAGAAAGTAATTAGACAATAAAGATACAAAACAGTGAAACGCTAAAATTGGTACAAACATTAAATATGTGCACTGGTTGTAAATTGCCTTAAGTGACGCTTCTTTTGCAGAGCAGTGGCTACTGATGTCTTAAAAATGTATATTAAAGCATAAAAGGGCTGCTGACATCACGCCACTGCAGAAACAAACAGTTGCACAAACGGTTGCGGACCTACCCAGCATGCACCATGGGGTTGCACATGATTGAGGAAAAAGCGTGCCGGGTTCGTGTGCTAAACAGTCCTTGCATTTCAATGTTGTAATTTGAATTCACGACAGTAAAGCTTTATTATCCAGAGAGGAGGGAGGGAGGATGGGTTGAATTTTCTTTCTGTTTGTAGCTGGAAATGACAATTCAAAGGGGATGTGGATCGATGGACACACATCTATACCTGACGTATATCACATTATGTTGCGATGCGAGCGGTGTTATTATTTTATACACATGACGCAGTTATTTAATAAAATACATATGTTGGGATGATGGTGTTCTGTCAGCGAGAGGTATAAAGAATGTACTGATGTGGAAAATCAACTCCCCTCCAACCACCAACCCCCTTGATGTTGCGAATACCCAATGCGACATACAAGGCATAATTTTAATCTCATTCCCCTATATATTGTTTTACAATACTATTAACATTTACATAAAGGCCAATACGATGTTTTGGGTTTCCCCGCTGGTCATCTAGTTGTTGATATGCTATACTCGGTAACATCACAACAGAAAATCTGTCGCTTTTACTAGAAATATTGCTGATGTTAAACAAAGTCAGCTTACTCACTACAAAATGTAACAGTTTTTATACTCACTTCACCTTGTAATGCTTCCCAATATTTTAAAACTACATTATAAATATTGCTGGGAGTTCATTTAATTCTTTAAATCCCAGAAATGGAACATTTCTAATTCTTTTACCATCTCCAGGAGGTCCCTGAAGCTGTTACCTACAATCTCGGCGCTCACACTCGCCAACCAAGTCGCCTCAAGCGCAGACTGCCACAAGAGTGACCTCTCCAGTACAGACGACCCAGACGAGTGATAAATATAAAACTTAAAGTCCTCAATTTGTGTTACAGTGATCCTGCCATATTTAGCTAAAGGAGTCGTTCACGGCTACCTCAATTGTTATGCATACTTTTACAAACTTTCTCAATAACAACATCTGTAAAGCATACTTGCTAATCGATGGATGATTAAATTTTTTTAAAAAGAGCATTTCTAAGGATACAAAGCAGAGTTTAGTGGAATTCTCTCCAACGAAACATGAAACATTTGATCCACATTCACCTTTTGCATTAACTGTAGTAACAAGACGAACTGTTCCATTACATCCAATATGTGATTTCGCAAGTAATATATGGTTTGAAACCTTCTAAATCCAAAAGCAACTTTCTGAATAAGACTTCTCTCTCTCTCTCTCTCTCTCTCTCTCTCTCTCTCTCTCTCTCTCTCTCTCTCTCTCTCTCTCTCTCTCTCTCTACGCATGTGTCTGTGTGTATATGTGAGCAACAGAACTAAAACGTGTGACGTATTACATTAACCTGAGTTTATGTACCTTTCTTCAGTGAATTATTTCCAATTTACCTGACGTTAATCAAGATAACAATTTGCAGAAATGCTTTTATTACACATTTTTGTAGGTATAATGATAATAAATGAATACAGAGGGTTTAAGTCACAGTCAAATATTGCTGATTGCTATCTAATGCCTTTGAAATTCTTTTCTCTGTTGACCAAGAAATAAAATGAATGACTTTTCATGAGGAAAACGTACAGATATTTGAAATTTCAAAACAGCAGTAGTTAACTTCATAAAAAATGTCAACTAATTTGAGTGCTCTACCAAGATCTATATTCTTTGTGGAGTAAAATTTTATGCATCACTTTCAGTTTATCAGTTATTCGGAGTGAAGAGCACTTCACTGGCTATTCCCAGAAAATTCAAGATTTACATTTAATTTGCGCTAAAAATAACTTACGCGTATGGTTATTTAAACTAAATATAAGATACTCAAACTTTTCATAATACTTTTCATGTGAAGAGTAGTTTCGGATGAGTAATTTTCTTTGAAAATCATTCTTGGAGAAAAAGCTGAATTAGAAGAACCCTTCTGGTATTTAACCAACAATTACTTTATTGTTATTCAAGAATTTCGGTGAAATATAAATATAGAATTTGTTTGGTGGAATGCAATATAAATAATACAAACATAAAGAATGAGGAATTATCATTTGAGAAACGTGAAAGGATTTAAAAATGGAAACCTATTACAGGCGCTAATTCCAGAAAAAAGGATAAACTGTGTACTTTAACCACATCGACATTTTTGTGAATAATTTTTCTGTTACGGTTTACCAGTTAAGCAAAATTTATTCATAATGAAGGATCATCAAAGGTATCGCCAGAAAATTCAAGATATGAATTTATTTCTCATGTAAATTGCTTAACCTATGGCATTTTAATCAAAATCATTAAAACAATTTTGAGTAAATCAAATTGTGAAAGATTTACCATGTAAATGGTAATTTGGGGTTGGGGACTTCTGAAAAATCTGCATCTCTCTCCATCTCTGACCATTTCACACCATTCGAAGAAGTTGTTTGGTTTAGTGTTATGTTGTTTACACATAACATGTATTTCCGATGAATTCCGATATATAATTCTGGATCTATAATTCTCAAGCTACTATGTATTTGAGAACGTACGATTTCATGGATGGAACACAACGCAACGTACCACTGAAGATACCCATTACAGTTGTGTTCGAAACGTCTGTAACCATCTAACTCAGCAGACCATGGCACAACAGCTCGGAAATAACTTCTAGTTATATCCACTATGTATATGATATAGATACAGTAAGAGATAAGCTCAGAAACTACCAAAGATGTAACACTTGAGAATTTCAAGAAAATCTTCCCTTCCCTTTAGGCAGAAAATTTACGCTATGTTTAAAATTGAAGTGCTATACAAATTGTTTAAGATATCTGAATAAAAACCATATCTTAAATTTTCTGAGAATAGCCCATGGACTACGTTTATTATGAGTTACTTTGTTAAACCATTGTATAAAACCTCATCAATGAAGGAAGAGAAAAGGATCATCAAAGTAGATCTCGTTAAACCGTACGTTTTATCTACTACATTCTTTGTGGCTTTAATAATTTCCAAAATATTATTTCTTATTGTCTTAATTTTGAAATAATTTTATTTTCCGCAAATATAAGTTGCTCTTTTTATTCTTAAATATATTTATTATTCCTCGTAGTCCTTCAAAGAGCATGAAGTTTCAACTCATCACATAGCAACACTTTAAAAATCTCACTGTCGTTGCATCCTATAACAAAACATAAAATATAACTTAGAAGTATACATTAACAAGTAGTTGGAATATAAATTTATATAGGAATTGTTTGAGAAGAGTGAGCGGCAAAAGTAAAAGTTTTTATTCTTTTAGCGAGTCAGATCTGCATTATGTTAAAGTATTCTCTACTAAACATGTAACTTTCTGTTACAGATACAGCAAATTCTACTGTGCGATCCATATGAATCTGAACCATTTCAATAGGTCATAACTTTTGATCCAATAAAGACACAAGTGCAACGTTGGGGGAATATAATACATAATTGGGATATTACATTACACTATTTACATCTCAGATAAAATGTTGGAAGTGTCCTCCACCAGCATCTATACATGTTTGCACTCGTCTCACCATATTCTCTGAAGTTTTACGGAGATGATATCGAATTGAGAGGAGGTTATTTCCAGCAAGATGGAGCAACGTGTCATGTATCTAATGACACAGGAAACTTTTAAGCAGTTTCTTTGATAATTGAATAATATGAAAAGGTCTGTGCCCCCTCCCCAGATCCCCTGACCTAGCATTACCGGATATTTTCTTATGGCTCAAAGAATCCATTCGAATCGAAAAAAGTAGCACTGACGGGGATACTCTCCGTAAAACTTCAGAGAATATGGTGAGACGAGTGTAAACATGTATAGATGCTGGTGGAGTACACTTCCAACATTTTCTCTGAGATGTAAATAGTGTAATGTAATCTCCCAATTGTGTATTATATTCTCCTAAAGTTGCACTTGTTTCCTATTATTGGTTCAAAAATTTTGGCCTATTGAAATGGTCCAGGTTTATATGGATCGACTATACGTTCAGAATGCTACAGATGTATTTGTGTATGAGCATTCTATCAAAGAATTTGACTGTTAAAATGGTTGTGAGAGAAGGGTGCATGCGACGTTTGCCATGGTGTTGGGATCCCAAACTACCACCATGATGGTTGTTAATCTATATAATGCGTGTGTGGGATGGTCACCTCCCCGTTGTACAGTACATCAATTATGATGATATGCCGGTAGCCGAGATTAATGAACATTGCAGATCAGCAGGTCCTCCAGCATCAACGGCAACTACTACCACCACTACTACTGCTACGGCTACTCCTAATTAATTCCGTTAACAGCTTGAGGCAATTATTGTGCTTGTGCGCCCAAGGTTCAAACAAACTCAAAAGAGATATAGTCTGTAAGCTAATGGGAGCTCGACTATCATGCTGTCTGCGTAGGAAAGGTATTAAAACTTCTCTCTTAAATTATTCTAAAGTGAGGCACAAATAAGCGCATAATATAACAAACTATTCCCTAAACATGTCATATGACATCTTTTAATTTGTGTGCACGTGTGCTTCTGTGTATATTTGCGCGCATGCGCTTTCGTGAGCGCGTGACTCTACGTACTCGTATACCTGTACGACTGCGTGTACAAGTGCGTGTACGTCTGTGAGTGAACGTGTACAACCAGTCTACAGTCTGATTTCTAAAAGAAGATACGTGAAGGTTATCAAGCAATGGACGCGAAAGGTAAGAGGGTGAAGTAAAAAATATATATGGCGAGCAAAGGTTACCACGTTGGCGCGACAGTTTGATGCAAATGGAAATAATGGGTGTTTAGCTCAGGGTAAAGCAATGAGGTTAATCTCAGGGTATGCGTGGGTATGAATGAGAAGGATAGTTTAATGACATTGGAATGCCCGTTTCAAACTGGTTTATTGACTGCCTCTTTTTATCAGTACATCGAACTTGAAGTTGCCGACCAAGGATTACCAATATCACTGTTTAGAGTTACTGTTTATGAAATGCTTATTACTCGATAAAACTTAATTCATTCTTCACGTACATATGAACCAACAAATACCTTCTCTCATAGATTCTGGTCTGTCCTCGACCAAGACAGAAGAAGTGGACCGCCCTAATCGGCTCCATTCCACGAACAGCTGCGTGTGGGAGTACATGTGACCCTCACTTTCTGGAAGACCTCTTCATTCAACCAAAGATTCCCTTTGTGACTATTTTATCATGCTACTATTAAGCGTCCGAAGAATGCCTATTCAAACAGTCAAGTGCTATCCCTTAGAATTTTGTTTTTCCCTTGTCTTTTGTTACATAACTCAACCAACTGCACCTGTTCGTGCCGTAACAAATATAAAAGACTCCTTTGAAATCCATCATGATTCTTTACTTATTTCAATTCTTTTAATTTCGGTATTAAGGGGAAGGTCGTTGCTACGCTAACGTAAACAAAGGTTGCCAGATTGGTTACTCTGGTGAATCACATACTCTGATAGCTCGAACCCTTGTTTATGTTTCAAGTGTTGAGAGGATAAAGAAAGGGGATACCTGCATTACTTCCTGTCTGCTGTTGGGCAACATTGCGGAACCTCACGTGGAGAAACAGATGACCTTAGCGTATCTTCTTTTAAAAATCACACTGTAAAGAATAAACGCCTATGGCCAAGAGTGGAAGCTTGCGTAAGGACAGTAACCTCGCATTACGTGACCATTCCCTGTACCGTTTGGCAATACAGTTGAGTCTCTTACAGTGGAGGGCTTCGAATAAAGTCGAAATGCAAGCACCACCGCATAGTCATACGCTCAAAAAGTAGAACATTAATATTCAATGTGTTGCATTCAGTTTTGTAAAGGAGAAAAATGTAAAATATAATTATTCCGTGAAATAATTGTATAAAAAGAACAGCAAGGGAAGTGGGTAAAAGTGTGCATAATAGAGTGAAAGAGGTTCAAAATTCAAAGCGTACAGGAGAAAAACTTTCAACACTTGGTAAACATCGCTCACATCCAAAAAGTTTCGAACTCGACGAGTTAGGAAAATGTGTTGTGCGCAGAACTTTTCTCGAGTTTTACGAACAGAGAACAGACATTCCTACAATGCACAAACCCATGAATGTTGTTAAAGAATAGATCCCTTTAAAAGGTAAACAGAACCAAATTGGAGAACACTTTAAAGGCATTAGACATCGATTTCGCAAGTGCAAAACTATGCACCATGTTATGTCATATGCTGTGCAGGTGTTTTGATGGTCAGACTGTACTGCATTGTATTCCCGCCTTCTTTGGCCTCTCTCAACCGAGTCATGCTACACTAGCGACTCGCCTTAAAACTACTCATTCATACGACAAGTAATTCGTCTGTATGTTTACGTCCGTGCATGTTTATGTGTGCCACTGTGTGTGTATTACTCGACAGAGCATTGAGACGTATTGAGCTTCTGCTGACCAGCGCTGTAATCGTCCCTAATCGGGTCTTACCTGGTCGATTAGAGGAGTGAAATATTAGTAAGTTGACGTACAGTAAGTTACGAAACACAAATAGAACGATTAGAAGCTGCGTGTGTCTATATGTTATGATTTCTCGCGCCTGCCGATTTATGACACATTGCTGTGATTATATCTGAACATAGTATACATACACTGGACTCACCGTGTATGTGCGATAAGCTCAGGTAAGCATCTCTGTGTTGAGAATTTTTTCCGATACGCCTTCTCGCTTTTCCATGTAGTACGTCTGCCTCTGTGCTTGTAAGTGTACATTTGTGTCTAAACGTGTGTATCTGTGGTGCGTATACCTCTATATATGTGTGTGCAACTGCGTGTGTGTATGTACAGCGCAAAAAGGAAATGTTGAATAAATACCAAGCTCATATATTTTTTTAAATTCCACCTGCGTTTTCCAAAATTAGACAGAAACATTTTCAAGAGAATCCCAATTGCCAACTACCCTTCAAATGCTTATAAATCACTTTATACAATTTTTGAAGATCTGTCATTTACCTTTGTTTCTCGTAATGCCATGAAAGTATGAAATTTCAAAAGCTGTGTATCCTTTACCTAGTTCTCTTGTAGCTACAACGAAAGGTGCAAAGGAACTATCTGAGTAAATGTTTATTTGATTAGAATAGCTTCCAGAAGAACGAGAAAAATAAACGATAATAAGTATAGAAAAGCATATGCAAGTAACACAAGTGTATATTTATTTAATTTACTAACTAACCATGGTAACAATAATTATTCAATTCGGTTTCAGTTTTGTTTATATATACAGGTTGTTTCGAAAGGACACCAAACGAATATAGTTGTACAATTTTATGCAGGATTAAATATCACATTTTGTAATTAGTCTGCGCAGGAACCAGTGGTGTGCAAACCCCAGAAGTTGTTATTGGGATGCACCGGTCACGAAAACAAAAGCATTGCTCCTTGCTCGTTATCAGTGACCCTAGCCTCGCTTTCAGGTAATGGGGCAAAGGGCAGTTACCTGTGAAAAAGTTGACTAATGACTCGGACAGTTCCAAGGTTGCTCATTTTGCTATGATCTTAATTGTACAGTACTTTCAATCAGTTACTGTAAAATCAACAGCTTCCTTTTAAGTTATAAATGCATTATTTAGTATTATTAAACACAGTGAACTAAAATGCTTGTCTCACTGCATAAGACATTTAGTTTTGATTACTTTTTCTACAATTCTTTGATATCGTTCTCTGTTCCTTTTATCATTGAATGCCCCCATCCTCAACCTAATATTAACTTCCCTCTAAAAGGTTGTTGTTGTTGTTTTTAAATGCTAGGCTTTAGCTCTCTTGCTCCCCAATATTTCTGTGTAGTGGGTCCAGCAGGTAGCGCTTCACAGGTTAAAAGATGTTCTTCAGTCATTTCCTCTTCTTTGTTGCACAGAGGACAATTTGGGCTTGTATAAATTCATATTCTGTGTAAGTGTTTGGCCAAATAATAATGTTCCGTAAGTAATCTAAAATTTGCTACTGCAGCTTTACGTGAGATTTCTGGAATAATTTCTGGATTTTTAATTAAAATGTTCCATATTTTTATCTTTGGCCTTGTTACATATTGATTGGTTTTGTTTGTTTTTATATTTTCTTTTGATTAATCTTTTTATGGATGAAAAGGGTAAGTTTTTACTTTTGTTCTGAATTAAATTCGCACCTTTTTTGGCAAGAAAATCAGCTGATTCATATCCAGCAATTCCACAATGTTCAGGTATCCACTGTAATATAATTCCTTTCTGTAGTTTTTGAAGTTGTTGGATGATTTTGTGACATTCTTTAATTTGGATTGACCTCATTTTATATGAACTTATTACATATAATGCTCCATTAGAATCAGAAAGTATGACAGCATTTTTAAATTTATCTATTCTGTATAGAAGGTGTTGGAGTGAAATATGAATAGCCGTTACTTTTGCATCAAAATTTGTTGTGTGGCATCTTGCTGGTTGATATAATGAGAACAGTGCACATTTAATTCCTACTCCTGAGTTGTCCAAGTTAGATCCATCTGTGTAGATATGTAACCATTCTTCGGGTGGGTATCTATTGTTCACAGTTTCTAATGCTAGTGCTTTCAGTACAGGTTTGGAAGTTTCAGATTTTGTAACTATTTGTTCTAAATCTAATTGAATAAAAGGTTTAAGTTGTATATGTCCAATTTATTTGCCGTTATCGACTGCTATAACGGAACTTTGGAACACGTTAAACACCCATAAAATAACTAAGGAATATTTTCTTTCTTGCGGTTTCGTAAGCCAAAAAAATGTTTAACTGTGGCAAGCTACCGAGGAGTATGTCGGTATGTTTACAAACTGCTACAACAAGCGGCACGGCGTGTCACCTACCTGCGATTCCTTCGATAGCGTGAGGCACGCCGCATTATTCCTGTCACTGCCTAATCCACACTCATTCTGGAGCGTTTTTATGCGGCTATATTGACGGTAAAACTATCTATATGTGTCACATAGAAGCTGAGCAACTATTTCTTTATATTCGTTCGGTATCGTTTCGGAACACCCTGTATATATCATTGCAACTTTTTATAAGAACGTTTAACGTAATTACTTGAAAGCAATGTTCTAAGTGAAATCTGTAACTCAATTTATTCATTGCCTAGAGAAAGGGTCTGTTTTAAAAGCAAATACTTTTAGTTTCTATAGCCACTGAAATATAAAACATGTTATCAGTTTAAACATTTCACGTGAAATGTTTGTTTACTTCCATAGAAACAGCAAATAAATGAGGCCCAGTAACGATAGGTATTCATGATGAGAAAGAGAGAGGGTGAAATAACACCTACTGGTGCATGTTTAAATTATCAATCGATCAATTAGTGGTTTTCCAAGAGCCGTCAGTTAACGATTGATGTATTCCTCTACCTGACAGTACAATTTTTGAACATGTTAACGCATGTTTGTGTATTCCCCCCTTTTTTCTCCTCCACTGCACACAAACAAAAATTACCGAGGATGGATATTGACGTAACATGTTGCGGAAGCTGAAAGCAAATATCCATTTTTATATCAGATTCTCATCCGTAAAAATGTGAAATGTGTAATTTATTTTACTTTACCCTTAGAATGCAAATTCTAGTAAACAAGAGACCAAAAAAATGTGCTGCAACGCAGTTTTTGCCCTGCCAACTGAAAGCGGCACTGTTCCCAACCACACGGGACAAAACAATGCAAGCGCATGTTAAATCAGTATTAACAAATAAAACAACGGAATTCGAGTTCCAAAATGCGACATTTATGATCTTAAGGGAATGTTCCAATAGCGTTTTCACCAAACCTTGAGAGAAATCATTTTTCAATCTTAATTACATGAGTAAAACCTCTAAACAAACAAATTAATAATATATGTATTTATGTTTTATGCCTTCTGTACCTTCACTATCATTTAATTAGTCATTATATGTGGCATATATTCAGAGGTTGTGTGTTCGATTTCTGTAGACGACCTTATGGTTTAATCTGTGTGCAAAATTATACATTTCTTCTGAACAAAGAAGACCATAGTACATGTCCAGAAAATTCAGAATGTACATGTTATAAGAATTCAAATGTCTTAAATATAAGGCGTTCTAATCAAAATCGTTAAAGGTATTTTTGAAAAAATCAAAAAGTCGAAACATTTAATATGTAAAGAATGGTAAGCTGGAAGAATTTACTTGAAAATTTCTCTGGCACATCTTTAGATGATCGACTAAAATAACAAGTTAATTAATTAATTCATTCATTCATTCATTCATTCATTCATTCATTCATTCATTATCTTCATAAGCTAATACAAACGATTCATAGCATCGTGAAATTAAACTTATGTACATGTACAGAAATAATGACACAGTGATTAAAATATACTAAAGCAAACATTTAGAGTAAACATACATTAAGATAGCATGGAAATTAAATGTTCTTTCACACTGCCCGTGTGTAGGCTAAAGTATGGAAAGATAGAGTCAGGCTGAAAAATTCAATGCCATAGCCGGGATTTGAACCACGGATCTTCTAGTTGCCTTCCAGCCGCTCTAACCCTTGAGCTACTATGGCCAACGTGCCGACATGACATTAAATTCTCCAACTGACTCGTATTTTCCCGGTAAACCACTTAGGAGTTCTCATAAACACATGAGACAGCTACCTTAATTTCGACTTACAACGTGTAAGTACTTTAAGGCCCTGGTTTTATAGTTAACCATTATTAGGATAATTAGTGGAAATTAATTGTTCTTTCACACTGGCTGTGCGTAGGCTCAAGTTTTCGTTCAAAAAATAATGTCATATGGGCAAGTTGGCCATAGTAGCTCAAGGGTTAGAGCGGCTGGACGGCAACCAGAAGATCCATGGTTCATATCCTGGCTATGGCATTGAATTCTTCAGTCTGACTCTATCTTTCGATATTAAGATAGCATGTTTATATTATATAACACATTAAAATTCACATAACAAATACTATTCTATTCTGAATTTAATCATGTTGTCAATATTTTTTTAAATAGGTAGGGAGCTAATTATACAACTCGTAAGCTACAGCAGTAGTTTTGGTTTTATATATTTGTAATCTGTATGAGTCGATATGGAAGTTTAATACTGATGCGAGGTTTTGCTTTTAGCCGACGCCCGCACGCACGCGCACACTCACACTCACACCTGTACAACGATGTTTGGGTTCAAGAGACATCAAAACGCACTCTCGATGGTCTCGAAATGGGTAAAATACAATACTTCCTCTAGCTATCAAATGTTTACGACAAAGAGACTCAAATACCTTAGAAAAACTCTCTACTCATCCCCTTAATATGTTCTCTTATTTTTACTTTGTTTAGTACTATATACATGGTACGTATAGAGTAAACAGGAAAGCACTGTATTTCACAATTTGATGTGAAAATTAGATTGGAAATAAATATTTTGACACCCCTTAAATAAAAAATAAACATTTTTATATAGGTATCTGTATGTTAACACAAAAAGGTAATGTAACTATTACATATAAATCTCAAACTTCGTTTTTAGTTTCAGTATACGAGTGCGTTCAAGTTATAAAACCTATTTTGTTTTCTCACAAAGTAATCACAAGAAAATTGTGAAAACAGTGTCACTTCTCAACGTAATCTCCCTCTAGCCGTACACATTTTTCACAACGTCGACACCATGTTTCCATGGCGCTGAGAACACATCTTTAGGAGTGTGTTTGACCACTGGAAAGTGGCTGAGGTAATAGTTGCACGACTAGTGAACCCGCGACCACAGAGAATGTCTTTCACCATGGGAAACTGCCACAAGTTGCTAGGAGCCAGGTCAGGTGAGCAGGGAGCATGAGCAATCAATTCAAAGTTGTTGTAACGAAGAAACTCCTGCGTAGCGTTCGCCGGATGCGCTGGTGCGTTGTCTTGATGAAAGAGCACCCGTCCAACCTTTTCCGCCCGTTTTTCACGCAATTCTGGGAAGAGCTTATTCTTCAAAACATTTTAGTAGGATGCAGCTGTCGCCGTCATGCGCTTTGGAATGAGTAAGGATTACAGCACTGCTGTCCCAGAAGATGGTCACCATAATTTTGTCAGCACTGGCACTCACCCGAATTTTTTTTTGGTAGCGGTTAGTCTGTGTGCTTCCACTGAGCTGATTGGCGCTCAGGGTTTAGAAAGGGCATCCACGTCTCATCCATTGTCACAATTAATTGAAAGAAAGTTCCATTCATGCCGTCATCACGCGTCAATATCGTCTGACAATTTGCCAGCCTTGTTATCATCCGTCAGCATTCGTACCACCCACCTGGAAGAAACTTTTCGCATTTTCAAATCTTCATGCAGGACTGTGTGCACAGATCTTACGGAAATGCCAATTTTGGAGGCGATGTCTGAAACGCTCTACCGGCGATCCTCCAAAACAACGCTCTCCACTCGCTGGATCATGCCGCCAGACCGACTGGTGCGAGGCTGAGACTGTCTTGGTTTGTTATCACACGATGCTCTGTCTTCATTGAACTGTCGCACCCAGGAACGCACATTAGGCACATCCATAGTACCATCACCACATGGCTCACTCAACTGGCGATGAATTTCAATAGGTGTCACATCACGAAAATGGAGAAAACGAATGATTACAGGCTGTTCTTGCAATGATATGTATCAAAAACAGTCCTAAATCTCGTCGCTGCCACTAGAGTTCACTGCACTGTACAGTGCTGCCATCTGTCACGCATTCGTAGAGTCCACGAGTATTTAAAAAAACAGAAGTTCCTATCTGGTCCCAGTCCTGAAAAAAGTAGAAGCTGTTATAACCTGAACGTACATCGTATTCCTAAGATGTGACACAAATTTTTCAAAGAAACTTCCGCATCCTAAAGAATTCACTTCATGGACAATTTTAATATGTTCAATTTTTCAAAAATAGCTAATGATTTTATTACGATTCTATTTACTTAAGATAAATGCACACGTTGAGTTTTTTTGGGAATAGCCTTGCTCTGAAGTCTTCCATCAAGTTACTTTTGTAATTGGTAAACCTTAAGAACTACACAAGGTCCTAGTGCACAAATTAATTTATATCTCGTTAGGAATTTTTTTATGTTAACTATTCCCGAGCTATTTCTAATTATTCACTTGAATTTTCGAATAGTTATACTTCTATTTGTGAGGTTGTTATTCGTTGTTTGTTTTTCATGACTATGTAAATCTGAACTGAAAGTTTATTTGCATTAATAAGAAATAAACAGAACAACGAGCTTTTGTAAGCATAGGTTATAGAGAATGAGTAGAGAAAGACACGTGAATGCAACATATCAGACTTTTTATGGGTTATAGCTTTGTGATTTGTATGCTTTAAGTCGCGTGGTAAAGTGTTTTAAAGGAACGACATGTTATTGAATCGTATGCAGGGAAAGTGGTGCATGTGAAGGAAAAAGAATAGAGACAGATGTAACGGCGCTGTGGGGACATATCTATCTTCATTGTGCTAGATTATGATTAACGAGACTCGTGCGCTGTTGCATTAGCAGGGAATGGAGTTGTGCTAATCGTCCACGTGATAGTGACACGTCGACACCCCTCTACCGCAAATGGAACGCATTGGCCGTGAAATGGGGTGGAGCTCGGGGCTCTACATGGTCATGCACATTAAAAAATAAACACGATCCCCTCAACCGAGTATAGTTAAAATAATTTGTTGTATTTTAAATTTCCATTTGAAAGGTGTTCGCGAATTTATTGAGAGTTATAACCATGTATATATGGGCGACATATAGCGGAGCAGCCTTTGCAGTAGTAAATGTGAGAGGCTAAGATATCAACAAAGCATTCGCCTGTGAAATACTCTAAATCTGGAACTTTACAGAAACCATACTTAGTGCCCTAGCTTTTACATTTAGTGTAGGTTACAATGCTGAAAAGTGTGCTACAAATGATATTTATACTGTTGTAAGTAGCGTTATGAGTTAAGGGAAGGTGGCTCTGGCTAAACGCCAAAGGTTCAGGGGGAAATATGATCAAAACGACTAAACCTCAAAGATGTACATATACCATATGGTCATGGTATCGGAGAAACTACAGCTTCATTTCAACGAATGAGTAACATGGATCAACCGAAATGAAGCTCTTCAGGAAAGGAAAACAGTGAGAGTCCCAGAATATCATATCCCAAGGAGAAGGAAGATTCAAAGCGATAAATTCTTTACATATATATTTAGGAGTGACAATGCAACTGCAGAGAGAGGAAATCTACACCCTGCACCAGAGTCATTCACGACATAAATTTCATGTGAGTAATCTACCTGGATGCAATGAGCTTTTTCCCATGCCAAAATACTATCTATAGAAACCTATGGAATATACGAAATGTGGGATCAACTAAGGAAGAAGGAGTCGTCGGCCTAGGAAAACGAGAAAACTCTAACTACCTGTACTGGACAGCGGGAGTCTCAAATTATACTCTCTGAGGCCAATTTACATTCTGATTCAGACATGCGAGGACAGTCGCTTCTGCCACACACAGTTTCAAGTGCAGAGTTGCTGAAAGATCTATAAAAGAGGAAAGACGTAGATGATAAATTCCACATTACCATTGCCATAGTCAACCGATCCAAGAGACATGTCATCAACAAGCTGGCAGTTTATCACAAGATGTGCAGGATGAGATCCTTCCACCAGGTGTCTGAAGCGCGTATGTGTGTGAGCTCTGCAGGAAGAGTATTAACTCTGCGTTCATGTGCATTTGCTTATTATATAGCTAAACCTGAGTCCGCCTATATTACACCCAAGAGTTCTATTCAATCTGTCAATGGCTCCAAGATCTACTCAAGGCGCTCCAACAAATGCTCCTATCTGTGTAAGATCTTGCTGTCTTGACTCTCGACGATAAGTTGTGTTTGATAAAACACTGAACAGAATCATGGTCGTGATTGCCTGAAAAGCAACATCCCTCTAAACGGGATCGTCTTTGTTTACATATAAGTGAAACAGTTATATGTCGTTGCGTTCTCTGTAGGGTAGATGGCAGCGTGTCTGTCTCACTTTCAAGAGGTCTCGAATTCGAAACTCGGTCGGGGTGGGTTATTTGGATAAGGATTTTTCCATTTTTTTCCTTATCCGGAAAGATGGACGTCAGGTAATTCTAAGCTCTATGGACCCTGGACTCACTTGAGCATCATTTCACCGTTTCATTCATCGACGATATAAATTAAAATCTGTACTAGACACATAGATATACAGGTAGTTAAAGCTATAGTCAAACCTTTTGAAACCTAGTAGCTATATGATAGATTTGAAATTGCTTTAAAGGCATCACAAGAATCAAAGAATGCAACTTAGCCCTCCAAGTATTAGAAATTTCAAACCTATAGGAATAAATAACTTGAAAAGAGTTTAATGTGTAAAATAGTTATTTAATATGTCTGTAAATTTTTTTCATCTCATATGATTCACCAGTTACATAAGGTTCAAGATAAGAATAACCTCGTGGGCTATTCATAGATATTCATAATTAGGCTGAGAATTTCGTAACCGCTAACACCAGAAAGAATGGAAATTAGTCTGCGCTGCAACTGACTTTAGGGAGTGATGTCAGAGGCTCCACCACAGCCCCTAGTCCCTGTAGAGTCTGTGCGCATATACATTGAACCTCCTTATCCTGCTGTCTTGGTGTGTCGCTCTCTCTGGTCACAGTAACTGGTGCATGGTTATATGCCTAAGTCACGAAAAGAGAAAATACAGGAATATATTAAGGAATTTGGTTCACAGCATTTTACTACTATGGTGATATCATAAAATGCAAACTGTGTCATTCGAAATATAAGGGAAAAAATACTTCACCAATCACGTCTAGCGACGTAGAACACAGGTTTTTACGATATGAGGAATATCTTACTGTAAATCATGGAAGATTCACCTTCAGTATCTTCAAGAAGTGATGGTGATTCACTGCAATAGCTGCTTGCACAGGAGCACTAACAATAAAAAAGTACAACTTAAGAAGGATTGTATCACTAAAGATACAAACTATAGGCACTGTTGAAAATGTAACATGCATAATAAAATGCATCAATGCATTGTATATTAAAACGATACTCGCGTTCATTTTGTACCAAAATTGTACCCTAAACATTGTAAAACTAAATATTGAATGCAATATGTCCATTTGGTATACACTGCTTGCACCGTATAAATTGCATAAGTAATAGAAACGTGTAAGTGTGGGACAGCATATGTTTCGTAGTCGATAGCATTGCCATGCTGTAGTTGTTGATTCGTCCGACTGTACGCTTGCAACGGTCAGCTGAACGTGCCCCCTTCCTTACCTGTGATTCATACTAACGACTGTTTACATTTTGTCCGATGGATCTAATGTTTCATGTGTAGACAACCTGAAGCAAACTGCTTGCAAAATCCGCAGCCTATTCATAATATTTAGGTATTTTACTACCAGACATCGGATCGCGTACACCTTAGCAATCAATGTACGCACACAGGTACTTTACAAGGCCAAGCGAGGCATCAACAAACGTTCGTGTCAATAAGTATAGCGATGCGCTGTGTGTGTCAGTCCGGTACGGATACAAAATGTAACCTACGTTACATTATGCCATCCTCCTCATTGCTTTCGATGCGGGAATTACAGTGAACAACCGTGTACCTTCATAAATGTTCTGCACCTCTCGCTGAGACAGTATCAAAATATTGGAAGAAAGTTCGTTCAACGTCACGTGCAGTTAATGATGCATATGAGTAGTACAAATAATTTTCATGTGTTTGTCCGAGACTTAGTTTATTTCTTACATTATGTAGCTCTGAAAATCCAGTAGTTTTGTGCAGAATACTGGACAATTTATTTTTTTGCTCATTTAGTAGATGGTGCATTCTGCATGTTGCCAATTTTTGTAGTCACCTCTTCGATTGCCTTTAGACAGCTCTAAACTACATTCTTCAAGCTGTTTAATGGCTGTTAATAATATCCAAAACTTTTGATTTATGATTGTCCAATAACTGTTGTGAAAGAAATGCCACTATCAAAATATGTCAAACACCTTTCCCGCCCTGGAAGATCTACCTGCGTGGCGAGCAGTAGTTGTAATGAAACTAAAGCTACGCGTTGCGAACCGAACTATCCCTACATATTGTCCCTGGGTCTGACGTCAGCAGTTATATACTGTGAAACTCTTAAACTTCATATCCCTTTAAAGGTGTATGGAATCCGATGCCTGTTTATTACTCATGAAAGTAAATAATATGATCTTCGTATACTATACTTAGAAGATACTCATATACCAAGTTCGATATTTTATTTCTGAATGATACACTTATTTTGCTGATGGGCGTTATAACATACATTTCTATTGAAACCTCGAGAGGGTGGAATACAATACTTCCCCTATCTACCTTACTTAAGTGGTCTCATTTCCACTTGATCACTTTTCATAATAGGATGTTAACAGCCCCTCCGAAGGCAGTAGCTATGAAGAACGACAAAGAGCAGCAACACAAACGGTTGCAGAGTAAGAAGCAGAAAATGAGGAACAGGAAGAGAAGGGAATGTCAGAGAGCAGCTGAATATATAAGACTGTCAGAAGGATACATTCTATCGGATATCAGCACCGCTTCTGGAGCAGGAGATACAATGTTTTTCACCAGAAATTACCTGCTCACTTGTGTGCCCATCATCAGCAGCAGCTCTCTCTAACAACCCGAGTCGGAAGAAGATTCAATTTCCGAAACGTCACGACGTATTTATCTAGACAACCTTGTCGCCCTTAAATGAAAAGATGCTGCTAAACTTCCTCTGTTTGTCACAAAGGGAGAGGAGGTTTCACATTCTATTTGTATTTTTATTGCCCCCTGTCGATGTTTTCTTTGCTCAAAGAGAAATTTATTGCCTCTCTCCCTCCCTCTCCTTTTGTCTACTATTATCCATATGTCTCCTATTTTGATTTAGTAAAGCTGTAAAAAAGTTTGTTTATGAGGAACGTTCAAGACGAAATAAATGAAGTGCCCTTATGCCATCGTCAGTAACAGAGAGCTCAAAGATGATGCAAATACACCTAGCAAAAACCTGTAGAGTTCCACTCACATGGGTTTCTTCTGTCTACTTAATGCTAATAATGATAACATTTGTAGAAATGATTTTGTTACATATTCCCTTGCAAATAAAATGGAAATACGAGAACATAGTAAGCTATGGGAGCCAATCATTAAATGAGGCTTTGAAATGTTCTCTTTGCCTGGTATACTTGAAAAACGATTTACTCCACCAAATATATGTTTGACATAAATTGTGTGCTTTAATGAGATCTATATTTCTGAGCAGTAAGATTTTGTCTACCTTTTACGGTTTAAAAGTTACGCAATCGTCATTTAGAAGAACGGCACTTCAGAGGCTGTTCCTAGAAAATTGAATTAACATATTTCATTTGTTATGAAGAAATCTTAAACAAGTGCTAATTTAATCAGAATTGTTAAAGCTGTTTTTGAGAAAATGGAAATACTCGAAAACATTTACCTGTAAAGAGTACTTGGAATGGGAGTCTTTGTTTTAAAAAAAAATCTTTGTTACATCATTGTATGAAATTGTACTTAAATAACAAATCTGATATGTAGAGGACTTTTTGTTTTTGGTTTAGGGTGTTTACAGACAGACGTATAGGACTTTTTCTAAAAATACTGATTTGTATTCAGGTAATTTGAAAAGGTCCACTGAAATCTCTATAGCTAAATTATAACTAGATTGCGATATTTCCTGTATTTACTATATGTAAGTCAGTTTTTCTCTTCAGGAGAATAATTTAGGACTTTCCATATTGACGAACTTGGTTTAACCATACTACTTGTTCACAAAACGAGGCCAACTATGGGTAAAAATATATAAGGGAGTACTATCATAAATCCAAAACAAGCAGTCTGCCTATCGCCAAGGATAGTGCGTCTATAAAATCAGGTGTTTAGCTCTGTTATACTGGGTTACACAACGTTTTATGCAGTGTCAGAAAGCCCAAGTAGTAGCCTGGAGAAGAACTGAAGTTTCTTTGATGATGGCATTACTGTCTCTCGCTTCGTTTGTTTTGAGACTTCCTTAACTAAATACGAGCATTTTCAGAAGAAGGTGCGTGCGTATGAGTAGCATAAAACAGAAAGATGCGACACAAAGGTTTTTCAAGATAATTTCACACAAAATGTGCCTTTAAATGGAACATTTTTCTAAAAATTTTAATAATACTCAAATACGACTCCAACAATTGTTTATTAATATACCACATGTTGAATATATTTGCATGAAAATGGAATGTAGGTAGACACAATATTATTACAGGAACAGGTTTCGTTAAAGAGCTCCTGGCGGACAAATTCATGCACACCGGTGGGCTGTTGTGATCCTAGAAATTGACGTGATCGTTAACAAACAAAATAATTTTTTCCTCGATCGCACAATGTCGATTTTTTGGGGGAGAGGGGGAGTTAAATATTTTCGAGATATTTGTTTCTACGTTGTATTTATTTACACTTTTCTTTTTCCATTTTTTCTTCTCTCACGATCATACAAATCAGGTTCCTTAAACATCTGAATATCCTGTACCTAACGCTAGGCACAAAGAAAGATGTAAATGCAAATTGAAGGCTTTTCCTGAATTGACAGAAGTAGAAGGAAAAATAAGGTTTTGTAGGGATATTTCTCAGAAGAATGAGTAAAAAACTCATGTGAATCAAACATAGCAGAATTTATTTTCCACGCTACCTTTACCTAATTTCATTAGCATGTAGAAGGGATATAAAATAAGGAAATAAAACAACTCCATTTCAATATGAAACCTTGAGCAGGACTTTGCTCTCTCTCTCTCCCCTCTCTCTCTTTCTCCTCTTTCTTCTAGGGGACATTATTAAAGAAGTATTCATCGCAGTTTTATTATCCGCCAGTTCTGTCTCCAATTTAGGGCACGAAATGCTTGCTTTTATGCCAAAGTGCATCGAAAGGAAAGCAATATAAGAAATCTTCCGAAAAAATAAAAAGCTCGTAGAAAAACTGCAATAAAAATCGGCAAGTGCTCTCGTGGAGGATTCTGGGTCAGATGTTTGAGGATGGACACGACCTCCTCCCTTTCTTCCAGCTTTTTTGGGCTTAGTCAGGAACGCGCTGCTTGATATATGACTATGCCATGCGATTTAAAATTCAGTAGTGTGTCTTTGAAAAACATCGCAACGGATCTGGAAGTTAGGGCGGCATAAGTAGGTGGGGAGGTGGCAATGACGTCGGCACGCATAAATGTCGAATTCTGTGAAATATGGCTCTCGATAGAATCGAGGCAAGAAGCTCTTGTACCTCTTTCAACCAGGGGCAAACTTGTTCACCCTCTTGGCGACAGACTTCGTATTATTTCCGAGACCTTGACTGCTGCTTCAAAATGAAACGTGAAGCATCAATCTTAAGGATACGCGAATCTGAAATTTATAATTTCTACAAACTTCAAACGATTCAGCTGAAGGTTTTATTGTTTTAACATAATTATAGCAGAACATTAATGTTCATGGTTTTATGTACCTAACCGCCATGTCAAGAACGAAAACTGATCTTAAGTGAATGCACAATGAGATCTCTATAGAGTTATATTGGTTACCATTCCTAGAGGACTGGATGAAGTGGAAGAACCACAGACGCCTATATGTCAAAGAGACAAGCGGAAGTTTCTAACATTATCTGGCTTGAGGACTCGCTCCTTACTGGAGCTGCCCAAAGAGGGCAATAAACGAACTGTCCAACCAGGCATTTTAGTTCTTTCGTTAGAGAGACATCCATGCCATCTGTCTAGCATGGCCTCAAGTCATGAAAGCTTACACCCCAACTAGCGGACCAGAGCCTGGCAACCCAACTGCTGGCCTCACGCCCACTTACGCAAAGTAGAGGTGGGCGATACGGGGAAGAGATGTGGTCAGCATCACGGCACCCCCACGGGAAGTTGGCTTTCTAGACCAGGGTTTGCTACAGTCATAAAATCTAGCGCACCTAAATATGAGACGGAATGTAACAGAAATGAAAGGAAAATTGGTAGATGAGATAGCAGTTCAGCGTTCGCCACCAATCGTGGAAACCACAAAGAAACCAATGTCAAAATGGATGATAGACAGAAATGGAAACTGAGACCTACCGAATGCAATCCTTACACGTTACTACGGAGCCAATTTGCAATGTGGTATAGACATAATATTTATATCTCAAACATTGTTTTAAAAATTGTTCCGCATGTGCCAGCTTTTACTTTGAATTTTGCATTACTTCACAGAAGAAGAAAGAAAAACAATTTGTGACTCTTGCACCTGATCACTTCTAAAGACTCATCTACTTAGTGCTAACTACTACTCCCCCCAGCTCCTGAGCTATGTTGGTGATCTCCAGCTCGTTAGACTACCGGCCATGCTGCCTAGTTACATCTAGTCTCTTACGAGTTCCGTTGCTGAGCGCTAGGAAGCGCTACTTTTGCCTGTAGAGGGAGCCAAAAGCTTGGACAATTGCTTGACGCTGCACCGGAAGGATCGGCCTGGGCTTTCGTCTGGGAGGCTCCGGTACAAGAAAGAGGACTTCTGACATGGATCTCGGACACTGAACATCGCATATGCACTTCGTCACTCCGTACGTAGGAACATTGGGGACAACATTGTTTGGCTTCGCTTCATTATGTAAGTTCTGAATAAACCTTCTAAATTTCTATTCCAAATGTTTCCCTGTGTATCTCGAGTCAATTCAGACAAATTTCGTGGAGTTAGTGCACTTTAAACAACAAAAGAAACCGTAAAGACTTTTAATGCAGTTAAACAAATAATAATATATAACCAGTGGCAAGGATAATTAATTGTCATGTTGCTAAAGATTTGAAGACAAAAGAAATTGTATATTGTTATATTTGAAATTCTAAGAGTATAAAGATATCGTTAAAAACATCTAATTTTGAAATACTTTGTCCCTTTCCTTAACCATCCTATACGGACCTCTGGAAATTTAACGCTTCCACTTTTTAAGTCATCCCAGGAAACGGTACACTCTTACATATGCACTGTAGTAGAAAAACAAACTTTAGCTCACCGTTGAGGCAAGTTTTGTTCTACAAATTGTTATTAGTGTTAAGTATGGCAGCATCTGTGTACTCAAGATAAGTATATGAATTCTTTCTTTTCAAATATACACGAGTTTGTGTTCTCCAGTTTGCTTTGAGCAGCGTTTTCTGTGCATGATGGTGTGGGAATTATTGACCAGTAAGATAAATAGTTCTATAAAGAATTTAAGAAAGAGAGAGAGAGCTAAATAATTGAAACAAACAAGAGTTACAAGTCATTAGCTAGTCAAGTTTAACATAAGAAAAGTTATTTGTAATTCAGTGTAGCTAAGGCAGTTAAATGATCAGTGAAATCAGTAATTGATTATACCACTCACTCACGAGTATTCTGATACTCTTTACTACTAAAACAGTCAGCAGCAGATTCGTCAACGATGGAGATATTTCAAATAGGTTGGTCGGGGTAAAGACTCGTTTTGTGAGAAACTATTGTAGATAGCTTAATGCAATTTTAGAATGATATAAGCAACTGCTAAGTCTTGTTGTAAATATACGTACATTATAGCTCATGCATAGCAGAAAGAATATGGATTTTCAATAAAGAAAGAGTTATTAAAATTAATTTAGTTATCTTTCAGATTACCGTGCATAGCAAACCCACATACAAACACATACAGTTATATTAGTAGATGTTGGTTATTTAAAGTTGTTCATACATTTCAATCAAAGGATGGTACAACCGAGAAAACATGTAATATTCGTTGCGTTAACTATTTCCGAAATATCCTTAGTTTGAATGCTAAAATTCTAATATTCATTTTTGCAGTGTAAATTACTTTCTTTTTTCCGTAATGAAAAGGGCACGAATCTTAAAGCCATTGTGTAGCGATCTGCTTTTTAAACATTTGATTATGTCTTTAGTATTATTCTTCACATGTCTTTAACCAAATGTGTAAATAAGGAAAGTTTAATTTTTATTATCAAAAAGTATATAGAAATATAAGCTTCTGTAAGAATTATTTATGTAAGAATGAGTAAAGAAAGAAATATGAATTCAACACATCGGCTTTGCTTTTGTTCACTGGATCTAAAATAAATTAGTAAACAATTTGTTTGCTAATAACGCTGTCAATTGTTAGGATCATGTATGTACCGCTGGTGTGCCGTAGTTTCGTGTCGCAGGAGTTTCTACAATGCCTGCAAATCTACTGACAGGAAGCTGTCACTTTTAAGCACACTTATAAACCAACGGTCCGAACCAGGTTTCAACCCACGACCTTCGGACCTGTAAGCCAGCGCCCAAAGCGAGATCTCTGGAACTAATATGTAATATATAAAGTGGAATAAAACACTTTCTCTACTTCCATTAGTATGTAGTGGATAAAATAAACCATTTTAAAATCTTTAAATCTGAATGATGGAATCAAAGTGGCATAATTTTTAGGCTATACAAAATATGTAAATGATTCTTTGTACAAATAACCCAGAAAAGAAAACTAATTTATTTTTATTTACGATCTTAAACAGTGGAACCTATTGGAAACATTTTTTGTATGTTATTAGCTAGTAAACTGCCCAAGCTGAATGGACATTGCAACCAACATGATACTCTATTATAGAGCTCTTAAAATGAGGATGTACTGCGGATTTTTCTAAACATGCAAACCGGAGACAAAGGGTGTACTTTGGAACCTCATCCTCTCTCGGTCTGTTGATCTTTTCCTTGCTGTTTCCATGGGAACAGGCCCGTCCCAACACATAATTACTCGGCTCATTGAAAGCACAGCGTGAGGCGAGCACCGGAGGTGAAATATTTCTCCAAGCGAAAAACCGAAAAAATTACGTGCAGGTTCTTCAATGTAATGCCATTCGCGTCCATCATTAGAACTAAAATGCACTTCTTGGTAGCCTACTTCCACCATCGCACAATTTGGGGTCATTTCTATAAATCTCTCCCAACTGTGTGTCTACTTCACATTCAAGTTAAGATTTTACTGTACAGAAGGTAAAAGCCTAACAGCTCCGAGCTCTGATGACCCGAGCTCTCTTGAGCATAATTTCAGTAATTTCTTACCCACTGCATGATATATCTACAAATAGGTAAAATATGAAGAAAATTTCTCAAAACATTGAGATACAAACACATTCCAAAATATTATCAAGTGTATATTTGAAAGCCAAGACATCTTATACTTTAGGAGTTAAGACCTGTACCTGGAACCCGTGCCTGGTTTTGAAAACGTGGTTCGGAACACGTTTTTGGAAAGAGTTGCTTGAATTTTCTATACATGTTCCACAGAAAATTGCTCGAAGATAGTATCTTGAAAGTCCCGTTCATCATTGACGGAAATTTTATAGAAAATCTTACAAAGTATGAAAACATGACTATTTTAATAAAATAGGAAGAATTTACCAAAATACGAGGGCTGTTCAGGAAAGAATGAACATAATTTTTTACGGACATAATTTTTGCACTAAAATTCAATCTTATTATATTCTGTTAGCTTAATGTGAAATAAACACGCCGTAGTAGTTTCATTGTTGGTACTCATGGTTCCCGCCTGTGAGAACCAGGCAAGTTCAGGCATGTTTCGTTTCGCCTACCGCTGCAATGGAGGTAACGCGCGAGTGTCATGCGGCTTTGAAACTCTGCTTTCGAGTTCTTCCCTGCAACACAGCTCGAAGGTGGTTTAAAATGTTTAAAGAGGGAAGACAATCAGTTGCAAAGGAAGGTGCTCCCGGTGCTCCAGTTACTGCTCTTACAGAAGCAAACATCAACACTGCTGCTGCTATTGTGAGAGAGGATCGACGAATTACTTTAAGACCACTTTCTGAAATACTGAACATTTCATTGGGTGCCACCCACACGTTGGTGACAGAAACATTACACATGAGACGTGTTTGTGCGCGATGGGTTCCAAGACTGTTGATTCCCGAACAAAAGGACATTCGCATGCAGGTCTACATGCAGTTAAAGTTGATGTTAGAGGAAGATCCGGAGTTTCTTTCAAGCGTAATCATTGCTGATGAATCTTGGCTATATCATTTCGATCCTGAGAGCAAACAGCAATGCTCAGTGTGGAAATCTCCTTCATCACCAAACCCCCAAAAAGCAAAAGTGGTTGCTTCTGCTGGGAGTTATGGTTATCTCATTCTTTGATATTCATCGAATGGTTTATCAGAATGTTGTCCCTGCACACACATCAGTAACTGGACAATACTACAGGGATGTCCTGAAAACATTGCAAGTCCATATCAGGCGCAAAAGACCACATTTCCGTGAAGCAGGCTGGATGCTGCACCACGATAATGCACGGCTGCATATTGTCAATGATGTTGCTGAATATTTTGCAAAAATCAGCGTAAAGGGCATCCCTCACCCTCCCTATAGTCCGGATTCAGCTCCATGTGACTTTTTTCTATTCCATAACTTGAAGAAACGCTTTCGTGAGAGGCATTATCCATCATCAGAAGCAGTGGTGAAGACTGTGGAGGTGATTTTGAAGGATCTCTCAAAAAATGGTATCCAGCATGTCTTTGAGACTGGCAGAAACGCTGGGACAAGTGTATCGCATTCAAACTTATGAGGATGAGTTAAGAACATTGTCAAAAAAAATGCGATCTTTTTTTATTGAACGGCCCTTGTAATATGAAATATTAATTCTTAATTCCTTTATCGTGTGCCGCCTTGAATTCTACGCACTAGTACAAAAGTAAATGTATTTCATTTTTATCAGTAAAAGACTGACGTCATGGTTGCGTAGCGACGATTCCAAGTTCGTTTTGTTTGTTTACACTAATAAGCTTGTTGTGTTTGTTTACCTATAAAATGAATGAAAGGGATAATGGATTTTGCAAATAGCCTTTTCTGATATGTCGCTTTATTCAATTCCCTAAATAGAATGGAGGTTTTGCTCATCAGTGAATATACGTATCGAAAACATGAAAATAGAGGACTTACTTAGATCGACACAGTTAATGAAACTGAAAACGAGCCATTTTGCTAATAGAAGAGGAATAGCGAAAGGACGATGATTGAAGAATTCCACTTTAGATAACTGAAGTTACCAGGAATGCTATTTTCATGTGGATGTACAATCTGATAATATTTTTGAGGTTATGTTCGCATGGTGAAGGGTTGTCATAACCTCGCAAAAGAATTATATACATAATCCACTTATATTCAGGCATCTTTCTGGATTCTCTTCGCCAGTCTATCTACCCTAAACTTTCACGCTTAGTTAGTCAGAATGTTATGCTACTGTGATTTGTGCTTACAATAGTTTAGATAGACTGTTCAAAATTTGGATTGCAAAAGAATCATTGAATGTAGCTCAGGAACGTCTGAATGGCCACTGATTCTCCGGATTATGAACCACTACCGCAAAATTACCAAATAAGTAACTACAGCAAATGATAATAACAAGTATTTTTGTATGTTTGAGCTGCTAATTATTTCAACTGATATCTAATATTATACTTAGGATTACAAAAAGTGGTCCATTTAAAAACGAATGAATTTATGCGGCTCTTTCTTTCTCCAAGTGTAATTTTTGTAACTCACCATTGTTTTATTCCAGTAACTTGATCGACAAATTGCTTACGTCATCCCAAATGAAGAATCTGTTTAACGGCAACTAGAGAAAACATGTTGTTATGTAACAATAATAACGGTGACGAATGATGGTAATCAGCACAATAGATCCTTGTCAAATCGGAGAAGAGCTTATAAAGATAGAGGGCGCTTTTCTACATGGCAGAATTGGCTTTACATCTTGAAGTCAGGGCAGTCGAGATAACCTAGTTCTTGTTTAATAATAATAATAATAATAATAATAATAATAATAATAATAATAATAATAATAATAATAATAATAATAATAATAATAATAATAATAATAATAATAATAATAATAATAATAATAATAATAATAATAATAATAATAATAATAATAATAATAATAATAATAATAATAATAATAATAATAATAATAATAATAATAATAATAATAATAATAATAATAATAATAATAATAATAATAATAATAATAATAATAATAATAATAATAATAATAATAATAATAATAATAATAATAATAATAATAATAATAATAATAATAATAATAATAATAATAATAATAATAATAATAATAATAATAATAATAATAATAATAATAATAATAATAATAATAATAATAATAATAATAATAATAATAATAATAATAATAATAATAATAATAATAATAATAATAATAATAATAATAATAATAATAATAATAGGTTACCATGTATTTATCTTTAGTAATAGATACCTTTCAGATAACGCACTGATTACTCCTCGTGGAGTGAACATCTATCTGTCATTTGTGATTCCTGCGAACTCCAATGGCTGAAGTGATGCGTTCATTGGTGCTTAGCACAGGACCGGGAGTTGCATCAGTACCCCGCTCACTCTTACAAGAATAATCAGTGCGCTATCTGAGAGTTTTCTACTAACAAAGATAAAGCCAGGGTAACCGTTCGAGCAGCGCGACTATATTATTACTACATGGCAAAGCGAGAAGCCGTATTGGAAAAAAGATCGCAATAGAGAGATGTTTACCTGAGCTTATCGCACGTACACGGTGAGTCCAGTGTATGTATAGTCTGCTCCGATATAATCATGCGTTCTGGACAGCAATGTGTCTTACATCGGTAGCGTGAGGAAACATATCATAGAGACACACGCAACTTCCAGTCGCTCTATTTGTGTTTCGCAACTTACTGTACGTCAACTTACTAACATTTTACTCTTCTAATCGACCAGATAGACCTGATAAGAGACGATCGCAGCACTGGTCACGTGAAGGCCAATATGTCTCAACGCTCTGTCGAGTAATATATGCCTATGAACCAAATAATTATTGAAATACTGAAATACTTCGCAATATTATCCACAAGATTGTTTTAAGTGCTGTGGCTTCTCATTTCAGAGGTTGGATGCCCAGTTAGGAGATTGATCAATAGTCTGGAGCTGTGCTAACGAGAGTGAATGCATGTTAATGCTAAAATGAATAGGCACCAAGATAAAAGACGTTTCAATGAGTTGTACCACATTTTTTTTCCAGGTCAGAAGTTGAAGGTGGTAGCAATTTAATAGCAGCGACTACTATTTTAAATTTTCTTTTAATGTTTACCTCTGAAGAGAATTTTACAAACGCACATTGCAACTGCTTTCTCACCCAATCCTCCCTCTGCAACGTCGAAAAGCTTTACATAGAGCTAAGCATCTCTACTTCCTGACACAAGTCAGAGATTATAGAGGTTATAAATAGAAATTATTACTGACTTTTGTTTCACACCGAGTTACACTTTAGGATTTGCTTAAGTACAGCTATAGAAAGATATAGACAGAAGTTAGTGTTGATTATATTAAGGCAGAGACCATATGGGATAATAACTCCTATAGGGCCATTCACATTGAAACTTAGACATAAACATAATGTACGCATAGAAGATGGTTTCATATTATCTTAATACATTCTTGCACATTGACTAACGTTCATTTTAGGATGTTAAAAACCTATAATGTAAACATAGAAACAGAATACAACTTGCAAATGGTGGATGGTAACCTATCTTCAGTAACGTCTTTTAACCCGCAAGATAGCTCTTTATTTTGATACTTGTGCATAACATCTTTCGTCGTGCGTATTATCGGACGTCGTTTGGGAAATCGTGTATGAGCTCAACCGTTTCACGCTCTCTTGCGACTGGCTGATGTTTATGCTCTCATTTGCCGTTACGAATGACAACACAGAGCAGTTAAGTATATATTTAAGGAATACATCGCTATGTAATGCGTAATTTTGATTATGAGTGACACTGTTTTCTTCGTTCCCGAATTTATGTACATTCAAGACTGAACACTATTATTAGAGCAGATTATTATTTCTGTCATTATTAAGCTTATTATTCCCAGCAGCTCAATGGTTTTTGGTAAAATGCTAAGAATTTCTTAACGATTTAAATTAATATTCCGATTTACCTTCATGAGATGCTCATAGAGCTAATTGAATTCCTTACAATTCTAAATGGTAAAAACAGGAGTTTCTATGAAATCAGCTGAGGTTGTTTACTGCGTTATTTCACAAAGTAGGCCTTGTGATGTGAAACGACAGATCGATAAATCACAATCGAAGGAAGGGAAAATCGTCGTTTAACACTCCAATGAATTCTTGTTTGGTGCTGCAGAAGTCGGAGTAATTTAGCTGGGGACGTCATTATAGTCTCTCTCTCTCTCTCTCTCTCTCACTCTTTCAAATGACGTCAGGACGCGTGAGACATTAGTGCCCCTCGGTAGTTAAACAAGGGTTCCACGTGAAGGTTGTTCAGGGTTCATCTGAGAATTTTGAGTCCACTGGGTCCTGTTAAAACTTTCGTTCTTCACTTTATATTTTAATTAGAAATTTGAAGTGCAGGTATAAAATAAACATAAAAAGTGTAAACGGGCAAGTTAACTTTTACGGTAATTTATCTGTGAAATTTGACAAAATCTTGATCAATTAAAAGAATACGGTCAGTGAAAAACTGAAAAACCAAAATAATCCTAATAAAATAAGTTTTAAACTTTTAAAATACATCTTTATTCCATTGATGCGTTTGAACAAACAGTTAACTGATCCTCTAAATGGACAGACGCGTGTTTATTAGATTAGATTTCTACATACTTAAAATGCTCCACATATTCAATGTTTGTTAATTAGTTTTAAAAGATTTTGTATTGCCGTTTAAAAGTACATTAAAAAGATGACCATACCCATTATTAAAATAATGTTCCATGTTGAGAAATAAATTATTACATTTTGAAATATTATGCATTTTGGAGAGTACTAAAACTAATAATTTCTCTACAGTAATTAGGGGTTAATGTAGAAAATATTATAAAATAATATACTATAACTTAGATTTCTGATGTAAATATTAAAAACAAATGCACTGTGTATAGCATTTTAATTAAAACGAGGTAGCATAGATGGTAGCGTGCCTGTCTCACGTTCAAGAGGTCCCGAGTTGGAATCCTAGTCAGGGTGAGTTACTTGGGTACGCTTTTTTTTGCCCAGGGGTTTCCCTTATCCTTTAAAAAACGAATGTCGGCTAAGCCTAAGCTACATGGACCCTGGGCTCATTTGAGCATCATTTCAGGCTTTAAGTTGATCGTCCGATATGATTTAACGTTCGAGGACGTAAATTTAAAAAAGGCATTACCCAATAAAAATTAACATATAGAAGCATAACACTAGAACTTTTAAACATAGGAAATGTATTAATATCTTTCTATGGAAAGATAGAGTCAGACTGAAAAATTCAATGACATAGCCGGGATTTGAACCACGGATCTTCTGGTCTCCGTCCAGTCGCTGTAAACCATTGAATACTATGGCCAACGTGCCAACATGACATTAAATTCTGCAACTGACTCGTGTTTTTCCCAGTAAACCACTAGGAGTTCTCATAAACACATGAGACAGCTACCTTAATGACGACTTACTATGCTGTAAGTACTTTAAGACCCGGACTTTATAGTTAACCACTATTAGGTTAATTAATGAAAATGAATTGTTCTTTCACACTGGCCGTGTGTAGGCTAAAGTTTGGTACTACATATGTAGTAACTGACGTATACTTCAATAAGATATCATATGTCATAGATTTTCCAAATATTACAGTTGCATTACCCAAGTCAAACGCATTCTGTGCATGACATCCTTGATCTACAAAAGCTATGTTAATGTTCGTGCGTGGTTTTACATACTCATCTAATCCGTTTTCAATTTAAATCATAAATAATTCTGAATCAAAGCTTAAAGGTACCCCATTGCAGCTTTTGTCTAAATATTTTCAAATTTTAGTCACATTCTGCTGTACCACAATTATAAGTTTGCTTTAAATTCCAGCATATATCGTTAAGTACTTGAGAAAAACGTGTATGGTATTTTTTAAATAAAAGGTTGAACACTATATAAACCATAATTTTGAGAAACAAAATACCACCAAGTTATTTAGATAGTAATGCCTACACAAAACTGGAACCAGCAGTTTATTTTACTTGTTTCAGAAAGTTTCTGTAAATTTTAAAGGCTGAAGTATGTAACTGAAGCTAAAGCTCAAAGTATTTCTGGTCACAAAAACTAATCTTTTAATTGCTTGAATATTTTTGACCAAATTTCTGCTCTAAGTACCACAAGAAGCTAAAAGAAATCTACGTGATTCACATCGGTTCTAAGTCCAGAATTTCCAATGAACCAAAAGAGGTAACATGATACTCAGATCGCATGTTATAGTAATGCATTGATATTGCATGATTCGGTTAACATTGACACAGAGCTACCGCACGCTACGAACCCAGATGCTGAGCATCTGCCTGACATACCGGGTTCCGGAAATTATTCTATCAAGAGGTCGTTTCCTCGGAATACTCGAGTCTAGTGTGTGTGTGTGTGTGTGTGTGTGTGTGTGTGTGTGTGTGTGTGTGTGTGTGTGTGTGTGTGTGTGTGTGTGTGTGTGTGTGTGTGTGTTTGGTTATCGATTATACAGAATAGAAAATTCAAAATCATACACCAACACAAAGAACGCTAAAGATTAGAGACCAATGTTGTATGTAAACGTCAAAAGACTGTACGAGGGCTGGGTGGTGGTTTGTTGCTTCCGAGTCCTTGTATTCTTCAGTGACATTTCGTTTATTCTTCCCCTTCTGGCTTTAATATTTATACATTTTTCTCTGGCACTAACCAATTTGCACATGTGTAAGGGCAAGTTCTACCCGAGAGTCCGTAGACTCCGGCCTCTATCACCCGGGAGACAATGGGGGAATCCTGGTTCTTTCCATAGGGCAATACCTGGAGTCTAAAAAGCCCCTCCTCCATCGGCAACAACGTCAAAACTGGATGGAAGTGGGTACGCCACTTACGCGCGTCAACCCCGTAGGGAAGACTACCGAAAACCTCGGTGGGTCTGCCTGGTGATCTAGCACACCTTCTACTAGCTTTGCAGGCTAGTACCCGGGACTTAGGCAACCCTCTGCCCATTCCGGGCAGCCGAGGTCTGGCCGAAGGTACCCATCTCCCGCGGGTGTCGGGAACACACTGCCCTCTCAAGTCCAACCCATTCCGAACAACTCCCATTCGGGGAGGCTCAGCTGTTCGGCCCGAGAGTCCTCTGGTAACGCCAGAGGTACCACGAGTGCTCAGAACCAATTTTCACATAAAATCAGGAGTTTTTCTTAATGGCAGCGTTAAAATACAAATAAGTAAACAAAAATAAACTGTGGATACAGCAAAGGTGAGCAGGCCTGATAAGAGGAGGTAGGACGAAGCTATTCAGGCAAAGGCTGACGTCATGGGAGGTCATTAAGGGGAGGTTGTACGACTCAATTCCAGCCAGAACCGTCTCAGATGACTTGAGTACTTTTTAAAGGCTTTATTTAACTGCCAGGTGGCTTTAACTTAGGTCTAGAATGTTTAATTCCCAAGTTTTCTTTTCCAATTACTATATCATTGCATGTACCTGTCACCATCCCTGGTATCGTATGAAGTAAAAAAGGGCTAAATAAATAAATATATGCCTTATTATTTTTTAAAAACATATGCTTTTGATCTCGAGAAGCTCAAAAGTGCATTTTGGTTGAAGACTCGATATCAATATTTCTGGAGGCATCAATACCTCGTATTTCTGTCTGACATAAGTTTGTGACAGAGCGTAGCTTTTACAAAAAGCTTGGAGAGGCATATTTGGAATTGATGTAGTTACCTTAGGCTTATATTTCCCAAACTTACAGCTTTCTTCTGGGCCTGAGATACATTGTGCAGCCTCCAGAAGCACCAACACAAATTTAAGACCAGAAAGCTATTAGAGGTAGCTGTTAACTACCCTTGAGTTTGTCATCGCTAGGAAGAAAAATGCAGGTTAAAGTGAAAATGAGTAGGTACTTGAAAGCCTAAAGCTCTCATTAGAAGGGAACAGCCTTAAAAGCTTGTGCCATTCATCAAGCTTATTTACGTGCCTTCATAACACTCCCCACATCGTTCATTACCGTGGAGGACTTGCATGAGAAAGACACGGTCTTGTTGATATTTTGACAGCAAGTACACGCGATTTGCCCGCGGCACAGCCGTGCATCTCTATGCATAATAATGTTCATTAAAGAACACCCCATTAATTTCCGCGGAACTCCGCCTCTCTCCGTATAACAGAGGGATCGGTATAATTATTTCCTTAAGATGGGCGTAATTTAAAATTCATCGGCGTCGTCGGCAGCTGACATCGCCGCAGATTTGACGCTTTTCTTATTAATTACAAACTAAATTCAATCTTGCACGCATGCAGCTTCAGCGGGGTAAAATGTATCGAAATTATAATTACTAAGCAAACACTGTGTTCACTAGTGGCTTCTCCTTTGCTAGTGTTATTAACGTTGTGAAACTTTGTTACATTAAGTTGTTCTTTACTTCATTTTCGGCGAAAACAATCACTTTCTCCTCATTCCCTATTTTATCCTTCTGCGCTTTCTTCTCTATTTACTGTTTACGTTCCTAAGGTACAAATATTACATTGATACAATACAAGAAGATTTCAGTTAATAAACTCTCTTATACGTAAAATTCATATGACTTTCTCTAACATTCAACAAACGATTCTTACAAAAGCACCCATTTCATATTAATAGAGACTCATCTTTGCAGAAATGCTTTTATTACATATTTCCTTGTTGCTAACATAGGAATAGAGAATACAGTAGGTTAAGTAATAGTCAAATACTTTAAGAGCTGGTCGATATATGTGTGCTTGGAAATTCCATTCCCTTAGGCATGACCAGGAGGAAAAAGTAATAACGACGATTTTTCATTTGAGAACGCCATAAGTATTTGAAAATTAAAACTAATGCCAAGGAATGCCTCGGAAATGGTTAATTCTATAAAAATTTGACATAGAATGTGCTGCAACCAGATCTTTGTATAGAAAGATTTTATTTGTTATGTTTAACTTCCACATTTCAGATACTTTACCAGAAAATTCAACATTTATAGTTCACTTGTAATAAAAAATTATCATAAACATAAAAATATTTTAGTAAAACTTATTACAGAAATTTTTAGAGACATTCATTTTTTTTAAATATTTCCAGGTAAAGGGTAGCTTGTACTGAGGAATTTACTTGAACATATTTTTTTTAATCTACGTCCTTCAAAATTACATAATTTCGGGCGATGATTTAAATAGTTGAAATGATGTTCAAATGAGCCCAGGTTCAAAAAAGCTTACAAATACCCAATCTTTATCTTTCAAGAAAAGGGAAAACTCCGGAAAACCCTTATCCAGATTACTCACCCTGACCGAGATTCGAACTTAGCACCTCTTGAACGCTATCAGCTACACTACAGAGGCGGGCGAACATGTTCGTTTCACATCCTTGGAAGATGCTAAAATTTGAATACGAAATTTGGTACGCAATCGAAAATTTGTCTGTACACAGAGAACGTTTTCAGAAACGATTTCTATTTTCATTTATGGGGGCTCAAAACATGAATTTCCGAAGCACACTAGACATCAACATTTTGAGTGGAATACCGTAACCCCTAACACCCTATATTAATTAATAACTATAGACAAGGAAAATATGAAGAAAGTCTGAAGAAAAGACTGCTAATATATAATGGAATACATATTTTAAAGGCAAAACATATCCTTTATAGGCTTACCTCATTAATTAGCTTAATTAATTACAAAAATAAGGTTTATAGATTTTGTTCACATTTAAAAATAAAACATAAAATGATATATAACAAAATAATGAGTTTACCTGTATAGATTTTAATCGTTACGAAATCTTTACACTTGTAAAAAAGAAAGGCTACTTTTGACTTTGTTGTTGTTTAATAGTAATTACAATGTGCCAATGAAAGCTACAAGTTTCTTAAAAAATGTTAAAAGTAAAATATCGCAAATCTTATAAAGTTGGAGATATATGAATATTTTAACAAAATATTAGGAGATACCTATATTTCCATCGCGTGAACAGACTTTTACATACTTTTTCCATAGTGACTAAGAACATGCAATTGTTTATTTCCCGACTGTGTCATAAGCTGGCACCTTATGTAGAGAACGCATAAAGACAGAAGGAGAAGGGGGCGAGGAACAAACACAAAGCTCCAAAAATGATGCGGTATAAAACAAGAGCAATCTTACAACTTCCTGTGCCTTGGATTCATTTTGTTATATTTGCATAGGAACCCGCTTGGAGGAAAACAATGCGAGAAGCTCCGTAAACACGGTCCAAGAATGCAGGCGTTGCTTGCCTTTAAAACTGTTAAAAGTTTGTCTTGCTAAGACGGGGAGAGGATGTGCTTCTAATGTAATTTTGAGGCTTTCCCAAAGTTCTCGTCGCCAGCTGCGATAGCTTCAAGTCTTGTAAAGCTGACCGTCCTAACAGCTGCTTGCAGACACACTTCATTACAATAGTTATTTGTGTAACTGTTAAAGGGTTCCTTGTTTGCCACGAAGCATAAGAGAGTTTGGAATTTTGTTAGGTGTCAACACCCACTCCAAAGAAATATATGCTATTCTTAATTTCTTACAAGATCGCCTGTAATGATTTTGATTAAACATTACATTTCAAGTACAGCATGATGTTCGCTCTACTCATAAGAGCTGAGCTCTTACGCCAAAATTGATCTGGCAATACCACTGAATGTTGGATAGACCCCTGGCTGGTCACTACTTTGGGATCCCAAGGCATCCAGGTATTATAGGGAGTAAGCTGATAAAGAGTGTTAGTAAAGAGAAACCAATGTCATGGGGCCTGAACCCTTAGCTCCCAGATGTATCAATAAGGTAATAAAATACAGCTCCTTTTTATAACTTTAAGTACTGTGATAAGGGCACAAAAATTCCCCTTCAAACTGTTTCATTTCTCACTAAATACTTACGTACAATCAGCCGTTCTGTTACATTAATACAACACTTCGACACATCTCTAGAACGTTTTTATGTGCCTAGCACGCACCCTTTGTGCAGTATATAATCTTTCTGACCTACACACAGATCCACCTCTTACAGGGAGCTACACGCCGATTGTGAACACAACTTCGATATTCGCACAAAAACTGCTTCGCTGTCTGTTCCACGGTCTGCAGATTCCTTACTACGGAGCCGCACTTACTCGAAGCACTAAACACACTGCTCTCATTACTAACGTCTGACTACTGCTCCTGAACTTGAATCGGCTTTTATATAACCCTTACGGGTACGTTAGATCCTTCCAGGAGGCGTCTTGTATTCTGGAACAGTATCTAACAATATTTGCACAGTAACAGCACAGTTCCCACACGGCAACGTGAAGTTTTCGTGACGTCAGTCACCGACAGGCCTTGCAGGCGTGACAGGGACTGTCCCACCAGCCAATAAGAAACAAGGCGAGGAGATCGCTCTATTTCTGCTTTTCGCGATGACAGCTAAGATTCCCGATTCGAATCATTCCTTCCCAAACAGCTTTGCGTTTGCCAACGTGACAGTATACTTTAGCAATGCGTTTCCGAAATAACTGTAACAGTCTCTGAGCAAAACTAAGCAGTCTCTCACGACCAACATAGAAAGGGGTATTAAACTGTAATTAAATAAAATGTCTTATAATCTGTTATTATCGTGCTGCACAAACGGTTACCTGAATTATCTTTGGTAATAGATACCTCTCAGATGGCCGCTGATTATTCTTGTAAGAGTGAGAGGTGAACTGCCGCCGCTCCCCGACCCTGTGCTAAACACCAATGAACGCCTCACTTCAGCCAATGGAATTCGCAGGAATCACAAATGACAGATATATGTTCACTCCGCGTGGAGTAATCAGTGTGTTATCTGAGAGGTATCTATTAACAAAGATAAATCCATGGTAACCGTTCGAGCAGCACGACTATATGAGTAATAGTGTTTTCTATTCGAAATAAAGAAAGGAGTTGACATTAAACGCCCTAAGGTAGAACTATCTATAAAAATGTAAATTAGAGTCTTTTAAGGCATAATCGCTTCTACGGTTATTTTATTTTATTATAATTAATCTTACATATTTATATTTCTAGATAAATACTATTAAAATAACACTGATATCAAATTACTGGCAACAATCTTGAATGAGAAAATCTTGTATTCTGAAATGGAAGGATGGGGCCGGGATTCCTCACCATTGCATTACATGTCTTTTGAATATTTACAAACGGTAATATGGTTGAAGAATAACGAATCAAAATGCTAAATGTGACAATATAAGCGATACAATATTCCCTTTATAAAAACTAATTCTGTTATATACATTTTTAGTAATTAAAATTATTTTAATTCGCGAATCAAAAGAAAAGAAAGAATATCTAAAGTAATAACTATAATATGGAGCGGCGGGGTAGCGCGGTGGTTTTGTTCGCGACTCTCGTGCTGAGGGTCATAGTTTGATCCCCGGCTCTGGGGCGTCGATTTTAAGTCGGATCTATCCGCGCCTTCAACCCTAACTCATGTGAAGTGTCCAACGTGGTTCGGAGTCCACGGTAAAAACTGTAGGTCCACTCGCCTCACTCGCTATCACCCTGTCAGTGGAGGTAATGGACGCCACCCTGAGAAATGGGTCCGGCCATCACGTGGTGGGGCGAAGTTACCCCGAAGGCCAGGATTGCCATATGGAGCGTGTTGGTATACATACATAATTATGCCCACCTCGTTAGCGTGGTGGTAGAGTGTCTGCCTCACGTTCAAGAGGTCCCGAGTTCGAATCTCGGTCAGGGTGAGTTACCTGGATAAGGTCTTTTCCGGGGGTTTGCCTTATCCTGAAAGACGAATGTCGGGTAACTCTAAGCACTATGGACCCTGGGCTCATTTAAGCATCATTTTACCCATTCCATTCAGCGTCCGATATGACTTAACGTTGGAGGACGTAAGATTACAAAATAATGATGATGATGATGATGATGATAATAATAATAATAATAATAATAATAATAATAATAATAATAATAATAATAATAATAATAATAATAATAATAATAATAATAATAATAATATAATTATAACGTTTTACATCTTTTTAAAGGATGTAAAATATTTTTGTGCTTATTTTCATTGAAAATGTTTTAATTTAAAAATGCTGTAGCGCTGCAGATCTAGAAATCCTTTTGTTGTCATTTTATAACCTTAGAGCAAGATTTTTACTCCGGTTGAAGGATGTACGTATTAGCTCATGCCGTTTTGTTTTGAATTTATGAAAATTCAAATGGAATTAATTACAATCTATTATTTATAATATAGTAAAACTGTAGGACATAACAATATGAAAGGATTTTTAGTCAATTTTATGAATTCAGAAAGTAAAATATGCATATTGACCTACAATATACCGTTCACCTTTATACAGCGTTGTATTAGCAAATATGGAAACAGAGAAATAAAAACCTTATGTAAACCCTCAAATAAGTGGATTATATTTCTTATGTTTTGCGAGTACGACTAATGTTTAAATGCAGCAGATGTGTTATCATTAGCTTTATGTTTTTAATTAAGCTGGATTTGCATTTCTGGTTTTTTTTTCCCCTTTCATAGCGGTGCAAAAAAGTGAGACTGACACGTTGTTATGATTTCTGTAACAGAGATATCTTGACTGCATTAACTGTGTGTGAGATAGTAACAATATCTCTGATGCAGTTATCTGCCATTGTCGTGATATGTAGATTTCCTGTAAATCCCTGCCGTATTCTGCTTGGCTAATTGCTCTTAGCTCTAGGGCGTGGCTGTGAGAGAGAATTAATAATAACTCAGATTTAAATAAACTTCCATATAACTTTATTTACGTTTGGCTAATATACATTTGTAGCCTTGGGGCCCTGGCCCAGCCATTCTCTGACCTAATTTCTTTCTTTTCAAAATTAAATCTCGCTTGCATTTCAATGCTTTTTAGAAGCTATCCACATATCCTGGTTATTTCATATCTTATCAATGCATGCCCCACCCACACCAGTGAAGTTGAGGTGTCTACAACAGACAGTCAAGTGGAAACGACAAAGACATGTCTCCGAGATAACGTGTGAGATTCGCATTTAGAAGGTATAGAGTTCGACTGCGATCGCCCGCCCAATCTTACCTTGTTTTTGTGGTTTATGCAAGTTGGTAGAGGCGGCTGGGATGGTAGTTCATCTTCCACTATTTATTTTTCATCACTTTCCTTTCATTTCAACTGCTTCTCGTCTCTCAGACATGCTTCTAGGCTTCTTAAGACAGTGTCGAACACATGACGCGTATGCTTGCTTAAAGAAAAGAATACCTTCCATAGAGATCAGTTTTTTTGATGGGTCGTTCATCGTCCTTTCTAGTTAGCTCCAGCAGTTGGGAAGCGTCTTCCAACCTGCGCCGTCCGACAATTTCTGTGGCCTGTAGCCTCCTGTGATTCCTTTGTTTCATCCCGTCCTCCTAGAGGGTGGTAGCCACAGTACACCCACGTAGGTCGCAGCGCTCGAGGTATCTCCCTTCACCGTATGCCCATCACCAAGGTGGGAATCATTTTAACTCTAATTTTGTACTACTACCTCCAGAGACTGACCTTATTATATCTACAGTGTCTGTAACAGCAATTTTCATTGTCTTATTATTCTATATGAAAATAACATGTACCAAACTTCAAAGCTTTATTTACATATCTCGTAAAACCTTTCAGTTACTACCTATATAGGTATTTTTCTTTGTTTAATAGTTTCTATCTTTGTTCATTCCTTCCTTTTGTTCTAAGCTATCTTCTCCTGGCTTGACCTTAACGACCGCACACTATTTACGCTTGAACTACTAACAATCTGTTTTATATTGTACTTTATATACGTTATAACATCAATTATATTAATTTCATGTTCTTATATACTTACATACAACCTTCATTCGGATGCGAGGCCGTAATAAGAAAAATTGGTTGTCCTTCACTACGCTGCTTCTGACCGGTTGATCCTCCTCCGATTTTGTGTGCTTAAATTTAGGCAAAGGAATATATTTGATAAAAATCCGAAAGTAAATGAGTTTTTTTTCCCTGAGGAGATTCGGCACTGCGACCAGTTTTCGACTATTGTAGCCTATGCCCCAATTGGGGCATCCCCGGCAGGAAGAATGAGGCGAGAGGAGACAGTGGGCGGGCGTCCCAAGGAGCACAGCAGTGCAGAGGGCAGGGTCCCTACATTTTACTAGATGGATACCTCCCCCGGCAGGCCAGGATAACGGACATTCCCCGTACTGTGGTTCCAAGACGGTCCCAGCATATCATCTTGCCATGCACCGCCGAGACACCCGCCGACACTTCTACCCTGAAAGAGACCATCAGATGAGATGATATGAAATGGTAATGGAGCTGAAATGGAGGGAGAGGGAATTCGGGGGATGTAATTAACCTACCCAGCATTCACCTAGCGACCCTGAAAAACCCCCAAGAAAATCATGGGTCAGGTAGGTCGACCACGGGAATCGAACGCGGACCTCCCGAATGCGAGTCACAGAAGAAACCCCCTGAGCCTTTCCGCTCAGTATGTCTCGTAGTACTTTTACAGAGGGAAAACATTGGAGAAAGCCTGAACGAATTCCATAGAAATCTGTAAGAAAGCTTGCACAAGAATTTCTTAATCTTAACCTTGGAATGCGACTAAACTTTTAAAATTAAAACCCTCTAAAGTACATGCATCCAGGAATTGTAACCACGCGTGAACAGAGTGAAAGCCCGCGTCGGTAGCGTGGTGGTAGCATGTCTGCCTCACGTTTAAGAGGTCCCAAGTTCGAATCTCGGTCAGGATGAGTTACCTGGATAAGGTTCTTTCCGGGGTTTTCCCTTATCCTGAAAGACGAATGTCGGGTATCTCTAAGCTCTATTGACCCCGGACTCATTTGAGCATCATCATCCGACATGACTTAACGTTGGAGGACGTAAATTACAACAAAAAAGAGTTAAATTCTTGGATAAAGTGAATATAGCCCTTATCTTACCCTTTATTGTTTTAACGGGCAAAGTACGGTTTTATTTACACAACTACGAAGAATAAATGCATGTTAATGCAAACTTTCTTAAAAGGTGTGAGAGATGTATGGCGGCACTAAGACATCATTTGCAACGTCTGCTGTAATTTGCATGAAAAAAACTATGCACTTGAGTTTAAAACCAGCGGCAAACAGCGCGTTTCCCAGTGCCAAATTCATCCTGTTTTAATTCCTCTGTTTATTTGTATGACATCTATTTTATCTAACTGATGTTGGATATTTATTTTCGAAGCGGGAGTTTAGCTTACAAGTCCACTGCCAACAGATAAATAGCTGCTCCAGAAACTCCAGAAGCTATTACAATTCCTAGAAATCCTTGCTGAGATGTGTATACCTAAACAAAAGAAAGGTAAGGAAATTCTTGCAGCAGATTTCCCAGTTCAAAAAATACGAAGGCATCCTTAGCTTATTATCCTGCCTTATTGTTCGAGCGCAAGCTGGAATTCCGTACTCCAATTGCTTTCATTGCATTTTTTTTTCCTTTCCTCTTCGTATAGTTTTGTCGTTCCTTCTTTTGAATAACGGAAGGTTCACAAATGCCAACGTCTGTGCGTGAGGCATGGAAGAATGCAAGTCAAGAGAAAAGTTTGGAAGAAAGAAAAAACTACACTTTATTATTTTATATCATTATGGTGCCGAATTAAACGAGAAATAAATAACATTAATTTGTGAAAAATAAGAAGATAGAACCAGAAAGAAATTGAAAGGATGTGAAGGACAAACATAAATAACGTGTAGCAACCAAGGTCAAGGAATTTCTAGCCATTACGTACTTTCTTTACTTAATATATATCTAGGTCAAAAGAAGTTTTAGTTTAGATATGTTAGGTTGCCATGATGTCGAGCAAGAATTACTTGCTCTCTACCCAACAACAAAGCCGCTAGGGGATCACCGCTGTGTCCGCAGATCTGGTGTAACAGACAGCAATTTGCATCTGTGTACAACTATTAATATCTATGTCTTAAGACATTACAACAATGAAAATGGTCTACTTCTATTAATGTTGTCGAAAACCACAGAAATGCTGATTTTGTTTTAAATGATTTACGTCCTCCAACGTCAAATCATATCGGACGGTAAATGAAATGGACGAAATCATGCTCAAATGAGCCCAGGGTCCATAGAGATTAGAGTTGCCCAACATTTGTCTTTGAGGATAAGGAAAACCCCGGAAAATCTTATTCAGGTAACTCACCCTAACCAAGATTCAAACTCGGGAATTCTTGAACGTGTGGCAGACACGCTACCGTCTAAACTACCGTGGAGGGCACACTTTAGTGCTGAATACACTTTCTGAAATATTACGAAAACGTTTTCAGTTAAAAAAGAGATCTATAATTTATAGCTCCTGTTATCTTTATAATTATATCTACATGTGTTTTGTAGTAAGCAGAACCGTTTGAGTGAACTGAGAACAAATATTGGAGTAATATCAGCAAGACAAAATTCTTCTTTTATTTGTCGAAGGAACCCAGAGTTATAACCTGCCCAAACTTACTGTAACTTACTTACTAATAGAAAATAGTGACACATTCATGGAATTCATTAAAAATCGCTCTTATCAGAAGTTTTTGGATCACAAAATTTGTTACATTGTAACATTTGTTACAAATTTAATAAATAGAGACTTCGATTTTGCCTTCGTGCCCGCTTAAAATTCCTCCAATCAGAACGTAATTGAAATGTCATGCTGTTCTGTAAACGGGACGAAAAGTGTGTTGAAGCCAAGTTTCAAAGTAACGGTTCGGCCAGTTTAAAATGATAGGCTACCTCTCCTCTCCTCCATCTCTCTCTCTCTTTCCTCCTCTTCACACACCGAAACACACATTCTCTCCCCACCTCTCTCTAATACTGTTTATGGTTTCATGATTTCCTACTGTGCCCAAAACACTACTTATTTCATCCAAGCGGGTTTCTCCTGAATGACGCGACTGCCATACCGCAACTCACACAAAGCTGAATGCGAATGCGGTAGCGTCGAACCCGCCTACCGTTATCACCTACATTGTGCTAACGATGCGAAACACCATGAGTATTTTACGCTTGTCTTTGTCATAAAAGGCGTTCGAAATAATGATCCTCTGGTCTATACAAGCCCGACAGCTTTGGGCACGTGATTAAATACTCGACAAATTTCTGCTGCCCAAATATTGAAACACGCACACTATATAGTGTCTTCTAATTTGTGAGAACATGAAAATTTATACATAAACTTTATATTTAAGCACCCCTTACAATTAAACAAATATTTAGCTCTGAACAGCCAACATGTTATCCAGTTATCAAGAACACGTTGATTGCAATTTTTTAGACTTCTTACCACGATAGTCCCTAACTCATCTAATGTTTTCTTTCTCGGAATTGACTGTGTATGTTTATACTTTTGTAACACCACTCTGTTATTCTTTTTTTAACTTCTAACTTGTGGATTTCTTAGCAACGATGACGAGGTACTTTCCCTAAAACTTCAAGCTGACATCTATATGTGCAAAACCTAACACAATAAACACATTATGTTGTGTAATATGTATCATAACTACACTCAGCTTGCGTTATTCCCACCACATACCATGGCAAATAATATTTGGCTGAAATACATAATAGTATATGAAAGTGCCGTTATTCTGCGTAGTGACCACAACGAGGTCATTCAATCCGACAGTGCATGACTCAGTTATACTTAACTGCACCCATTATTTATTATTTTATATTTATTTGTATGAGGTGAGCAGGTTAATTCAAGTATGCATAACTGCCCAGAACAGTTATCTTGGTGCAAACAGAGATTTCGCCTCATCACATGGTTGTTATAGTTCAGTATTCGTTAAATGTATTTTCACCATTTTTGTGCATGAATAGACGCACAAAAGACGCTGTAATATTTTAATAATAGTTTTAATTAAAATAAATTAAGTAACCAACTCACGCACAACATCCATTTCTGGGGCATGGCCTACCACTCGGCCACTGTGTATCTCACATCTGCCTACCACAGGCATTATGAATGGGGTGTAGTTCTGGAGGTTGGGACATGGCCAGTGCCCCGGTCCCTCTCCGCCGCTATATACGATGTTACTAACTAGGCTGCTTCTTCTCCAGGAGAGTAAATATTACGGGAAGTATTATCAGTAACACATTATACCACCGCAAAAATCAATTATAGTCATGCTTTCAATAAATATTACCGGTACATCTGAAAAACATAATAATTATGAACATACACACGGAACATTATTTTGCTAAGCTGATGGAACCAGATGTTATGCATTGTACACTATAAATTTGAACGGTCGATGTTACTCTGTTTACATTCTATTCAGAAGCGCACCACTTTACTCCACGATTACACGTTCAAGTACAAAGGCATTCTCCTGAGTAAATGACAGTACTTCTCATCAAACAGCTCTTCAATTGACCCCTCAGAAACCCAATGATGCAGAGTGCAACCAGGATCAGGTCTCAAACACAAGACTACTCCAATATACTCCTGCAGTAGCAGCACACACTGTACGTCAAAGCTGTCGAGACAAACTCATACGGAGAGAACAGCACTTTCTGTCGCACCAGGAATACATTCTCTTCGTCTGTCCGTCCGTCTGTGGTGCTGACAGGCAAACCACAGCCCGAAGATTTTGCTGCGTGCCCGTCCAAAATTGGTTTAACTGAAAGCAACTTTTCATAGGATTTTTTTAAGATGGGTTGTATAAATTGTGCAGGAAGAAGTTTATGAGGTAGTTGTTTCACTCCTCTAAGAGGAGTGTTGCACGCTGGACGCATTCTCTTGTGTGAGAATGCTCACATGTTAGAATTCGAGAAATGTCTAGAACAGGGAGAAGATGAAACTTCCAGAACATTCTGTTATGTCCCGATAATCCTTCCAATGTTACGTTGAACGAGAGCACTCATAAAATGTTTGAACCTCCCGGTGCCGAACTTCGAAGTTTGGGCTGCATGCGCTGTCACGCCTGTCAGGTTAGAGCAGTGTAATTAAACCCAGGTGAAAAAAATTGGTATTCAAATTTTTTACTAAGCTTTAACATACTGTTGCTGTTAAGGATGTGATTAAAATAACATAGGAAGGAATTCTATGTTTGAATGCTGAGAAAATGAAGGAGGTTGGAACTATGAAAAAGAAAAAGAAACCACATCCAATGTTTTAGGCAAAGTGGGCTACTTAGAGAAAAGTGCCAAACGCTTCAAGTTAAAAATAACGTTTTTTGGAAAATGAGTCCACTGTTACAGGTAAGATGTTTTCTTCAGTAACAATACCAATATTGACTGCCGCTGCAGTTCTAGCTTCGACAACTGGCACGATTTCGTTTCTTTAACCACAACAATTCACTATTCCCAGAGTATCTGAAAGTTTGGACGTGGGAGAAAATGTGTTTCGAATGTTAAGAATAATACAAATCAACACTGAGAAACTTGATGGTTCAAGTAATAACACTATCAGTTACTTATCAAGACAAAGCCCCTATGAGACGAAAGAAGTTAAAGGGGGTCTATACAAATACCTACTGTAGACCCACAGAAGAAGGCAAGCAAGAGGAATGTGTAACGTAATCACTTTTGCTGTCCCAACGGCGTTTATGTTCGCCTTCCCAGTATGCCAAGGATGGGCATATGAATAATATGCATAATACCTATCACTACAGTTCCTACAACAAAAATTAGATCTGGCAGCATGGGTGACTCATATGCACTCTCATACACTCATTTCCTAGTAAACAGATCCACTAACAGAGCAGATAAACAGTTCTAACACCTCTCCCCTTTCATTTAGCTCTTGCCTTCATGTGGTGGGTACACAGTATTTCATACTTCTTATGTATTTTAATAGAAAATGCATACATTTAAGTTCTTTAACACATAGAGGTGATAGAGTGAAACATAGCATGTGGTTACCACAAAATTGGGACATAATGACTGCATTTCTTGAACTCCCGAAGAGGAAGCTCCTCCATGCGTTTACAAGATGTCAAGCGCGAGGTGATACTTCGTGCGTTGTTTAGGAGAGAGTTTATTCCTAGGTTTTGAATTACACGATATATAAGACATATATACACTAACTTGGGATGTAAAGTGAAAAGAATGCAGTGGTCATAAGCAGGAAGCAATGTTGGCGGTGTGAAACGACAATGGCCCGCTAAACAATACAGAGGCAGGACGTTTGGGTTGTGAATCTAGTTAGCTTACCAAACTAATGTTGTGGCGGAGGACAAAGGGCAACGTTCCGACATAATGTTTCATTTAGAATGGACAACATTCAGGTAGTGAGCCAGTAACACTATCATATACACAAGGAGGCAAATTAGGACCAGCCCGCCCGCCCGCCAAGAACATCCATTTGCCGCTGCAAAGCAAATACCACGCGATTTAAATTATACGTAAGTAGCGTTTCTCTTGGCCATTAAGTTAAACGGCTGCCTCCAACAAAACAATCCAATCTAGAGTAAAACTTCAGCTCCGACATGAAATACGATGTAACGCGTTTTCAACTTTGTCTTTCCAAGTCAAACGAGAAAGGTAAACTGTAAGGAAATTAACTGTCTGTTCTTAACATTAAAACTAACCAGGCGCGTTCGAAACCCATTGTGGATAATTATTAAGCAAATGTATTGTAATTCTAAAAGAGATTCCTACATGACTATATAGCTACTGCGCAGGCGCGTGATAGATTTAAGGACTTGTGCTTTTGGTCTTGCAGTTGATTGACATTATTTTAGAACAATCGAACAATATTTTTACATTTTATACTACTTCCTAACGAGATTTCACGGAAATACAGGTTTTTAGGCTCTCTGAATCTAAAGAAAACTTTTTCTAGGCGAAGGTTAATAAGTGCACCTAATTTTCGTTCAGTAAATAGCATAACTCAATATATTTTTTTCAATTTACGCCCTCCAACGTTAAATCATATCGGACGATGAATGAAATGGGTGAAATGGTGCTCAAATGAGTCCGGGGCCCATGGAGCTTAGAGTTACCCGATATTCGTATATCAGGATAAGGGAAAACCCTGGAAAAACCTTATCCAGGTAACTCACCCTGAGCGAGATTCGAACTCGGGACCTCTTGAACGTGAGGCAGTACCTCAACATTGCATTGGTATTTAAGTTAGGCATCTTCCATGAATATTTTAGGAAATTCGTTCCCCAATCACCAAACTGTACCTATTACTTTTCTCAAAAACTGTACGAATCATTTTGATCTAAGTATCATATGTTCAAATATTTACACGACAAATCAAATATGTATCTTCCATTTTCTGAGTGCAACCTATTATGCCCTTTTCATTTTGCTTGCACTTTGCATACTTACGAATCGTAAGATCAAAACATACTACGCAAAAATGTAGATTTCTAAAATCTCACAATTTATGTCAAATTCTTTCCCTCTGGAGTTAGCTAATTCCGAGTTATTTTTGTTGTTGTTTTGAGTTTTCCAAAAACTAATTATAGTTTTATAGTTTATAGATAAGTCCCTATATGTTTTTTCTTGCAGTCATGCAAAGAGCATAGCATGCTGTATCCTTGTACATAAAATGAAATTTTGAAGAGGTGAAAATAAAGTTTACCTAGATTATTAAGAAGTAGATACGAGAGGATGCGTTGTAAGAATTACTAAGTAATGTGGAGAACTTTTCAGAATTCCTTATTTATGGAATCAGGTGGCTCAAAACATGTGACTTACTTTTTGGATGGAATACAACGCTTCTCCCTACCTACTTCTACTACTTGGCAGAGAACGTTTATCATCAATTTCAAAGCAATTTTAAGACAATAAGCTTGTACCTACATATATGGCAAAACCTTGAAGTTTGGATAGCAAACTTCTGAAATCTAATGCTTCCCATTGCATTAGATTAAGAGCAGACAATTACACTTACTATATCTATGGAAGTGAGACATATGCAGAATAATTTCACGAGGAAACGCAAAGAACAAGGAACTCTCAAAGCTATGAAATGCGTTTAATCTGTCAGAAAGGCTGGAAAAGCATTCAATAAAAGAAATAGGTGCATTTCAAAAAACAGAACAGCACAAAGTCTCGGAAGAATATTTAATTATTGAGCGTAGTGAAGGGAGCATTTTCATGATGGGAAGATGCGTTTGACTGGAGGAAGCAAAGGCGGAAGAAATTAAACCATAAAGCGGATACCTAAACAATTATAAAGATGCGATTGCTGAGGTACAGAGGATTTACAAGTATGCATACCTACTGTTAGAGTAGAACAGCAATCTTGAAATCTAAATTATTATATTTGTTTAGGAGTTTTACTATTTGGGATATTATGCGCAATGAACTCCCACTAATGAGCTGCTGATTCCAGCCTCCAGAGAACAGTTGTGATTTGGCACGGAGCTGTGTTTACAGCTTAAATCCTATTTTCCTGTTTCTTAAACCTTGATCTTCTGAAACCTATTCTTTCACCCTCTCTGTCCTTCCTCCTTCGCCTGGTTGGTTATAATCTTCGCAAATGGAGGTTGGCCGTACTGCAGACTTCAGCCAATCCTAAGCTTGCTCCGCCTAGCAGCGCTGCCGAATGTGGTGCACGCATCTCGCGCGCCTGAACTGAGAACATTATATTAATTACGCTGGCATAAATGTTTGAAAACTGACAGATGCCAATCTTATGATAAGAAAGAATTTTATTTCCTGATAATGATCCTGTCTCTACGATACTTAGAACACGAGCGATGCACGTTTTACCTGCGCATGGTTATGGTTAAATGTTACAGATAAATATTTGAAATATACATATGCCAATACTATAATAAGAAATAATTTTATTTTCTGAACATGACCGTACAAAAATCCTGTCTCTACGATACTTAGAACACGAGCGATGCACGTTTAATCTTCACATGTTTATGGTTACCCAACATACATCAATTCAACACAGATAAGCCTGAAAAACAACGCCATTCTTTCCTCAAAGCATAAATAAATAGTGCATTTACTATGAAAACAGAAGTCACACAGTTTGAAATAATCTTCGTTTTCGAGTAGTGGCGGTTTATTTTGTTAAAGTGAATGGCATCGTTAAATCCTGTGTCGAACTCAAGCTGAAATATTGTTAATATTACATTAAATTGTTATATACACACATTTTTTGTTTTTGCTGTCCAAGTACGTGAACATGTCCCTCGAAGCTGGGACAAGTGATATTTCGATCATCAAATGTGAAGTGATTCCTTCTCAGGCCAGAAAAATTATATTTAATGGCAACAAGTGTTTACGAAAGCTCTTTAATCTAGAATATAGGACAATTGTAGATTTTTAAAAAACCCAGCAATTAATTTTGGAAGTGTAGGTGGCGTACACATAATGTCACGAATTTATAGTGAAACAGCTTCATCAATGAAAAAAGGAGCGTGCCTGTATTTCAATCTCTGGGAAAGAGTCACAAAGTTGGAAAGCGAGTTACTGGATTGGAAGCCTTGCTTGCTGTTCCACTGCTGCGACGTGTGTCAAGGTAAGATTTTAATGTTTCAGGAATATTTAATGTGTTTTTCATTTTGGGAAAACAGGCACAACCTTTACTGGCGGGTAAAACGTGTACCTCTGCTGGTACACCCACCACGCTTGGCACAACAGAGCTCCGCCTGAGCATTGGCCAGCATTCATATGCCTTCAACTTCTACGAGCGGTATAATGTACAGCTTAGAATTAAAAACCCTGTGTAAGATCAATCCATAAAAGTGATATAAACACTATCTTCATAGATTCACGTGCTTTTATTACTTTAGAGGCAGATTTAAACCGAAGAACTCTCTTATTTGTTGATAGGAAATCACGTATATTACGCATGTGTTAATTCTGTTGCGCACTATACTTAACTCATATGATTATGAAAATATAAACTTAAAATTATGTTTGATTTTATTAAGAACTTTTAAGAATGTATTAATAGAAATGTTAATAGAAATGATCATTTTATAACAATCCTCAAGAATTCGAAGTGGTCTACTTTACACTAGTCCATCAAACTGAAAGAGGAAATTACTAGTTTCTAGTTAGTCGGTAAATCAAATCTTGTTTTGAAGTAACACAAGTTGTTTAAATCACTTCTAAGCGATAAATATCAATTCGTATTGTACTTCATGGAGGTCATCACAACAAAGTAAAATACAACTATTAAAGCACGTGGATAACTTATCTAAGCACTAGAATACAATAACAACAATACTGTAACTGTCTGCTGGTGTCCATAGCTGCTTCGGCATTGTGATTCGTTTATCACGTTCTAATTTGTTGTATTCACTAGCATGACAAGTGCCATAGTGGCACTGGAGGTTATATTTTCGTATGACATTTAGGACCTTATTGCATATTAAACATCGCGCAGCATTATCAAATGGTGTAAAAAAACTACACCTTCTCCTATGACGGGTTAAATAACGTTGGGGTAGAAGATCATGAACATGTAGCCATCTTGTACACAACGTCCATATACAGGTAACTAACGAGCCTATACTGATCACCCCACGCGCTATAGGTAGCCTCCCTCTCTCCACTCCTCTCGCACTACAGTGCATTCGCTGGTGCACTGCTTACCCGATACATGTTTTAGCGTGTCGTGAAGACCACTGCTAGAAGTATTCCAAATAAAAACCCAAGTGGAACACGACTTCTACCCAACCAAAGATTATTTGCTTTCAGTTCAGCAGTTACGTCCTACAAGATAATGCCCCGTACATAACAGCTGCAATTAACACCAACTACCGACAATGTGAATGTTTTAAGAGTTTTTGCTGATATTAATGCCAACTGAACAAACAGAATATCACAAGAGGTAACCAAAGGGCACTATAATGGCCGAAATATGGGGGAAGGGAGAAATGGCTTCTGCTGATACCTATGGCTTGCATCTTCTATAAATAAGCAACTCATTTATATCCTGCAATGACCTGTTCCACGACAGCAGTCAAAGGTGACTGCACGAGATAGGGGGAAGCAAAGTTATATGAAACTCTATTTAAGGGTAGCAATGTGTTGTGGATATTTAGAACTTATTACTTCTTTGTAGTAGCTAGAGAACGTGTTACGTATTGGGTATAGTCTATACCAAACCTTTATATTGAAATTTCTAACTGGTTTGCAGTCCCCTAAATAAAAAGGAGGGATCAACTATATATGGGTTGTTTGCTAATATAACTAGAAAGCCTAAGTGTCAGATTAATACCAAATTGGGTTAGACATTCAATATTTTCCAAGGATACAAAACAGGTATTTCCAAGAAATTTCCCCGGCTCAAGCATTGTTTAAATGGAAGTACTCTCTTTCTTGAACAATTTTGGACAACTTTGACAAATGGGTAAAATAAAAGGGATAGACACATGGGCAGGAACAATGTAGCTGTTGAAATTGCTTTTGAATTTTTTGTGTATACGAATTTATAATCTTTTTCGGAGGGGATTCGGCACTGCGGCCAGTCTTGGTCTATTGTATCTTACGCCCCCAAGTGGAGCATCTCCGGGAGGAAGGATGAGGCGAGAGGAGACAGAGGGCAGCCGTCCCAAGGGGCCACTGCAGTGCAGAGGGCAGAGTCCCCACATTTTACTCAGATGGAAACCTCTCCGGAAAGCCGGAACAACGGGCATTCCCTGTACAGTGCTCCGGAGACGGCCCCAACTTTCGATTCGGAGCCCGCAACTGACCTACCGGAGGAGGAAGTGATTCACCCAGAGTATATAATTCTGCCATGCACCGCCGAGACTCCTGCCGACGCCTGCCGACACTTTTACCATAAAAGAGACCATCAGATGAGAGATGATATGAAATGATAATGGAGATGAAATGGAGGGACATGAAGTTCGGGGGATTTAATTAAACTATCCAGCATTCACCTAGCGACCCGGGTAAACACCGAAAATAACTCATGGCCGCGGTTGGCCACGGGAATCGAACCCAGGCCTCCCGAATGCGGGCCACAGACGAAACCGCCTGGACCATCCCGCTCAGTACGAATTTATCATAAAACGTTTTTATGGAATATTAGGTTCCTAGTCGTTTATTTGTTCTCTTTTCTGGCAAAGAGAATGACATTTCAAAACCAACCTATTGCAATGCAATTTTTAAATATCACTGTTAATTCAGTTTCCTGTATTATGCATATAAAGAAGTAATGAAGATCTTTCTACAAGGACTTGAAATAATTCAGTTGTTTTCGTTGGTGGCACTCGTGCTGAAGATCCGTGGTTCGATTCCGACCTTTTAGAATTATCAGACCGAAAGTGGTTAGAGGTACAAGGTAAGCAAGAGCTGCAAATACTTTAATTCCAACGTCATCATCGTCATCATCCTATCATCAAAGTAACAGACTACGTTTTCGGAGTGCCTCCACCTCAGAAACAGATGTAATCATTCCATTTGTGCAATGAGATAAGTGCAAAGGTCACGCACGCTCCATGTATAGGGAGCGTTAGAGACGATGCATTGACAAAGACATCTGCAAACTCAATTAATTAGTTAATTAATAGTAAGTAAAAGGAAAAATAAGTATATTAAGAGTAGCTACTGAACTGATTTAGAAATAAACGATAATGTACGGTCAGTTATGAGTCAGTTAAACACACAGTAATAATAATAACAACATTTCTCTCTCACTTGCACTACTTCTCCTGCATTAAATCTTTCCATTGACATGTGTACAGTTTGCTACTAGGTATATTTAATAATTCTGGATTCATTTGAACTTGAACATTTCCATTCTACGCAGCGAAAGTGATAGACGTTGGCACTAAAAATGAACCAGTTAGAGTCAGATATCGAGTATAGTGTGTAATATATCTCTGAGAATTAAATGACCACGGAAGCCCATTCTTGCTGAGTGCCAGTCCATCATTATCGTTGGAAGGACGTCAGCGACTGTTAGAGTAACGAAAGTGTGACCTCACTACAAGACTGCGGTTCGACGCCGGGTTTGGCCGCATTACTAAATCAGATGGTGGCAGCAGACTTGGTGCGAGAAAAAACGTCGTCTTATTTGTCACTACAGACGGGCAAATGGTTTTGCTGGCAAGAACTTGCATCAACTAGCCCCCCTTCCCTTCCCTCTTGTAGGATTTAGGACAGAAATCCTGCAACATCATTGCAGGCATTCAGAACTCCAGCAAGACTTTTGTCCTGTAGAAAATTAAAACAAAGAAACCCTCGCAGATAAATGGGCAATAAGAAAGGGAAACTTTTAATTGCTACAACATTCTTCCAAGTCTATAATTTACATTTCTTAAATGAAGCAACACAGTGATGTCAATTGGCGTAGGACTCCAAGATGCATTTTGGCAAAATTTAAACTTCTAGAAACAGATCGTACATTCTCTTGGTCTGAGATCTAGTTACAAAACTAAACCTTTTTCTTATAACATGTCCCGCTGTTCCTTTTCGTTTCAACTTTCTCCAGACTGGTTAATGTACACATAAATACTATATTTATTTTCAAACTTGTTACTGTCACCGATGACATTGTTGTGCTGCCACGACAAGCCGGAGCCGGGCGCGTGGGCAAGAGAGAAAGAGACAGAGAGAGGTTATGGAGCGCTCGAACTATTGTTGTTGCCGAGAAATTTCTCGGAAGGTCTATAACTTACAAGAAACAAAGACTGGGAGGTATGAATACCAGCAAAGTATTAGAAGCGGCAGCTGTGTGATGGTTATTGCGACAGTCAACGTTTGAAGTGTACCATAGTGTTTTCTTTCATTTGTTTTCGTGTGGCGGAGCACCAAATCGACCTTGAAGACTATGATTGTTGGTTTCGCGTCTTTTTGCTGGGTGTTGTTTTGGATTTCTGCAGGCCGTATTTCTGAATCTACATGACCCACGCAGTCACAGTATTTATGTTCGTGCCTTCCTACGAGGCATCAAGAAGATTTTCAAAAAATTTGCAACCCTAAACAAGTTTTAAGATGGAAATTTTTTGAAAATGTTTGTTTTCTGAATAATCGCTAAAGAGTTTGATTAAAACTCCGTGTGCTGTGTGACAAATAAAATACACATATCCAGTTTTCTGTAAGTAGCCTTGAATTACACTTCATTCGGAAGAAATTTTGTATCACTAGTAAACGTTGAGCAACAAACAAAAATGGAAAATCTCTTAAAATACTTAATTTTTTATCAACGACCCTTTTTGTGGCATCAGCCATTTCCAGATATGCACTATGATGCAAAGTTCTTTTCACATCAATTACTTATGCGCCACTTTGATGCACGCTACCGACCAAGGGTTGTCAATATTGATGCACCTTATTTTTACGTTGTAAATTTTGAAGCAGTGTGGCCTATTCTCAGGGTAGAGCAAAAGTTCCGTCAAAGGGTATGCGTGGATATGTATGGGAGTAAGGATGGTTCAAGTTTCAGACTGGTTTAATGACTGCTTCTTTTTATCATCACATCAAACTTGAAGTTGCCGACCAAGGGTTGCCCATATTAGACTGTTTAGACTTAACGTATGTAGAATGCTTATTACTCGATAATACTTGATTCGTTATTTACGTAGAAACCGTCAGATATCTTTTCTCATCGCTTCTGGTCTGCCTTCGCCCAAAACAGAAGCAGATGACCGTCTTAATGGGCCGCCAGCCACTTCAGCTGCGTTCCACTTTCATCCTTCGAAGCCTGTCTTTATTCACAACAAAACTCCTTTTGTGACTATTTTGTCCATCGTGATTATTAGTCTCGGTCATGCCATTATTAAGGGTCCGAACAATGCCTTTTCAAACGAAATCAAGTGTTATGCACTGATAATCCGTGCTAAGAACCCTCTTTCTCCTGTGTCTTTTTTAAATGAATCAACCAACTGCACCTATTCGTGTTGTAACAAATACAAAATGCTCCTTTTAAATCCATTAGTGTTGGTTTAAACTGTGCAGTACCTTGCCATGGAAAGAGTATGGAATTTTAAATCCATAAATGGTACTTTTAAACGAGTCGATCTCCTTTCTCACTGTTGTACTCACAACGAAATGTAAATAAAGCTAAGATATGTAAGCACACCTAAGCATACATATGAAAATAAATGTTAATGACTAGAGAAAGTCACATGAATGTAACACGTGAGTTTTTTCCTATCACATCTTGATAGTTCTAAAAAGATTCAATGCATTTCAAACATCGTCGCAACTCTGTAACTTCTGTGATTTTTTTTCTTGTCTTGTTTTAGAACTATCTAGTCTTTGCAATGTCTCTACGAGAAGCTACGAAAAGCGCTGATAGAGTAAAAAAGAAATTGACCACAATATATCGGTCTATTTCAGGATATTTCAGCACATGATAGCATCTCCGGAAAGAGGACAAAGAAGGGACATTTAATTGCCTTTACGTTCCTCAAGCTGGTTTCCTGGTGCAGTCGGAGATTCTTTTGTTGTGGTCGTCCTGACAGCGTGGTTCTTCGCTGCCTTTATTCTCCTTCAAGTAGCTTTGCCCATTAGTGAGATTCAGCGTACCGATATCACGAATATGTTATCATTGCATCCATGACTTTCCCATCTTAATATAATTCACGGAGAAAATAACTTACAAATTAAGTGCTATAGCGGGAATTTAAGGATCCGTAGATCAAATCTATGGCATTTAATTTTTCAGTTGATTTTCCTGATTTTTTTTCTTTTAGTTATTGACGTTACTGGTTATTATTTATGAAGTACCCTGTTTCTGATGGCTTGGACAAGCAGCGACAGCAGAAGCAGTAGCAATAAAGATGTTCGACAGCAAACTGAATACAAAAATAGTTGATAAAACATGCATGAGTTATAAAGCTCAATTAATTATCTAGAAAAAATACGAGCAAGACAGAGATTGTGTGAGATAATTGCAGTGCGAAAACGATGGTCGTTTTGTACCTTTGATGTAATTATGAAGTGATTAAAATAAAAGAAACATGTCGATCTTTTATGTAATTTTAATCACTTTTCCCTGTTTCATCTAGTAGGCATTATGCATCATTAGCTCTTTCAATGCTACTTTTTTATTTTGAATTCACAGACGAGCAAATTTCCCCACATTACAGTTTTTACCAACCGCTAATAATGAAGAGGAAAATACACGAGAATACGTCTCCTATAATCCCTAGTGGAATCGAAGCAGAGATTATCTATATCAATAAAAATGAATGCAGGAGTAAAATAACAGCTCTCAATTATCTGTTTTTCAGCATCATGCTTTAAAACTATCAATTACTCGTATGTTTGGTGGCGTCATTAGTTGAAAGATTATATATTGCTCTCTGCATGGTTCGTTACCAATCGGTGTACGAGTAAAGCCTTCTCTAAACTCCCAAAAATACATTGCTTTAAAATTTAATCCAAAACTACTCTCTTTCGGGAGGTTCAAAGGTCGGTTTTCGTTGAAGGAAATATAATTCCCCTTTCAGTGCATTTCTATTCGTGATTCATGTGTATTTGTAGTTTGCGTGGTGCAGGGCAGTACTGGCGCTTGCTCAAAGGAAACAATATTTTCGATTAAGAATAGGCCACTCGAAAATCAGCCACAGCTATCTTCTGGAGAAGGATCACCGACCTATCTGTCAGCATGGTGACACCCAACTCACGGTAAAACACATCGTCGTGGAATGTCCGCTGCACAGCCAATGAAGACAGCACTACCGGATACCAGTATAGTATTTAATATTGTTTTAGTTTTTCTGAGTAGATAGAATTTATTAGATATTAGATTTTTTTGTTTTGTTATAGGCTTCTTTTCTTTCACTTTTGTTTTTGTAATTAATCTGAAAAAATTATGTATATTATGTATATTTTAGAAATAAATAGAAAATTTAAATATACCCCGGTATAGTTTTACGAGGTGTTGGGGTGGTCTATTGAGATTTTTTTTTATTTTACTACCAGATACCCAATGATCTCCAAGAAGCATCCAGTGTATATGAAGTTAAAAAGATAAATATGTATAATCATATACAATGTTCAGTCAGTTGTAATGTTAAGATGATTATGTTTCTCCTTGCATTGCTTTTTATTGTTATGTATACTTTATTGTACAACAAATGTTCTTTAAAATGTTTTAAATGGTGTAAAGTCGCGATATGACTTCCAGAGTTAAAGCGACTATTAACAAGTTGAAATAATAAAAAAAAAAAAAAAAAAAAAAAAAAAAAAAAAAAAATACATTCCTTCTCGACACTATAATTATTTCATATCTTCCCTACAGTGTACTTTAAGTTAATAGACAAAACATTTTCAAATATTTTTTCATTGGTAGTTCGTTGTTTATATAAGAGGGGTAGAGGTATTAAAATTCAATATCTTAAGGGAGAAAGATCTTCAACTGCTTTTAAAATGGATAATTTTCTCTTATATTGTATTTTTAAAACAAATTAAACAGAAAATTATGATTAAGATATTATGTTTAGGATACTCTATGAGTAGCCTGTTCTATTCGAAACAATTTTTCTACCTAATTTATAAATTACATGGGATAGACTTGTTTACTGAATTAGAAATTCACATAAACTTTAGCAGCATTAACCATTTTCAAGATATCCACTACTAAATACATTATCATACACCATTTAAAGCACCAATCACCATTGTTTCCTATGATCTAGAATAAACATGGAATTTCAAAGCCAAGAGACAGCAAGTCGCTTTTTAAAGATTAATCTACCGCTCAAAGCATCTGCATTCCTCTTGGTTTAAAACACTTTCTGCATAGGCTTACGTCAATTAGCATGAGGTTTATTTTTTTTTTTCTAATATGTTACAATCACACAACTCTGTCGTCTATCATTTATTTCTATGGCTACTGCAAACTATATCTATCACAGCTTAGTTTTCTACCTAATTCCTGCTAATCTAGATAAACCTGTGCAGGTGCAGTTTCAAAACACAAACATATATACACACACACACACACACACACACACACACACACACACACACACACACACACACACACACACACACACACACACACACATACACACACACACAACTTTTACTAAAAACTTCCTTTTTTAACCAGTGGACCTATTTCTGAAATTTCTATACCGATATTTTGGCTGGAGTACAATAATTTCTGCATCAATTTAAGTATATGATGGAGAAAGTGATAAGAAGGCACAGGGATTCTTGAACAATTGGCATTAAATTATCAACACTCAAACCATTTTCCTACAAAGAAATTGGACAACAGCGTTCAAGGCTACTGATGGAGAAAGCCTGTTCGAGTGTTGTACACACACGACGAAAAAGAAACTGCGACAAATGTGGCGGTTGGTGCCTGCGACATCTCTACTTATAATTTAGTAACAGTTGAACTTTATTTATTCCCTGTATTTAATGCTAAAAAACTCGTATGCTGGTAAGAATAATGTCGCGAACCCATTGTTGCGACTGGCGGCCGACGCAAACAAAGGGGCACATAGTGCAGCGCGGAGATAAAAGGCTTGCCGAAACAGATAAAGTTAGATGACTGGAAAGTTCGTGTTTCGTCTGGTGCCGTCTTACAGAACATTCCAGAAACTTCTGGAGCCATGAATGGGAGCTATAAAAGAAGCCGCGAGTCGTAATGAGAGAGTGGTAATCGGAACTGATTCGTGTGCCTGCAACTGTCTTTTGAAAGTGGTCAACAACCTTGTCGATTGTATTTGTGTATGTTACGTAATTCTGCTACTGTAAGGGTTGACCAAACTGTGTTTCTACGGATATAAAGAGCATTTTTTATTTTCTGCAACTTGGACTTTTAATTCTACGAACCCACAAAGTCACAACAATTTGTAGAAGATATACGTGCAGGTGTTTCAGAATTTGACCGTAAAACTTTAAAGGGTTATAGAGTGCTGTTGAAGGGACAATTTAAAATATGACAATTATGGTTCCAGAACGAATCATTTTGTGCAATAAATTTTAGCCAGTACCCCACTGATACCACCTCACTTCTAAAACGCATACTTGTGTGGCCAGTGGTAAAGAGTAAAGTGACAAAGTAAAGTACGGCGTCGAGTTCCAAGTTCAAGACCCGCTTTTCCTTTACTTTACTTTTCTATTTTCATTCTTCTAATTGTTGATTATGGAAGGTATGGAGTACTGCACTGCTCCGTTTATTACCGCTGCGGTCAAATAAAAGTCACTGACTGGAGAAAGACGCGTTAAAGTAACTTATCAGGTACTTTAGCAAGCAGTTTTAGGGCAAGAGTGCTTCTTTGTAGGGGCCGGGGGGGGGGGGGAAGGGAGCTCTGAAAATATCCACTACGCCAATGCAGCTTACACTCATTGCGAGTGTTATTGCCGATAGAGAAAAGCTGTACAAGGTTGTGGTGACGCGTTACATCTTCCCCTTTCTTGATACGCAACGGAAATTTGGACATCTTGTGGAGCCGCTAGGTCCCCTCAGGATGTGGCACATAAGACTCTCTTGTCACCCAGTCCGTTCATTTCCATGCTGTCAAGTTACAGCGTTTTGTCACACAAGTGTAGCGGAAGACACAAGACGAAGGAAAGAAAGAAAGGAAGAAAGCACTAACCCCACCCACCGCCACCACCGCCGCCGCCGAGCCTCGGGGGAGAAGTGGGAAGGATCATCCACCAGGATTTTATGCTACAGACTTGAAGAGAGAGTGGGATTGGATCGGGGTAAGGAAATGACGTGCGCTCTTAGGTAGGGATGAAATAGGAAACCTCTACCATCAACACGACGTTTGGTGAAATACAACTACAACGCTTCTGTCTGCGGTGAATTTCTTTCTCCCAAATATTTAAGCTTTCTACAATGTCGCTCTTATTACTGTTAAATATTATTTGGTTCTTGTGTTTTTAGAAGACATTGAATAAAATAGGAAACACTTAAAGAAAACAAAACTTGTTGAAACGCTTTGAGAAATAATGCGAACAGCTTATCAGATGAACCCTATTTTCTGATTTGTTTTCTTACCGCACTGAACATGTCTTTTGTTTTCTATTTGCCCCAGCTTACTGCTATTAGTCAACAGACACTCCGGGAGTTCCGTTTAAAATGATGTTAGACATCCAAAGGAACAAATTGTTGGTGCGCAACAACGGTTCCAGAATTACAAGGATATCTCGAGTTAGTAGATGTATCTACCAACATGACAGCACACAAAGTTCGTTGGAAAGCTACTAGTTTAAACACAATTGTGTGAAATCGATAAAAGTGACAGAAACCACCTCTGAGAGGATTCAAACTGATTGCTTTTTGAGAATGCAGTCATGGAAAACGCTGCACAGTGTTTCTTTTCTTGTTCGTTGTCTAATGATTTGGGGGTGTACCTCTTATAGGGTGATTCCAGATTTTTGGGTGGAAATGATGTAGCTCTAACTTTCTGTTTCCATAAGAGTTATATAAACAGTTGATGTTTATTTTGAATGACCACTTCTAAAGGGAGGCGTAGCACTGCCATTCAGATTATATTCTTTTGGCTAGTCGAATGTTTTCCTTATGGAGGATTCCGTAAAGCCACGCGGGGAACCCAGTAGCTCCTATGCACAAGCAGTCTTTCAGAAATCTGACATGGGCATTCACGACTATTCAATTTTTTGTAGAAATTTTTAACCCGGCGCTTCGCTGGGAAGCAAGTGTAGACAAAATAGATTGACCTGATTCCCCTATTCTGTAGGTGTTTATTGTAACCATAAAAGACAGAAATGTTTGCCATGCCCTACACAAGCTTAGGGTAGGCAAGTGTCTTGAAAGGGCGTAACTGGACTGTGAAACTCAAGAACTAGGAAGGGCATAGTAAACTACATAAAGTCAATATACCTTACATGACAGAGGTGCTATTATCAAATCTTTAATCACACAGGACAATGCAGAAAAGGAGACCTGCACAAAGCTAAGATACTGGACCAATGTAAACCATAAAATGCGGTCAGAGTAATCAACCTTGATAGCATTAATAATTAACATAAACTTTGTATGTTGTCCGGATTACAATGTCTTTTCTTACATAGTCTATGCGTTTTGCCTGATGGGATTGTGGCATTGTCACACTCGTTACGGCCATCGCTTGATTACAAGGGTTCAAAAATGAAGATAGGTACGAATAAAGCTGTGTGAAAGTCTGTACCTAACAGGAAAGCATTGTTTAACGGTAACTTGTACAATACAGTGAGCTAGAACTGCAACTTCTGTTAAGCACCTGTTTAAGTATGAATACTTCATAAACAAGCCAATGTTTTCATAAGCCTTGCGGAATAGGGTCGAAAGGTACAAGTGAACTACGTGACGATCAAAAAGACTGAAAGCGGAAACTGTATGTTTTCGGTATCTGGGGACTCATTGTTAAACAATGATACAGTCTATTTTTGCCTGGCCTCAGAGTTTACTACCAATTGATACCAAAATTAAGGGATGCAATGTATAAAGAATCGTAATGGATTTCAAAAGAATGTATATTTGTGTGAACGTGTGCAGGTGCAGTTGAGTCGAATAGCAATCGTGTTGAATAGCTGTTTCAACAAAAGAAACGTAAGAAACAATGTTCTTAGCAGGTTTCTAAAGGGTAAGCACTTGATTCTGTTTGAAAAGGTATTCTTCGGACCCTTAATAATGGCATGATCGAGACTAATAATTACAATGGATAAAATAATTACAAAGGGAATCTGTGTGAAAAGAGGGCTTCCAGAAGTGAAAGTTACACACCCACGCAGAGCTGTGTATAGTGTGAGGACAGACAGTTCGTGGCGTGAAGCCGATTAAAGCAGTCCTCTTCTTCTGTCTTGGTCGAAGCAGATCAGAACCGGTGGGAAGATCAGTCGGTTCATACGTAACTAATTAAGTATTATCGAGTAATAAGCATTACACCTACAGTGACTCTAAAAAGTGATATATTGGTAACCCTTGATCGGCAACTTCAAGTTTGATGTAATGATAAAAAGAAGCAATCATTAAACGGGCATTCCAGTGTCATTAGAACCATCCTTACTCATATATATCCACGCACACCCTGAGAGAAATCTCATTGCTCAACCCTGAGCTACCCATATTATTCGTTACAAACTGTAGCGTCAACGTGGAACTGTGCGACACCCATTTTATTTGCTGCATCACAATATTAAAACTTTAACTATTGGTTGAAGACACAGCATTTTCGTGTTTCTATTTCCTAATCATTATGTACCTTAACGTGCACAATTTTGTTTTATAGCTTACAATGTTTGTTTCATGGATCGATGTTGTTTGCGGATATACCAATGCAATGCACCATTACAACAGTGACTCTGTACTGGCACGGAGTCAGGTCGTTAAGGCATGGGAGGTCTACTATACATATACAACTTGGACCATCTTCTCTGAGAAAAGGAATGTCAGCCCTCGAACATTTCCTTCCTACATTTTCTTTTCCAACCGTTTCATTTAATACATCATCAGTGTCCATCGTCGTTGTTGCCGGTGCAGAAAGATTAATCGACACTTCTTAAAAGTATGTTGCTTCTGGTGAAAAATGATACCAATTTGTAGAGCTTTGCACGAGATAACATCAACATTTTAGATTTTTTTGGACATAAAATACAATCTCTGCATACCAAGCAAACTTTACCAACGTTAACTAGTACTTCGTTCCAAATAGGCTGTTTTCAGTAATCTCTGAGCTTGAACTTGTATATCTAAACCCTTACACCTATATACTTAATGTTTATGTTTCAAATTGATTCTACCCATCTCTCGCCTCTTAACTCTTAAGTGTCTACAGAAGCAAGTTCTCACTTTCCGTCTTGCCAACTTGCCGCGCAGGTATCGACTCTAGAATGTATTGCATTCACAAGTTGGCACTACAGGGAGAACGACGGCGCGGCAAGAAAAGAGACCAACAAAACGGGAGCGAAGACGACCTAAAACAAAAGTGGGTTTTGGCAGCTGATGGTGTTGTTTGGAATGGGATTCTACTCACACAATTTCTGGCTCAAATCTTCCTCACCCATCCTCCTTTTAACACCCTCCACATCTGCCCCCTCGTCCCGTGTACCTTGGCGAGCTTCCCGCAACATGCTAAAGGAAGAGGATAAAGACAAATGGAGAGATAGAGGATATGCGGGGTGAGAAATGTAGGGACAAACTCGCGATATTGCGAACATGACTTAGAGGCACGTTAAACAGTAAACTTGAGTCCACAGCAGAAAGGGAAAGAGAAGAAGAGGCGCCGATAAAACTTGAGTTACTAGGGAAATGACTCAAAAGGATGGGAGCTCTTGATACCTACCAGGCAGAAAGGGACGTAGCTTAAATGCGATAATACGAACGTATGAAACATATTCTCATGTAATAACCAGCAAAGGTACTAGCTTATAGGGGCAGTTATACATTTCCAGAGTAAACGTTCTCTTTTGTAACCACTTTTAAAACTAACCCTTAGATCAATAATATACTGCATTACATTCAAGGTTTTTTTTTTTTTTTTTTTTTTTTTTTTTTTTTTTTTTTTTTTTTTTTTTTTCCTTCAATCTCTTACATTTAGATCATACTTGCTTTTAAGAGATGCTCAGCTCGATTCTCCTCGTGGCTCCCATTTTGAGTATGGATTTTGTTCACGTTATTTCCATTTCGGTAGATGAATGCAAGGATGGTTCCTCTATACCCTCTTCCTATACAAACCCTATTCTTTTCGTTTATTTAATCTCATATGATAAAAACTTGTACAACCAGGTGACAGCGGAGAAAGGGCACATGGATATTCAGATACGGTCACCGTCTGGCTTTCCCCTTCATTTCTTTTTCCTAGAGGTTATGTTGGAAGTACAAAAGGGCCTACTATGGCATAAATTCTGTGGTTCTGTGTTACAGTGTCTAGCATTCTCCTACACTCCACTTTCGTTTATTAGTCTAACTTCTTACTTCCGGACAGTTTGCCAATCAGTCTGTATTGTTTTCATGTCCATAAACCATTCAGGTTTAAATTTATTTTTGTTATTCTACAAATATATGATATATACCTCTATAAAGTATGGTATGAATTTCTATTAACCACTCCTACCATTATGGAAAAACAAGCTTACGTAACACTAGTCAGGATATCAACACCGTGTTTTATGTGTCTTAAGCCACAACAGTTGACTTCAGAATTGGTGAGATTTGGGTTAGGCTTGCAGGTCGTCAGCCTTGAAACGACATATCCAGATTATAAATATCATTAACATAAATAATAAACATGTGTAAATCAGTGTAAGCAATATAAATATTAAATCCATAACATAACGAACTGTAATTCGAAAAATTAAATTTACTATTATTGTTATTGTTATTAACCTTTATGAAGGTATACCAAGCAAAACAGAATTCTAAAAGATTAAGGTGGAGGTGGTAGTAGTAGTAGTAGTAGTAGTAGTAGTAGTAGTAGTAGTAGTAGTAGTAGTAGTAGTAGTAGTAGTAGTAGTAGTAGTAGTAGTAGTAGTAGTAGTAGTAGTAGTAGTAGTAGTAGTAGTAGTAGTAGTAGTAGTAGTAGTAGTAGTAGTAGTAGTAGTAGTAGTAGTAGTAGTAGTAGTAGTAGTAGTAGTAGTAGTAGTAGTAGTAGTAGTAGTAGTAGTAGTAGTAGTAGTAGTAGTAGTAGTAGTAGTAGTAGTAGTAGTAGTAGTAGTAGTAGTAGTAGTAGTAGTAGTAGTAGTAGTAGTAGTAGTAGTAGTAGTAGTAGTAGTAGTAGTAGTAGTAGTAGTAGTAGTAGTAGTAGTAGTAGTAGTAGTAGTAGTAGTAGTAGTAGTAGTAGTAGTAGTAGTAGTAGTAGTAGTAGTAGTAGTAGTAGTAGTAGTAGTAGTAGTAGTAGTAGTAGTAGTAGTAGTAGTAGTAGTAGTAGTAGTAGTAGTAGTAGTAGTAGTAGTAGTAGTAGTAGTAGTAGTAGTAGTAGTAGTAGTAGTAGTAGTAGTAGTAGTAGTAGTAGTAGTAGTAGTAGTAGTAGTAGTAGTAGTAGTAGTAGTAGTAGTAGTAGTAGTAGTAGTAGTAGTAGTAGTAGTAGTAGTAGTAGTAGTAGTAGTAGTAGTAGTAGTAGTAGTAGTAGTAGTAGTAGTAGTAGTAGTAGTAGTAGTAGTAGTAGTAGTAGTAGTAGTAGTAGTAGTAGTAGTAGTAGTAGTAGTAGTAGTAGTAGTAGTAGTAGTAGTAGTAGTAGTAGTAGTAGTAGTAGTAGTAGTAGTAGTAGTAGTAGTAGTAGTAGTAGTAGTAGTAGTAGTAGTAGTAGTAGTAGTAGTAGTAGTAGTAGTAGTAGTAGTAGTAGTAGTAGTAGTAGTAGTAGTAGTAGTAGTAGTAGTAGTAGTAGTAGTAGTAGTAGTAGTAGTAGTAGTAGTAGTAGTAGTAGTAGTAGTAGTAGTAGTAGTAGTAGTAGTAGTAGTAGTAGTAGTAGTAGTAGTAGTAGTAGTAGTAGTAGTAGTAGTAGTAGTAGTAGTAGTAGTAGTAGTAGTAGTAGTAGTAGTAGTAGTAGTAGTAGTAGTAGTAGTAGTAGTAGTAGTAGTAGTAGTAGTAGTAGTAGTAGTAGTAGTAGTAGTAGTAGTAGTAGTAGTAGTAGTAGTAGTAGTAGTAGTAGTAGTAGTAGTAGTAGTAGTAGTAGTAGTAGTAGTAGTAGTAGTAGTAGTAGTAGTAGTAGTAGTAGTAGTAGTAGTAGTAGTAGTAGTAGTAGTAGTAGTAGTAGTAGTAGTAGTAGTAGTAGTAGTAGTAGTAGTAGTAGTAGTAGTAGTAGTAGTAGTAGTAGTAGTAGTAGTAGTAGTAGTAGTAGTAGTAGTAGTAGTAGTAGTAGTAGTAGTAGTAGTAGTAGTAGTAGTAGTAGTAGTAGTAGTAGTAGTAGTAGTAGTAGTAGTAGTAGTAGTAGTAGTAGTAGTAGTAGTAGTAGTAGTAGTAGTAGTAGTAGTAGTAGTAGTAGTAGTAGTAGTAGTAGTAGTAGTAGTAGTAGTAGTAGTAGTAGTAGTAGTAGTAGTAGTAGTAGTAGTAGTAGTAGTAGTAGTAGTAGTAGTAGTAGTAGTAGTAGTAGTAGTAGTAGTAGTAGTAGTAGTAGTAGTAGTAGTAGTAGTAGTAGTAGTAGTAGTAGTAGTAGTAGTAGTAGTAGTAGTAGTAGTAGTAGTAGTAGTAGTAGTAGTAGTAGTAGTAGTAGTAGTAGTAGTAGTAGTAGTAGTAGTAGTAGTAGTAGTAGTAGTAGTAGTAGTAGTAGTAGTAGTAGTAGTAGTAGTAGTAGTAGTAGTAGTAGTAGTAGTAGTAGTAGTAGTAGTAGTAGTAGTAGTAGTAGTAGTAGTAGTAGTAGTAGTAGTAGTAGTAGTAGTAGTAGTAGTAGTAGTAGTAGTAGTAGTAGTAGTAGTAGTAGTAGTAGTAGTAGTAGTAGTAGTAGTAGTAGTAGTAGTAGTAGTAGTAGTAGTAGTAGTAGTAGTAGTAGTAGTAGTAGTAGTAGTAGTAGTAGTAGTAGTAGTAGTAGTAGTAGTAGTAGTAGTAGTAGTAGTAGTAGTAGTAGTAGTAGTAGTAGTAGTAGTAGTAGTAGTAGTAGTAGTAGTAGTAGTAGTAGTAGTAGTAGTAGTAGTAGTAGTAGTAGTAGTAGTAGTAGTAGTAGTAGTAGTAGTAGTAGTAGTAGTAGTAGTAGTAGTAGTAGTAGTAGTAGTAGTAGTAGTAGTAGTAGTAGTAGTAGTAGTAGTAGTAGTAGTAGTAGTAGTAGTAGTAGTAGTAGTAGTAGTAGTAGTAGTAGTAGTAGTAGTAGTAGTAGTAGTAGTAGTAGTAGTAGTAGTAGTAGTAGTAGTAGTAGTAGTAGTAGTAGTAGTAGTAGTAGTAGTAGTAGTAGTAGTAGTAGTAGTAGTAGTAGTAGTAGTAGTAGTAGTAGTAGTAGTAGTAGTAGTAGTAGTAGTAGTAGTAGTAGTAGTAGTAGTAGTAGTAGTAGTAGTAGTAGTAGTAGTAGTAGTAGTAGTAGTAGTAGTAGTAGTAGTAGTAGTAGTAGTAGTAGTAGTAGTAGTAGTAGTAGTAGTAGTAGTAGTAGTAGTAGTAGTAGTAGTAGTAGTAGTAGTAGTAGTAGTAGTAGTAGTAGTAGTAGTAGTAGTAGTAGTAGTAGTAGTAGTAGTAGTAGTAGTAGTAGTAGTAGTAGTAGTAGTAGTAGTAGTAGTAGTAGTAGTAGTAGTAGTAGTAGTAGTAGTAGTAGTAGTAGTAGTAGTAGTAGTAGTAGTAGTAGTAGTAGTAGTAGTAGTAGTAGTAGTAGTAGTAGTAGTAGTAGTAGTAGTAGTAGTAGTAGTAGTAGTAGTAGTAGTAGTAGTAGTAGTAGTAGTAGTAGTAGTAGTAGTAGTAGTAGTAGTAGTAGTAGTAGTAGTAGTAGTAGTAGTAGTAGTAGTAGTAGTAGTAGTAGTAGTAGTAGTAGTAGTAGTAGTAGTAGTAGTAGTAGTAGTAGTAGTAGTAGTAGTAGTAGTAGTAGTAGTAGTAGTAGTAGTAGTAGTAGTAGTAGTAGTAGTAGTAGTAGTAGTAGTAGTAGTAGTAGTAGTAGTAGTAGTAGTAGTAGTAGTAGTAGTAGTAGTAGTAGTAGTAGTAGTAGTAGTAGTAGTAGTAGTAGTAGTAGTAGTAGTAGTAGTAGTAGTAGTAGTAGTAGTAGTAGTAGTAGTAGTAGTAGTAGTAGTAGTAGTAGTAGTAGTAGTAGTAGTAGTAGTAGTAGTAGTAGTAGTAGTAGTAGTAGTAGTAGTAGTAGTAGTAGTAGTAGTAGTAGTAGTAGTAGTAGTAGTAGTAGTAGTAGTAGTAGTAGTAGTAGTAGTAGTAGTAGTAGTAGTAGTAGTAGTAGTAGTAGTAGTAGTAGTAGTAGTAGTAGTAGTAGTAGTAGTAGTAGTAGTAGTAGTAGTAGTAGTAGTAGTAGTAGTAGTAGTAGTAGTAGTAGTAGTAGTAGTAGTAGTAGTAGTAGTAGTAGTAGTAGTAGTAGTAGTAGTAGTAGTAGTAGTAGTAGTAGTAGTAGTAGTAGTAGTAGTAGTAGTAGTAGTAGTAGTAGTAGTAGTAGTAGTAGTAGTAGTAGTAGTAGTAGTAGTAGTAGTAGTAGTAGTAGTAGTAGTAGTAGTAGTAGTAGTAGTAGTAGTAGTAGTAGTAGTAGTAGTAGTAGTAGTAGTAGTAGTAGTAGTAGTAGTAGTAGTAGTAGTAGTAGTAGTAGTAGTAGTAGTAGTAGTAGTAGTAGTAGTAGTAGTAGTAGTAGTAGTAGTAGTAGTAGTAGTAGTAGTAGTAGTAGTAGTAGTAGTAGTAGTAGTAGTAGTAGTAGTAGTAGTAGTAGTAGTAGTAGTAGTAGTAGTAGTAGTAGTAGTAGTAGTAGTAGTAGTAGTAGTAGTAGTAGTAGTAGTAGTAGTAGTAGTAGTAGTAGTAGTAGTAGTAGTAGTAGTAGTAGTAGTAGTAGTAGTAGTAGTAGTAGTAGTAGTAGTAGTAGTAGTAGTAGTAGTAGTAGTAGTAGTAGTAGTAGTAGTAGTAGTAGTAGTAGTAGTAGTAGTAGTAGTAGTAGTAGTAGTAGTAGTAGTAGTAGTAGTAGTAGTAGTAGTAGTAGTAGTAGTAGTAGTAGTAGTAGTAGTAGTAGTAGTAGTAGTAGTAGTAGTAGTAGTAGTAGTAGTAGTAGTAGTAGTAGTAGTAGTAGTAGTAGTAGTAGTAGTAGTAGTAGTAGTAGTAGTAGTAGTAGTAGTAGTAGTAGTAGTAGTAGTAGTAGTAGTAGTAGTAGTAGTAGTAGTAGTAGTAGTAGTAGTAGTAGTAGTAGTAGTAGTAGTAGTAGTAGTAGTAGTAGTAGTAGTAGTAGTAGTAGTAGTAGTAGTAGTAGTAGTAGTAGTAGTAGTAGTAGTAGTAGTAGTAGTAGTAGTAGTAGTAGTAGTAGTAGTAGTAGTAGTAGTAGTAGTAGTAGTAGTAGTAGTAGTAGTAGTAGTAGTAGTAGTAGTAGTAGTAGTAGTAGTAGTAGTAGTAGTAGTAGTAGTAGTAGTAGTAGTAGTAGTAGTAGTAGTAGTAGTAGTAGTAGTAGTAGTAGTAGTAGTAGTAGTAGTAGTAGTAGTAGTAGTAGTAGTAGTAGTAGTAGTAGTAGTAGTAGTAGTAGTAGTAGTAGTAGTAGTAGTAGTAGTAGTAGTAGTAGTAGTAGTAGTAGTAGTAGTAGTAGTAGTAGTAGTAGTAGTAGTAGTAGTAGTAGTAGTAGTAGTAGTAGTAGTAGTAGTAGTAGTAGTAGTAGTAGTAGTAGTAGTAGTAGTAGTAAGGAACAAAAAGAACAGGGACTCTGCCTTCTGACAGAGAAATGGATTTTTACTGACAGCTAAATACATACCCGGATTTCTTTTGCCTATATTGGCTTTTCTAGAACCGAATGCTATAAAAATGCAATGTAACCCATTCCAAAGACCACCAAAACGGAATCATTGTTCTATGGCATCTTTCAATGTTTTCCTTTGATATGTTCGGCAATGGAAATGCAGTTCCTATAGAATTCAAAGAATTTAATTTCGCTTTTATCACAGACCACATCAACACAATTATAGCAAAATATTAAGTTTCATGACTCTATCTGTCCAAATTTTTTCAGAAAATAATCTTCAACAGTAAAAACCGAATCTAATGTGAAATGCCTCAGCAGAAGGAAATTTGAAAAGCTAAACTATTGTGTTACATGCTATTTCTGGAATTAGTTCTTAGTAATAAAGGATAAAACTTTGTATAACGTAAATTTGCTGGAATCATTATGTTCAGTTATTTAAGCCTCGGCTATATCTATAATCAACTACTGAGAACCTGAATACCAAAGAAATCTTTATATTAAGCAAAAGGTATTTATATATTTTCATTACCCTTCAAAGAATGTGCTGTGAAAATACCAAAGGAATTAAAAAAATTACATCATAGGGAGCACTTTATGTGTTATAGACGTGGCATAAACGCAATTAAATAAGATTCCGAAATCCAACGGTCCGTATTCGATTCCCGGCTTGAGAGTAGGAATTTTTCTTTATCACTCGTATAAGCAATTGTTATAAAGGCTTCGGTTTTGAATTGGCTTTACACACTGCTTCATCGTGTTGAGGATCTTGAGTTGAAGTCCCAAATCGGGCACGATTCTCTATGTTTTGTTGTGTGTACGTAAAAGCAAGAATAAAAATCAACCCAGAATTATTACAAATGAAACGTTAACAAAGTAACAAAGCCACCGATATGATGTAAGATGTTAAATGATAAATGAATCATGGAGAAACAAATTATAAATAAAAACTAAAATGAAACAAAAATAGGCTGATGTTATTCACATGTCAGTTTTTACTCAATATTACACATTATTGTTACAAAAGCTTAATATTCTTGGAGGTTCTTGTTGATGCAGAAAAACTTGGAATTTACATTTACACATTTCAGCATGCACTGCAAAATCACTAGAGTAAATCATTAACAGCTTCTCGTTTGAAAAAACAATTATAAATATTCAAAAACCCTAATAAATAAAACGAAATACCTTAGAAATGGGTAAATCAGTAATGGGTAATGGATATTCAACTGATCAATATGTAATCGACATAAATTCAACATAAATCTACATGTTTTGGGTGTTACGTTTTGTTTATTTTATATGGTTTACCAGTTAATAAAAGGTCATTCAGAATGAAGAGCACTTCAGACGCTATTACTATCATAAAATTTAAGATCGCGTTTCATTTATCACCTAAGCATCTAAAATATGTGAGAGTTTGAGAAAACTAATATTTCTTTGACATTTTTCATGTAAAGGGCAGCTTGAGAAGGGGGAGCACTCTTTTTTTTTTAATCTTAATATATACAAGGGGCGTCCAGAAAGTAAGTTCTGTTTCAATTTATCTCCGCTGCAGCGCTGTGATCGCAGTTCCGCACATGCGTGGTAGACGCTCTGTATGAAGCAGAAGAAACGTGCGCCATTGTGAGATCGCTGTCAGCCACGTACGCTTTGTTGTGCTGGTTTACAATGTCGGTGTTGATTGAAAACCCCGCCACTTGTGAAATCAAATCTGTGATTCGTTTTCTGAATGCTAGAAAAGTTAAACCAATTGAAATTTATCGGCAAATTTGCGATGTCAAAAGGTGTTTTAGTTCTTCACGACGACGCACCACCACACACTGCAAATGCGACGAAATACATCCTACAGGGATTTGGCTGGGACGTGTTTGACCACACTCCGTACAGCCCTGACCTCGCTTCTAGCGACTTTCATCTGTTTTTGCATCTCAAATCTTTCCTTGGCGGTCAACACTTCAACAATGACGAAGAGCTGAAAGAAAATGTTTCCAACTGGTTGAAGACACAGGCGGCAAACTTCTATGAAGAAGGTATACTTGTGCCTCGCTATGACAAATGCCTGCAAAATTTCGGCAGTTATGTGGAAAAGTAATTTAAGAGTTGTAGAGTTTTGTGCAATAAATAATTTTTCTGTATCTGTACACAATTTAATTTTATTACCAAACAGAACTTACTTTCTGGACGTACGTCGTATTTTAAAGGGGTTCAAATTAATGAACATTTCGTTTTCGTATTATGTAATTCTAGACTAAAAACGAACCCTTTCCCCTAAAAGTGTGTTTTGATATAGAGGATCTTAGTCATTTATCACCAATATAATCTAAATATTGAGCTTCTTAATGGAATGGAATGTTTTCGCTACTTACTTCGAGTAACTAATATAAAAAGTAAAAATATCATACAGCTCTTCGTAAATGTCGCGTTGTACATTTGAATTTCCAGAAAGGTAAAACCGCAATGGGATCCAGGTTTTATAGTGTGTGGAGATTTTTCTATGAACACTTTAAAAAAGTTATATTCTTTTAAGAAATTTACCGAAAGTGCAGTACGAGAGACCCTTAAACAAGACTTTATGTGTAGTAAGGAAAGTAATATTGAAGAAAACAGCGGTGATAAGACAGTACAATATAACATGTTAAGATTTCGTGAAACATCTGCTGTTGGAGATTTACTGAGTGAGAGGAAAGGACCAGTTACAATGATTGCTGGTGACAAATCAGAATAACACACGCTGTTAAGCTTCAGATATGACTGGTATACCCCATTAGGAGCGAAAAAGAGAAAACGCTAAAGAAAAAGCAGGAAGTCGAGCAGGAGGAAAGACTTGAAATGAAAAAGTTTATGCATGCGCTGCAGGAAATGGCAAGCAATGTAGAGAGATGATGGCATAAGACTGAAGTGCAAGTCAAATAAAACCATATGATACTGGGACCTCAATGTGGTCGCTAGAACACGTTACGCCTTTCACTCTGCCACTAATACGGTCTTTTGGAAATTGTTATTCTCTGAAATTCTTCCTGTGCCGACAAAAGACGGTTACATTGTCTCCATCAGCCGTGCGACAGTTATGCCCAGTTTTACAACTGCAAAAGAGCAAGTGTTTAGCTGGAGAATCGTTGAATTTCTTCCATTACAAAATGGGATGAGATATCACCTTCACAAGGACACTTCTTCGGGTAGAAAGTAACTTAACGTTATGGTATTCATTTCTTATGCAAAGGTTCTCATAGTTATTAAAACTATTTTTAGACAAATCACTCTCACCTCACCTCTGTCTCTCTCTCTCTCTCTCTCTCTCTCTCTCTCTCTCTCTCTCTCTCTCTCTCTCTCTCTCTCTCACTCTCTGTCTCTCTCAACAACATAACGTTATCTTTAAAACGCAAAATAGGTTTGATATAAAGCTTAAAATCAGTTTATTTCAAAGATTTTCTCTCAAGAATTTTAAAACATTCCTCCCATCATAAACTGTCTTTACAGGAAAATGTTTCAAAACATTTAATTTGATCAACAAATGGCTGCGACGATTTTGATTCAATCACCATGTTAAATATATTTTCACGACATATATCTTTCCTGTCTGAGAATAGCCTTTGAAGTCTTGTTCATTCATACCACAGCAGAAAAGAAAGGGGGGGGGGGGAATCTATGACAAAGCATGCAATTTATGTTCAAATATCACAATTTGCGAAGTTCAAATTTCCAAGATATTCGCTAGTATTGGTTTGAAGTTTCCAATAGGTATAGGACCTTTCTCAAATGTGAAATCATTACCAATTTTTTCTTGTTTATGTAAAGAGAAAGGAATTTCTTAAAAGCTGTTAAAAACTTTTGACTATCGCTTAAAAAAAAAGTGTGTGTGTGTAGTGTTTAACGCCCGCTTTTACTACTTACGGCACCGCAGGCGGTGACACTGATGATGCATGAGATGAAGATGGAGCACCGGTGGAATGAGATGGCGGGGGAAACCGGAGGTCCCGGAGAAAACCCGCCCCAACGCCGTGTTGTCCACCACAAATCTCACTTTGCGGTCGCCTGGGATCGAACCCGGGCCGCCTTGGTGAGAGCCAAGTGGTCTAACCACTGAGCCACGGCGTGGCCGACTATCGCTTAAGCGTGCTCTATTCCGTTATTCCCCTTTTATCAGCAAGAAAATCTGCAGCCAAATAACTTCTGCAAATGTTTATGTCAATTAACTAAGTAGGTAGACGAGAAGTCTTTGTAAAAATAGTTGTACAAGAATAGGTAGTGAGAACTGTGTTAGTGTGACAAATGAAATTTATTCTAGTCATTTTGTTCCCTCAAAATTTAATCAAGAACCTAACAATGATTTATCTGCAACAGTTTTAAAAGTTGTACGAAAGATTTACGAGACATTTCCATTGAAAAGTTTACTTATACCGTTGTTCATGTTAAAAAAAAAAAAAAAAAAAAAAAAAAAAAAAAAAAAAAAAAAAAGCTGTTGTGCTATCCAGGCTACGTCATCTACTCAGGATTGGATATGTTTGCTTAGGAATACCTTTAAATTCAGCAACAAATGCTTAGGTTTACCTATAACATACCTTAGCATCATTAAATGTTTATTTATGATAAGAAGTATGAAGGAATAAATGATAACTCCCTCAATAGAAAAATAATTACAAGTATTTAAGCATAACCCAATTACAATTGGGAAAAGCTTAACTTCAATGGGATATTTCGAAAACATTTAAGACAAATATAATAGACCTTAATGTTTTTTGTTTCTTAACATTTCCATTTTTTCAACCAATGCTAGTTATACTCATCCCTTATCACGTATCTCTACGAAACCTGAAACAAATGATACCTATAAATTGCAAGAAAACAAAACATGATACAATAAATGTGTTATACTCAGTGTAAAACGAAAAACAGGTCGGAAATAACTTCTCATCATGAATGCTACTCTCATTCGTGTAAATGGAGATGGTTGATCCAATGGAACATGATTAGCGACTCGACCTTGCAGATGGAGTGATGGGTGAGAAACGAATCATTTACAGGGTAAATGCCCAACGACTATACTATTCTGTCAAACTTTTGTTCTGAAATATATATGAAAATGAAAGCTAAAGTTACTACCGTCATGGGATCATTAACGCCAATAGGATAATTCAATTGTGTTATTAATTTTAATAATTATTCTGGTTTACAAACCTTTAGATATTAGTATAATAGTAATAATAGTCATCGTCATAATTATAATACTTCGTTTCTGTATGACATAAATGTGACCCAAGTATGCAAAATTGTTGTTAAATAGATGGAAAGTTTTTGTCAACCTTATTAATATTATCACGATTATTAGGTATTAATTTAACGAAGTTCAGCTAACAAGGATATAGAAAGGTCATTGGAAGTGTAATGCCCCACCCATCTTAAGAGATGACATAAGCAACTTGTCAATCAAACGACTAGACATATGCAAGAGGTGAGGTAGAGAGATGCTGTTTGAAGATGGCGGAGCTATATATTTTCGTTCAACATGAATCCTCTCGTTCCTGAATGACCCACTGAGCCACTGAGCTCCCAAGTTCGTGATTCAGCGGAATGATGCATTTAGACTTGGACTTCGAAACTATGGCATATTAACGTTTTAAGTTGAGCTGAGAGTTAAATGCCCCGATTTCATCCCTTCATATAGAGGAATGAGATGTTGCAGGTTCCGCCACAAACCAGAAGCATAACCGCGTTATCCCGAACGCCTCCATTTGCTCGTTTAAACAGTTCCGCGAACTACTATTAGTTTAATGGCGTTTGGATGAAATCTTCTTGCAAACCACAGCACGTTGGAAAGGCTTTGTTGCGGTCGGACTACCAAGAGTCAAAGTTACAGGTACAACAAAAGGGACAACTACGCAGTCTACCGCTAATACGAAGCAACACTTCAATTAAAACATTGCAAGAGGAAGGCACTGCCTCCTCACCGCAAATTCTCAATCCTGTATCTTGTAGCAAAGGGAACATGCTAATTAACAAATGTTTATAAACTTCGGCGATACTTGGGCCTCCAACAAAAACGAGATCAGTTGCAAACAACTCTGGTTATCACGACTTAGTTCGAGTCGATCGTCGACGTGCCTTAGCAACCAAGATATAAGACTTGCATTTGGGAGTACAGATTCAATTCCCGTCATCTACTCACTCTGACCTTGACCTTTTCGTGGCCTTCCTTAGTCGTAACGGGAATGGTTTCTCATCTACCACGATTTCTTTGGTCGATGTCTTATCTAGGCAGCTCGAGTAGTGGGACGGGCCTTCGAATCTGGTACTGATAGGAACTTCTTTTGTGACTTGCGGCCTGTAGCCTTTTATCGCTCTTCACTTCATTCTGGATGTGGTAGTCGCATTGGAACTCCTATAGGTTGCAGTGTGTCGTATACCTTATGCATATCTGCATTGCAAACATTTTGAATCTCGCCATTATATCACATGCAGAATAGTTATAATGGCTTGTCCCAGTAATGAACAGTGGTCTGAAACCGATTACAATGAACGCTATGACATAATAACAAATGCTGTACACCATAATTGTGAACTGAGAGAAAAAAAAATATCCGTGTGGAACAAATATTATGTAGCAGGTATACTAGGAATCTTTGCTGTCAGCAAGTCTTTCCTTAGCCGGTAGGATTAAGGATTCCTTCATAATTACTTTTATTAAATTTTGTGGAACTTGTTTTCTTGTAATTTCCTATATTCTTCATCTCCGTTTACTTCAGTTTAACTTCTTACTCATGTCGTGTGGTTCACTAGGATATGCCAGAACACAGCCTTAGTTGCGCAGTAGTACCATCTATGTATTTTGTTGATGCTGGGTTTTGACGGAATGTAGACTTTGGCTTTTCTGTTAGGGTATACCTAGTCATGTTATGGCAGATTAATGACTTTAGGTGAATTACCTCACGAGAAATTGGAACGTGCAGTTAATGCTTGAGATGCACGAAACGTACATAGTTGCTCATTTTGAGGCTGAATCGCCACCTTGAGTCTCAAGCTAGAAGTGAATCTAAAGCTGATTCACGTATTACAATGTGACAAATGCAGTTCTTAATTCTGCTGGGTTTCCTATCACAAAGGAGTAAACAAAATAAAATAAAACTAATAAAGCTTAAGCTACTTGTCTGAACAATTTCTTAGTGCTAAATATTATCATATTCAGCAGAAATCTAAAATCTGAACAAAACACCATCGATATTTCCTGTAGGTACAATGGAAATGGGGCAACAGTAGGTTTTAGTGATAATCAAATCTTTAAAGGCTGGGCTACTTTGAAATTCAATTCTCCTTAAGATAGAGAGTTAAGTAAATAGTTAACTCCCCAAAAACATTTATTACGCAAATGTGGGTTTAGTGAGACCTACAGCTTTTGTACAGTAAAATGTTGCCGATCTCTTACTATTTATTAGTTATACAAAAGTCGTTCAGAAGCTATTATGAGAAAATTAGATACATTTTGTTTGTCCTGAAAATATATTTTCTTAAAGCCTTTTCTTAGAAAACCAAAATTTTCCTTTCAAAGGATAGTTTTGTGTTAGGAATTTCCTTAAATATCTTCGGATCCCGTGTTCAGACGCAAACCTTAAATACCTACTTGGGTATTTCCGACTTTTGTGTTTTTAGCTATACTACTCACACTCACACAGACCTTTCTCTAAAAATGCCTGTTTATGGGTTATTCGAAATGGAATTTTTGACAGGAATGCAAATATTCTTCTATTTACTATACATAGAAAAGAAAGTGTGCTCTTTTTATTACACCCTTCGCATTCCAAAAAGTCGTCATCAAATCTTTTCCGTCTTGGCCTTCTTTGAAACAGATTCATTGGAAGAAACTCGTTTTGATTATTGCTTGGCTTCTGTGCATACTGATGCATCTACGTCTCATCGGCATCGACAACGTGGTGCAAACTTATTTCGTATGTCACTCAAATAATTCAAAATACAGTTTCGAAGTTATAAGTCGCTTCTACCTTTTGAGCATATGCGACCGACAACGTTTTCATCTCCAAATTACCATGCAAAATATGAACTGCTGCTCCCATCGACACACCTATGGTCTCTTCCACTTCGCGAAGTTTCGCTCGATGAGCAGCGAGAATCATATGCTGAACTTTTTCAATGACTTTCTCTGTAGCATTTGGACGCGTCTCATCAAAAGACGATGTACACCATGAGTCGTTGAACCTGTTACCATATATGGTGAAATCACCCATTAATTTCAATTTTGATTTTATCTTTCCCAAGCTTTCCCATCCTAAAGAAAAAGGGTAATCACTTAACGATACTGTATTTTCCATTTTTGCACTGACTGCAGGGCTGACAGAATCCTAAATATCTTATGAGTCAGTTTCAAATTTATTTATAAATGATAATACACGATAACAAACTAAGTTGCCCATTCTGAAGCGCAGTAGTTATAGCATAGCTCTAATATATGCTAACTTCAAATTCCATAAACGTTTTATTTTATTAACGAGGGGGAAACACTGAAAATCGACAGAATGTTAAAATAATGATAAAATATTAATTCAATTCACTGATTATGGAAATGACTTATGCCATATAAAATTTATTTGTCATGTAAGATTCTATAACATATAGTATTTTAATAAATATTATTACAAACATTTTTAAAAAATAAACAAATTCGAATAATCTTCCATACAAACGTAGATGGGGTGGGAGAATTTTCTTGAAAAATATTTATGTCGCATATTTGAAAGATGCTGCACTTAAATATCAAGTTCTGCTTTTCTTCTCAAAATGTCCTTCTCAAATTTTAATAATTTTTTGTTATATCGCGACCAACAAACTCGTAATACATGCTATATTTTTTTTAATACCGGCCGAATCACATTTTGTAAATTCAGTTTGTAGAGGATGTTTTATGAATATAAGAGGAGGTATACATATGTTATCCTGAAGCAATATGCGAATGTCTAAGACAGGCAAATAGGAAGCTGATTTCATCAGTGGCTGTTGTCTCCTAGGAGACGGTACGAAGGGAGAGAGGGGGCGAATCTGCACGAAACCTCGTTACGGACACTGCCAACGAAAAGAAGTCAACAACAAAGTAGAAATCGAATAAGGGGAGCGCAACATTACTACAGCAATTGTTGCTGGGATATATACATACGCACCCTCGATCAATGACGTCACGACAATAGCACGAGAGAGGGGAAAATACAAAAGAGAACGGGGAGGCTGAAATTGGTTATAAGTAATAACCGTACGGCTTCCAAGTCGCTATAGCTGATAATTCCCTGCCATTACAGCCTGTTAATGAAATATTGCAACCATAATATATCAGCCTTTTCAACTAATAACTACAAATACACACAATGATTTTATTTTAAAAACTCTGTTATGTTACACTCATATAACTAGATAGGTGACCGGCAAGATTTGAGGCTCGCATTCGGTAGGTCGAAAATTCGATTGCAGTCGACCACCTACTCTCACCTTAGGTTGTTCGTGGTTTTCCTAGCCGGCAGGGATGGTTTCTTATTTACAAAAATTTACTGAATATCATTTCTGTTGAATCGTAGGGCAAGGCAGTGCCGGACAGATGACGCGGATACTTGCTTCAAGGACAGAATATTCTAAGTGGAAATTGGAGGGCTGCTTGGCTGAGCAATCGTTGATTGCCCTCTCAGGACCGCTCCTATAGTAGGATGGGTGTTCGAGCCTGCAACTGTGGTATCACAGTGGGCTGTCTATATTCTGCATGTAGCCTTTTGTACTTCCTTTACTTGGTGCCTTCTGGAAGGCTGTAGTTGCAACAGCTCTCTGGTAGATCGCAAGCAAGATGATATAAACTTCCATAATCAGTGTGGTATATCTTTACATAATCTTGCACAACTTTATTATTTTTATTTACATCAAATTCACTGTGATAAACATGAGTATAACAGTGTCACTTCACCTTTTCTTAAATGGACAAAGGTAAACACGACAGTGCGATGTTCAAAAGCAGGACGTTTAATTATGGCCTTGAAATGTTACGATTTTTCTATGGCATCGCAAGAAACAACTAATTTACGACAGCACTTCAAAAATCGCAAAATATCGGGGAAAAAATGCAAATCCATAACCAAGTAGCGAAACAGTGATGAACAGGTTAGTTGTGATCGAGTTTATTTATTTATTTTTGTTCCATTTATACCCCGCCTTTAACTGCAATGGTCATATCGGCGGCCGTTCTCCTTTGGAACATATCAATAGTGTTAACTCGTAAACGTTGGGTTGCATTATTAGATCACACACACATTCGCACTCTCATTCATACTTCCAGACTCTGAGGAAGATAGGGAATAATGTTGGTTGGAGAAAAAGACACACCCCAACCGGGAATAGAAATCAGGACTCTGGGACCTCGACTTTACTGTGCTTGAGTTGTAATGGTCATTAGAGAAATGGGAGCGGCGAGGCAAAACAAACCTATATGACTGCAATGCCGGGCAGTCATGTTGGTTGAGTCCGGGGCCAGATGCCAGCACATTACCTCTAGACCGCTGAGAACAATATATCTATAATAACATATCTTAAATGTCAAATGTTCATTGTGAAATACAGTGTACACTGACCTAAGTGTATGTATTGGTCCATTTCTTTTGTGGTTGAACAATTAGCATTACAGCGCATTACAATAATTTTGTGAAGTCTTAAAAGTTGTCTATACTTAAATACTATCTTAACAGAAGGTAAGCTTGGTGATGCAATGGAGACAAAGCGTAAATACTTGATTATGATATGCGATTCACGTGTTTTGTAAACCTCAGGTGGACCGTTTTCTTTCGAAAGATATTTATTTACATGATTTGGCATAACGACGAATTTTATGCAGAATTGCAACCGAGCGGGACCCTTCACTTAAGCTGCACACACTACAGTACACGTTATCCCGAAGCCATTTGCCTGTTTCCCATCGGTTTCCAAAGTTGCGCCATCTACCCACAACAATAGCTATCTTGGATTGACTAATTTCAAATAACTTGTGTGTTACAAAGGGGTCTGCACCTTTTTGTGGGGCATGAACACTCCTGAACCACCCTGGAACAGCATAGATTTTTTCTTTAGCTTTTCTTTGAAATACTCGTTATCAACTTATACATTACCCGTTAATGGAATCCCAAGGTTTTCCCCAACCGATTTTGGATATTAAGTTTAGGAATCACAGATCCTTCGGCTGCGCTCTCTCGTTATTCCGTGGTTGCAACCGAAGGCCACAAATCCTCACTCATAAAAATATTCCTGTTACCCTTTACGGAGTAGATTTCGATTTCTCTCTCAGTCTTTCGTATTGTTTTTCGTTCCGATGTTGGCACCTCTTCCACGTAAACAACACAACTACAGAGAGCCTGTTACCACTAAATCGCAGGGACTATGTCTCTTGGAATAAAGTGCAAAAATGATCTTTATGGCTGGGGATACGAAAAAGAATTCTTCTGTTTACAGTAGCTGGGAACAGAATGTAATGCGATACAGGAAACTTGGTATAGAAGGCAGAGAATGGCAACATTATTGTAGTATACACATTACTAGTCAAGGAGAAGCAGAGTGAAAACTATTACAATCGTTATACCATGTATGCAGTCCTTACTTTGGCTTTTATTTCGTTTATATTCCATATCTCATCATCCCTAAAAATGTCATGTAATTTAAATTCAAATTTTATTATAAAGAGATAAAAAGGATATTTGCCGAAATTCAGAAAACCCACACAAGCTCACTGTTTTGCACTGGCAAAGAGGACGTATCCCAGAAAAAGAAAATGTAAAGTCGCCCTAACTGTGGCGGATTATGAGAGTATTCGACTCTCCAGTTCGTGTTCGACTCTCCAGTGGGTGAACTATTCGAAGAAAAGGCTTCGTGAAGCGACAGGGGAGACTGAGTTAGTTATTAATGAAATGATAGTGTATTCAGGGAAAACTGAATTACACCGAATACAATAACATCAAGAGCTGGATGACGTGATAGAAAAATTGAAGAAAGTCACAATGTCACCAGTATTCACCATTCGTGGTGGCATATGTATTAACAAAGGTCATTAAACACTAATATGTATATACACTGCTTTTCTGTATAAATAGGGCCTCAAAATAGGTATTTCGGGTGAAATGTCGACATTGTACTTTTGAATTTTGTTCACCACTGTAAAAGTTTGCATCTGCCTGTGTGTGTGTGGGGGGGGGGGGGGTGAAAGAGAGAGGGAAATTAGGGTGACTCAAATAGGAAACTTGCATTGAAGTTCAGAATCTTCAAAAAGTTATATTCAAAGTCATATCATATGAGATGACATTTTTGACAGCAGTTACGGGAGTAATAAGATAGGATAGATTAACTAATGAAGAAATATGAGATGATTTAAATATGAGTGCTATAGCAGATATCGTGGAGAACAGTAAACAGAAATGAAAATGCAGTTGAGAGAATTGATTCAAGCAGGCTACCAAAACGGGTATAAAGTAAGAAGATCCATAGGAAGACCAAAGTTAAGGTGACAGACAGGAACAGGTGAATGGCCTAATCCATGAAAGGTAGAAGAAGAAGAAGAAGAAGAAGAAGAAGAAGAAGAAGAAGAAGAAGAAGAAGAAGAAGAAGAAGAAGAAGAAGAAGAAGAAAAGATCTTAAAAGATATGACACGAATACAGGCAATCCAGGCCGGGCTATAAAATGACCGCTGTGTAAATTGTAACAACTTTAAATTTCAAGGAGAGGGCCTCTAATAAAGGTTAAGACTCAATGAGGTACCCAACTTAAGGAGGCAGTTAAGGCTTAATGTGTATACAAATTAGTATAATTCCTAATTAAAGCCTCGGTATGGATCGGCCACATAACGTTTCTATTGCACTTAAAATATAACATTTTTCCATGCCAAATGAGCTTTAAATTTAATTTACCTGCCCAATTTAATAATACAAAATTATTTTTATTTTACAGCTAAACTTTGTTTTAGCAAAATGACGAGAACTGCGACTTTGTGGGTTCGTAGAATTAAAAGTCCGAGTTGCAGATATTCCAAATATTCTTTAATTCCGTAGACATACACTCTTATCAATTCTCACGTAACAGCATTACGGCACATACACACAGTCTACCACATCAGCTCTCGTTACAACAACACTCTACAGCTGTTTACTGCTTACGACTCCCGCGACTGACTCTTGGCGAGTCGTTGCCTTCTTAAATACCTCATTGATAAATTCTAGATATTTCCGGAACAACAAAGAAACAGAATAGTCAATCAACTTCCAGAAACTTAATCTACGCCGGCAAGTCCTTTCTTTATTTGCCGCGCTGTCGTAGATAACGGCTTCGCGACAATATACATATACATATACAAATTAGAAGCTTTTCCAGAAAAACTATCAAAGAGAGCATACTTCTTGCCAGTTCTCTACATTATAGAAACAGTAACATGCAAGAAAGTTTCACTTAAAAATTCTTCAGTAATGATTAAATTGTTAACGATAATGCTTATAAAATATACTTATTGGAAATGAGTTTTTTAACTTTGATATAAAATTTTGGTTACATTTTAAATAATCCACAATGTGGTGGAATACCTTGTCCTTTAAATAATCAGTGAAACTAATGCGAACGTTTAAATGTTTAATTTCTCCGGCCTTGACGTGCTGAGTTCACAAAGCATCAAACGTCATAAGGAGGGTGTGCATACCAAAATTCTGCTTGTGGCGCTAGTTCAGCCACTTCTCCAGACAGCACCCCAGACATTAAATTCAATATATGGATTTTGTAATGAACATATCTTAAACATATTGTAGTTTAATAAAAGTTATTAGAACTACTTTTGAGAAAATAAAAAATAAGGGAAAATGTTAAACATATAAGGCATAATTTGGGATGGGCATATTTTCCTCATCTTCGTGTCGCATCCCTTGAAGATATTAAACTTGAGCACATATTTTGTCCTAAAATCTTGTTCTGTTGTTCTTTATTTTTATTTTTCGTTCTTTTTCGATTTTGGGGAAGCCTTAAAAGAGTATCTTTGGTGAAATTTGGATTAAGAATTTTGGATGAGGCACAAAACCGTCTGCATCTGTTAAATATATAATAGTTTACCTTATCAAAATCTAGAAACTTAGAATTTGACACGAACAATTCAATGAATACTTTTTCCTGGAGTTGAGATACGCGTATATGTGTCAGCCAACACTTGCTGACCTTGACATCTTGGAGTGCTCAGCGATTGGAAATCTAAAACAAAAGAAAACTCGAAAGGAAAGTTTGCCGACGTTACGTCTAATAAGTTGACCAGGCCCTAAACTTTCTTGTCCAAGTATTCCACATGAGTTTCCACCTCCATTACGTAGAGTGTCTCTAGAACTTTTCAAGTTCTTATGTCACAAAAGTAAGTAAGCACGTTTTCCTTTTCTCTTTTGATGAGTATATCCTTTAATGCCCTGTATCAACCATGACGTGCCCTGTGATGAGAAAATGATGGACATAAAGATAAAAAACTTGTGCTCTATTTCCTAGGAAACTTATGTTATCCGGATTGTATTATGAGCTTTAAAATATTATATTTTATGTGCTTTAAAATAAGTTCTGATGAGATAATATCTAAAATTATGGAACTACTATTGTCATCAGGTTTCTAAAGCGAGGTTAAATGGCGAAAATTAACAAAACAAAAGCCATTTTTGATGTTCTCTTTTAAAGTCATAAGTTTTCAGGATAAACTGTTTGGCATTAGAAGACATTAATTTATTCTTTTAGTCCGTTTTAAAAACTTGGTATGTCACATATTTGAAATGCTGGAAATAATTTTAAGCCAAATTGTTACAGACGATGAAACTGTCATGGCAGCATTGAACATCACCTAACAAATGAAGTTCCAGCAAACAATTTCAGTACAAAAAATCATGATTACTGCAATATGAGCTATTGTCTCGTGGTGGTACAGTAAATTCTGAGACGAAATGAGAATCTTCAACTAAATTGCGTCGGTAATCCAAAACTAAAGGCATGGCATGATCAAAAAGGGAACTCTTTAGCTTTCTGACAGTGACCGTCCATGTGTGGCTAATGACTCAAGATCTCTCGCACCATTAAATCATTCATGGCCTTCGGTGCAGATCTGATCTTAGTGCCTAGTGACTAACACATGTTCCTGCATTTAAAAACGCATCTTAGTCAGCAATACAACGATGATGAAAATCCCAAAGTGGCTGTGTTGCAGAGGTTGTCCATTCAGGCGGCGGATTTAAATGAGAATGAAATTCAAAATTTGGTTGTACGATAAGACTACAGCCTTAATATTGTATAAATTGTTTTGAAATGTAGATTACTAACTTCTTACACACTAACTTCTGTAACTTAACTCTGGCTTCGCTCTGGTTTCGTTCTACCTTCGCTCTGGCTAGGCTCCGGTCACCACTCCGGCTTGGCTCTGGCTCCGCTCTAGCTCCGCTCTAGCTCCGCTCTGGCTACACTCTTGCTTTGATCTGGCTCCACTCTGCCTTTGCTCTGGCTTCGCTCTGGCTCGGCTTCGGGCACCACCAGTGTCCCGCTCTGGCTTAACTCCGGTTTCACTCTTACCTCACTCTAACTTCACTCTGAATCCACTCTAACTTGGCTCTGGCTTGGCTCTGACTAGGCTCCGGCCTACCTTCGGTCCCGCTCTGGCTTCGCTCTGGCCTCACTCTAATTCATTCTTTAACTTAACTCTGGCTTGGCTCTGGCTTCACTCTGGCTTGGCTCTGACCAGGTTCCGGCCCTCCTCTGACCCTTCTCTGGCTTCGCTCTAGCCTCATACTAACTTCATACTGTAACTTAACTCTGGCTCCACTCTGGCTGGGCTCCGGTCACCATTCCGGTCCCACTCTGGCTTGGCTCTGGCTCCGCACTGGCTCCGCTCTGGCTAAGCTTTGGCTTGGCTCTGCCTTGCTGTGAGTTTTCTCTGGCTCCTCTCTGGCTTTGCTTTGTCTTTGCTTTGACTATAGTTTAATTTACTTTATTTAAATTAGATAGGGTCAAACACAGATGTGGACCTTGTTTGGGCGTTTGGCATTAGCTCTCTAACCACTCAGAGGCACCCAATCGGAACCCCGTGATCGCCAAATCCTGTACCTACCGCAGTAGGCCCCTGGGTAAAGTATACTAAGAAGACATTTCAGTTGTGCGTCATGCCGTTATTATTGACGGTTTAATTTCCCCTTAATACAAAAATAAAGTACTTTTAAGGGTCCTTGAAGAAGGAAAACAGTAAGAGACTAGTGAAGCATTCTGATTGGCAATGTATACCTATTGTGAAAAAGTGAAGGAAAATGATTGGAGGCGTTTGAAGAAGGAAGAAGGAATATCGTTGCTAAGAGACAGAGAAGAGGAAAAGAAATTGGCTGCGTCACAATATCAAAGGAATATACCTCATTAAAGTTAATATTAAGATAAATGTTTCACATTCGGAGAAGAATGTATATTAGGGGAAAGGGGAGGAATGTAAGAAGCTGTGTTTGCAGTGGAGCTCCTGCACCTGGAGAAATTTTATATGTATTTCTTTACCAAGAAAGGCACCTAAAATTTCCATTGTAATCCTGTTTTTTATATTTCCATTTTTGAACGGGACCTATTACTTGCCTATAGTAATATAGTTTGTTATATAAATTTCACCGTAAATGCTTTGAGGTCCTCTGAATAATATTACAAATATATCGTATAAAGTTCATAGTTGGCTTTTAACTTTTGAAAATACTGCAAACTTCCTAACATCTATGTCTATCATGTAAAAATATCAGTGCACTACCTCAGTTTATATAAAATATAGTGTGATCCATAAAAAAACCTGAACTATTTCAATAGGCCATAACTTCTGAACCAATAATAGGACATACGTGCAACTTTGGGAGAAAATAATATACAATTGGGAGATTACGTTGCACTATTTACATCTCAGAGAAAATGTTGGAAGTGTCCTCCACCAGCATCCATCCTCGCCAATGTTACTTATTTCGGTTCGAATGGATTCCTTGAGAACATCAATTGTCCGTGGCCTATTCTTGTACACTCTATTTGTAGATACCCTTGACACAGAATTTGGAAGATGCCCTAAAAACTTTTGAAAGAAAGATTCTGAGGAAAATATATGGACCAATACAGGAAGGAGGGCAATGGCGTATAAGATGGAATGAAGAATTGTACAGCATATATAAAGATATAAATATTGTTCAGGATATTAAAATCAGGAGGATGAGATGGGCAGGTCATATAATAAGAATGGAAGAAGGAAGAATACCAAAAAGAGTCCTTAATGGTAAATTCTACAACACAAGAGCAGTAGGAAGACCGAGAATGAGATGGGAAGATGCCATACAGAGAGACACACAACATATATTGGGAATACGAGGGTGGAGGAAGAGAGCTGAAAATAGAGAGGAATGGAGGCACCTGCTGAAGGAGGCCAAGGCCCAGAAGGGGCTGTAGCGACACTCGAGAAGAAGATTTGTAGATACCCCCACAAGAAGAACACCGGCGAGGCTAGGTCAGGGGATCAGAGGGGCCACAGACCTTTTGAGATTATTCGATTATCAAAGAAACAGGTTACAAGTTCCATGGAGTCATTAGATGTATGGCACGTTGCTCCATCTTGCTGGAAATAACCTTCTCTCAATTCAATATCATCCAGCTGTTCCACAAGTGTCTTGTAGACACCCATATAAACTTCAGTGTCTACAGTCGTATCAAAGAAAATGGACATTCAAGATTTTCAACTGTCAACAATTGTCAGTGTTGACAATTCTTCCATAGTCACTGAGATCATTAAAACAAATTGAACGGCCTATTGAAATTGTTTAGGTTTATATGGATCGCACTGTAGATCGTTACATCAGCAGACTTAACATTGGTGAAATCTCTTCTTAAATGAATTGGCTATCCTTTAGAAGGAAAGAAAACGTTAAAATATCATGCAGTGGTTAATTATAAAGTTAGGAATGTCCAAATTTTGAATTAAAAACTTAGAACACAACATTGTAGCATTCCATTCGTTCCTTTTATTTACTTTCTACTCTATTGCTGACCTCAAACTTGTATTTGCCTGACTGTTTCGTGGAGTTTATTGGGTAAATGTCATGATGTGACGTCAAGAAAATCACGGGGATATAGACTGAACATTAGCAGCTCTCCATATTGAATCAACACCACAAACTATCGTGCATTTCCCGCTAACCCAATCCAATACATCGCCGCGAGCGTGCCGGCCAACGAGAGATCGAGCGACCTAATGTAATTATGGAATTTGCCTGTGGCTAGAGTTACAGATTCATATGCTTTTCCTTATTTACTTTGCACCACACCTGCAAGTCTTTAAATAGGAAAATATAATATATTAGCAATGCTTTTTTATAATGGGAAAGGTTTACAAGGGACTTTATTAGGCGATCAACCTTGTTAGTGGCGCTGGATTTACTTCGGAATGTGTTTAAACCTGTTAGCGACATTCTCTTCTCAAAGTGCTTATTAGGATTGTTTAGCTGTCCGTTATTAAAGACTACAGCCCAAAAATCTAAAGTATGGCACTCACATATCTTTCTCTACTCATTCTTCTACAATATTCTGCCTTAGAATCCTTATTTGATTACTTCATGTTAATCAAAATAAACATTTACAGAAATGGTTTTATTGGATATTACCTTGTAGGTACAAAGGAAATAAAACAGAATGCAACACATCATTTTTTGCCATGTAGAGTAAGTACAAGATGGCTCTAATTACATTAGTCAACAAGGTTTTCTTCACAAGAAATCTGGTTAGTGATTCTAGTGTATTTTTTCATACTTAATTCACATATGTAGTCAGAATTTTTTCACCAGGCACAGTTTCTTTTGTGACAGCTACTTTTTAAGGCCGGATTTTAGCGTTTTCTTTGACCTGTTATAGGAACCTTTACCTCATATGTTGCGATCTTACCCAAGCTGTGTATAAAGAAATGATTTGTAAGATTATGAAGAATCATAAAACAAGGCTGTGCAGGTTCATTCATATTTGGACATGTGCAGACCTGTTCATCTGACATTGTGATGTGTCAGTATTGAGCTGATTTTGTTCAATAGTGAAATATTTCTTTCCTTTCTTTTCGGAAGTGTATTGTGTATGTAGTGTTTTGCTGCTTTGTTTGTTCATCACGCCAAGAAAGTGTGTAAAGCATGTAGACAATTTCTGCTGTATTTGTGGTGAGCTGACCTTCAGTCTCAGAGGCGAAATTTGACCCCACATGTAAAGAAGTATTATTCGTACTTTGGCTGTCAAGCTGGTGAGTTGGATAAGAGCTGGGCACCAAATACATGTTGTGTTTTGTGTGTTAGATTGCTGACTGGGTGGAAAAATGGTACACATCGTATGCCACTTGCAATTCCTATGATTTGGAGGAAACCGAAGGATCATTTAAGTGATTGTTATTTCTAATTGACAAATATAAAAGAAATGACGTCTAAAACAAAACATACAGTTAAGAATCCGATTTTGCAATCTGCAATAAGACCTGTCTTACACAATGAACAGTTCCCTGTACCAGTATATGCAGATACGACCTTAGGTGATAACTCTGATTATGGCCTAACTGAAAATGCTTCAGATAAAAATAAAAGTGATGCTACATATGAAGCCAATACCTGTTCTTCAGAACCATAATTTTCCAGCCAGAAAAACCTTAATGACCAGATTCGAGACTTAAATCTGTCTAAACAGCAAACTGAAGGTTTAACTTCCTGACTCAAAGGGTGGAATCTACTCCAAAAAGAAGTAAGAACATGTAGTTATCGAGGCCGCCATAGTGATTTCAAGAACTGCTTCTCTGAAGAAAATGGTATAAAGCAATGGGATGCAACATGTCTTTAAAAATTCACTTCTTGGACTCTCACTTAGACTTCTTCCCCAATTATCTTGGAGCTGTCAGCGATGAACGCGGTGAGCGTTTTCATCAGCAAATTTCTACTATGGAAAACAGGTACCAAGGCAAGTGGAGTTCCATTATGCTGGCTGACTACTGTTGAACCAAGAAGAGAGACGTTCCAGATGCAAAATATACCCAAAAATCACTACCCACCACTTTCTAGGTAAGTCAGAATGCGTAGTTATAATTTGAGTTAGATAGCTAGTTACGGGATTTTTTTGAATATTATAAAAATTCAAATAAATATCAAACAAAACTCCTGCCCGATGGGGAAAAACTAAAATTATATTTGAATTCATCACGAAAAATATTTCTTGAAACTGTTATTTTAATCCTTGGGAAATAAAACAAGTTCATTTTTGTCGACTAGTGTTAGTTAAAAAAAAAAAAAAAAAAAAAAAAAACAAATACCAATGTCAACAATTTAACTGTTACGAAATATACTAATTACTGGTTTTATATTACAAAAAATCATTGATGTGCTGCACTCACACAACTTTCACTCTCACTCTTGTTCACAATGTCCTTATACACGCTTATTCTTTTATCTGCTTCATGTTAATCCATATAAACTTTTGTACAATTTATTTTATTAGGATTTTCTTGCACGTACAGTGACAATATAGAAATAAAGTAGATTTAAGCGATAATCATACCTTTTAAGAGCTGGGAACTAAGTGTTGGCTTTGAACTTTCATTCCCTTTGCATACCCGGAGAAGAAAATAAAATAATACAAAACCATTTGTGTTCAAACATTTAAACATTTAATCCAATAACAAAAAATAGCTCGGAAATACTTATCTGCATAAAAATGTTGCTAAGTATATGTTTTAACGTGATCTCTATTTTTGTGCAGTAAGATGTCTGTCTCTTACAGTTCATCAGTAGTGTAAAAATCATTTTAGAATAAAGAGGTCTTCAGAAGTCTGCCTCAAATTGAATAGGTCCCCAGTTAGAATACTGACCAGGGCTAGTTATCTCGATATGGTTTTTTAAGGGGTTTCCCTTATCCTGAAATATGAATGTCGGATAACTGTATAGACACAGGGCTCAGTTGATCCCATTTCACCCATTTCATTCATCGTACGATATGACCTACGTTTGAGAATATTAAAAAAATTCAAAAGAGGATTCAAAAAACACATTTCGCTTGTGATAAAAATACATTACACATATTTATCACATGGAAAATTTCCGGGATTTTCCCTTATTCTGAAATACGAAGGTCGGACAACTCTAAGCTCTATGGACCCTGGCTATATATCGTCCTATATAACAACGTTGCAGGACGTAAATTACAACAACAAAAACATATTTATGAAATGGAAATAAAAATCATTAGAACCATTTCAAAGAAAATAAAATGTTAGAAAGCTTTCATGTAAAGCTATTACTTAGTTTAGGGTAAGAAAATTTTGTTGCAAAGTTGTGTCGCATCCTTAGAAGGTTCTGTACTGAAATTAAAAAAACAACAACAACACTGACGCGACAGCCCATTAGAGGGCCAAGGCCTACCAACCCGACTGCCGGCCTCACGCCCACTTACGCACCGCAGAGGTGGACGATCATCCAACCGATATGGGGAGGAGATGTGGTCAGCATCCCGGCATCCCCCAGCCGGAATGTTGGTTTCCGTGACCAGAGCCACTTACCTAGCGTAAGCTCCTCACTTTCCTCAGTGGGCACCAGTCCTATACCCGGGACCGAAAATCCCCACCACAGGAGTGGGATCGAACCCGGGCCGCTTTCCTTGGCCAGGGACCAAGGCATGCTGCCTTAGGCCGCTACGCCACGGTTCAGGACGCTGTACCGAACTACCAGGTTGAATTAACGAAATTTTCTTCTTGAACTATCCACACATATACATTGACATTTTTCTAAAAATGAGGTGTTTTGGGGTTCAAAATACTTCAAAACATCGGTGAAATCTGCTAATGTAATTTTGGGTTGTAAGCAACACTACTTTTACGTATAGAGAGAGAGAGTATAAAAATATAGCTCTAGTTTTAAATGATGTCCAACAGTAATAAGGTCAAAACAAGTCATCAGATACTGCATGGACCCAATCAAATCTATATTAACATTATAACGAGAAAAACACCGTAGGCAATTCTTAAAAATCATTGAACTGCTTTTGATAATATTTTCATTATACGAAAGGCACATTATTGTTCTTAAAATCAAATGACAAATTACTAAACGTGTAAACAGAATTTAGAAAGCTTATATATTTGAATAAGAATTCTTTAGGAGTTACAAAAGAAAGTTTACGAAGAAGTTTCAGTTGAGGATGCTAGTGAGTAGTAAAAAGTTGATGCTACTCCACAGAAGTAGCATAAATTTTGGAAACATTTTGTTCAATATGTAGACGGTAAAAATTTAGGAACATAGACACGGCAAAATCAAAAAGAGAATTGAGACTCTGTTAGTGGCAACATAATAAGCCTTTCCCTTCTTGCTACAGGATAGTGGCAGAGAAATTAAAAATTGAGAACATTGTTCTTGGTAGGCAAAAGGGAGAACCTAGAGAGGTGAACTTTGTTCTGGTAACCCATCCCTAAAGGTATTCGAGATAGATCCAGAATTACGGTACAAATCTACCTGACCTCTGTCTAATTTGTTACTTTATGTATGTACAAATAACCTCAGATTTGAACCTCAACAATATTCAGAATATTTAAAACACGGTTCAATGGGAACTGGACCCACATTTGATGAGAGGAACACCAAATTAAATTTGCTGACTGCCGCTGGAAGGAATATGTGACCTCTGAACTGGGAACAATCACGTGACAACCTTAAAACTGTTTATATAGGGACAATTTAACAAAACTGTGTTAAAACTGCGGTTTAGAATAATGCAAAACTCTGCATGCTGCTACCGGAAACATGCAGATAACGAAATATTAAATGACATTCGGTACCCATTCGTTTATTCATTGAAATCTTTGAATAGGGGAAACAAGCTCTGTCTCATAATTTGCGAGGGGTAGCCATTGTTTTGTACATGTGCTATTGTTTGGTGGCGAGTTTTAACATGTGGAAGTATTGTTTTCGGTGGCGATGTTTTATAGTTATCCGAGTGCGTATACAATGGCAGCCGCTCCGAAAGGCTTAACGCTGGATAAAAAAGCAAGTCAGAAGAAGAATATTTCTCTGTTAGCAGTGTGTATATTTCATGGCATAAGCCAACTTCACTAAATGCGAACACTTCCCTTGAACATTATAGCAGACTTGCATGCTATCGCTAATGTTTGACTCTATTTTTCTACTGTTTCCCCTGTTTTCAAGAAAATATGACTTTCTATATATTACAGCAAACAACCTTACACACGATATTACCTTTCACTTACCGCTATGACGTTAGGAAGGCGAAAGTCTCTTTACTTACCTGAAACACACAAGAAATAACAGTTAGATTGCTGTTACTCATAAAGCAGCATTATTGTACATTTTATTAACTTAATAAGAAAGAGAAACGCATATGAGATAAGTGAAATGAAGGCCTCCCGTAAGAAACATACTGCTTAAAATATTTTTTCTTAATTTATTGCTGAAAACTTTTCTGTACATAGCTTATTCAATATAGTTTTGCCAAATTACTTACAACATGCGTGGGGGGCCCAAAAGAAACCGGATTGTTGTCATAAAAACTTTATTGATGGACCTTTTTACAAAATTACTTCATTCACCTTCAAAATACGCTCCATTACATGCGATGCACTTGTCAAGTCTCTTTTCCCACTGTTGGAAGCATGTTTGGAACTCTTCAAGTTTAATATTGTCCAGTACCCTTTGCGAAGCTGTTTTTACCGCCTCCACATCGTCATAACGCTCCCATTTTAGCATTTTTTTTTCATTCGTGGAAATAGGAAAAAGTCGCACGGGGCTAGGTCCGGCGAATACGGAGCGTGGGAAACGACAGACCACCTATGAGATGCCAAAGAGTGGGTCACTCGTAAGGCCGTGTGTGCTGGAGCAGAATGATGATGCAGAAACCAGTCACCTGATCGCCAAAATTCCGGGCGTTTCCTCCTCACATCCTCTCGCAGACGCCTTATAACATCCAAGTAAAAGTGCTGGTTAACAGTATGGCCAGGGGGTACGAATTCCCGATGCACAATTCCACGAAAATTAAAAGAGGCAATGATCATCGTCTTCACATTTGACCTCTCTTGGTATGGGAGAGTTGGGAGTCCTCCACTGGTTTGACGCTTGCTTAGTTTCTGGGTCATACCCGTAACACCAACTCTAATCCCCTGTAATGACTTTGTTCAAGAAGTCTGGATCACGTGCAATCTCTGTTTTCAAGTCCTGACACACATTCATGCGGATTACTTTGTGCTCCTGTGTGACAAGGCGTGGAACAAATTTAGCAGCAGCACGTCTCATGTGCAAATCCTCCGTCAAAATCTGCTGGCACGAGCTCCAACTGATTCCTGTCGCTGCTGAAATTTGGTCGATCGTTTGGTGACGATTTTCGTTGATGTTTTAGCAGACCTTTTCAATGTTCTCCTCATTTGGTGATGTTGAAGGGCGTCCAGAACGAGCTTGGTCTTGAACACACATCTCACCACGTTAAAAGCGCCCAAACCACTCGAAAACATATGTACGGTTCATAGCGTCCTCCTGGAAAGCTTCCTGAAGCATTTGGTGTGTCTCCGTTGCAGTTTTTTAAGCAGGAAACAAAATTTCACACACACTCTTTGTTCTTTTAAAGTTGCCATAACGACTTCGCAGAGGTAACCCGCCAACAGTCAGAGAAACACAATACCACACTTGCACGTTCAGCTCTACACTGACGCCGACTGCACAGCTGTTTCATGAAGGTCTCTACTGGCATCATCTAATGTGAGAACCCTGCACTACGTCTACGAGTGGCAGCGCCCTCGGACTCCGGTTTCGTTTGGATCTCCCCTCGTATAACAAAAGTTATCCGGATTATTCACTCACTTCCGAGGCAGTTTTCTACTTGTCTATAAGAATAGAATGTTAGACGATAATATAGAACAACAAAAGTATCATGAAAACACTTCGGAACACAAGAGGAATACGACCACTTTGTACAACACTTCATAAAAATTGAAAACCCTTCCAGGCGACAATTCTATCGATCAAGTGATGAACACGTGTGCAGTGAGAATGGATGATCACGTGATTACACAGTGTTTTGAGATTTATGGCATGCTGCCAAGAAGTTTATACGTGGAGATCCAATGTTTAGTGGAAAAATGTGTCATATCAGGCTATGGCTGTAACTTGAAAACAAGCGCTATACTGGAATTTTCAGTCATTTTCATATTCAGTGGCCCCGAATTAGTCAATATTAGCTATTCTCATTTCCGTAGCATTTTGTGTGTAGAACAATGTAGTCTTTAAGGTTGTGATATTAGGTCTATGTGATCTTTTCTTTTCAATCTTCTATTGTCTCGATTTGGTGTAGCATTTGTTGGTATCTGTCGTAACAGGATTATTATGTCATAGAAGTGAGTTGTGTAGTCTTTTATAGCTCTCTTGCAGGACTGCAGATACCTCCGGAACATCTAAGTTACTATGGAGAGTGATGTTAGAATGTACCAACGTACATCAGTTATGATTCGTAAATCTATCTGTTTTGTAGGGTTTGAATTCTTTTTATGTGTGTTGATGAAGCAGCTCTCCATACTACAGAAGCATACTGCCACAAAGGTCGAAAGAGAGACATGTATACCAACAGATTGTACTGCAGAGCTAGAGATGACTTTCTTGCGATGATTGGCTTCAGAAGGCGAGTGCGATGTCTTATTTTCTGTACTAAATTAGTGATGTGGTCGTTACAGGTGCATCTGTTGTCTAAAATTAGACCAAGGTATCTGATAGTTTGAGAGGTAACGGGGCTAGGTCCGGCGAATACGGAGTGTGGGAAACGACAGACCACCTATGCGATGCCAAAGAGTGGGTCACTCGTAAGGCCGTGTGTGCTGGAGCAGAATGATGATGCAGAAACCAGTCACCTGATCGCCAAAATTCCGGGCGTTTCCTCCTCACATCCTCTCGCAGACGCCTTATAACATCCAAGTAAAAGTGCTGGTTAACAGTATGGCCAGGGGGTACGAATTCCCGATGCACAATTCCACGAAAATTAAAAGAGGCAATGATCATCGTCTTCACATTTGACCTCTCTTGGTATGGGAGAGTTGGGAGTCCTCCACTGGTTTGACGCTTGCTTAGTTTCTGGGTCATACCCGTAACACCAACTCTAATCTCCTGTAATGACTTTGTTCAAGAAGTCTGGATCACGTGCAATCTCTGTTTTCAAGTCCTGACACACATTCATGCGGATTACTTTGTGCTCCTGTGTGACAAGGCGTGGAACAAATTTAGCAGCAGCACGTCTCATGTGCAAATCCTCCGTCAAAATCTGCTGGCACGAGCTCCAACTGATTCCTGTCGCTGCTGAAATTTGGTCGATCGTTTGGTGACGATTTTCGTTGATGTTTTAGCAGACCTTTTCAATGTTCTCCTCATTTGGTGATGTTGAAGGGCGTCCAGAACGAGCTTGGTCTTGAACACACATCTCACCACGTTAAAAGCGCCCAAACCACTCGAAAACATATGTACGGTTCATAGCGTCCTCCTGGAAAGCTTCCTGAAGCATTTGGTGTGTCTCCGTTGCAGTTTTTTAAGCAGGAAACAAAATTTCACACACACTCTTTGTTCTTTTAAAGTTGCCATAACGACTTCGCAGAGGTAACCCGCCAACAGTCAGAGAAACACAATACCACACTTGCACGTTCAGCTCTACACTGACGCCGACTGCACAGCTGTTTCATGAAGGTCTCTACTGGCATCATCTAATGTGAGAACCCTGCACTACGTCTACGAGTGGCAGCGCCCTCGGACTCCGGTTTCGTTTGGATCTCCCCTCGTATAACAAAAGTTATCCGGATTATTCACTCACTTCCGAGGCAGTTTTCTACTTGTCTATAAGAATAGAATGTTAGACGATAATATAGAACAACAAAAGTATCATGAAAACACTTCGGAACACAAGAGGAATACGACCACTTTGTACAACACTTCATAAAAATTGAAAACCCTTCCAGGCGACAATTCTATCGATCAAGTGATGAACACGTGTGCAGTGAGAATGGATGATCACGTGATTACACAGTGTTTTGAGATTTGTGGCATGCTGCCAAGAAGTTTATACGTGGAGATCCAATGTTTAGTGGAAAAATGTGTCATATCAGGCTATGGCTGTAACTTGAAAACAAGCGCTATACTGGAATTTTCAGTCATTTTCATATTCAGTGGCCCCGAATTAGTCAATATTAGCTATTCTCATTTCCGTAGCATTTTGTGTGTAGAACAATGTAGTCTTTAAGGTTGTGATATTAGGTCTATGTGATCTTTTCTTTTCAATCTTCTATTGTCTCGATTTGGTGTAGCATTTGTTGGTATCTGTCGTAACAGGATTATTATGTCATAGAAGTGAGTTGTGTAGTCTTTTATAGCTCTCTTGCAGGACTGCAGATACCTCCGGAACATCTAAGTTACTATGGAGAGTGGTGTTAGAATGTACCAACGTACATCAGTTATGATTCGTAAATCTATCTGTTTTATAGGGTTTGAATTCTTTTTATGTGTGTTGATGAAGCAGCTCTCCATACTACAGAAGCATACTGCCACAAAGGTCGAAAGAGAGACATGTATACCAACAGATTGTACTGCAGAGCTAGAGATGACTTTCTTGCGATGATTGGCTTCAGAAGGCGAGTGCGATGTCTTATTTTCTGTACTAAATTAGTGATGTGGTCGTTACAGGTGCATCTGTTGTCTAAAATTAGACCAAGGTATCTGATAGTTTGAGAGGTAACTATCGTTATGTTGTTTAATATAACAGGATGGTCCTTTACGTTCTTTTGTACGTGAATTTGATTCATTTAGATTTTGACGGACTAATAACACTCTCCATCGTTTGCACCAGACTTTTTAAATAAATCTGTAAATTATTCTTGCAGTATCTGATTCTTCTGTCTACAACTCATTTTTCTAAATAAACTTTGATTGGCATTCGTAGAGGCTTAAGGAATACACTGTAAGCTACAAATGTTTAAAACGTGGGTTGCTTTGTAATGGCTTTGAAATTTTAAACCCTTTGCATGAAAATGAGAGGGAAAACATCGAATAGCGGCTTACTACTTCAACTAAGTGTAAGTAGTGGAATGCTGAAACTAACAACGAAGAAAATCTTGGATCTAGTTAGTTCAAACCTGGCGGGGGGCGATGGATATTTTCGGGCGTAAACGTTCTCAACATGGCTTCCTTCAGAAGGGAAAAAAAGGCCGCTGTTCTGTGTTGTAGACTTTCAGTGAATTTCTGGTGAATTATTTACAGAAGTTTTGGTGGAATTTCTTTTAGAGCTACATAGGTAGAACAAGTAACTAAATCAAACTCTTAACATTATTTTCTCATTTAAATCTTTAGTTCTAGCATACTATTGACATATTCTCGTTACCGATGCCCTAATCATTTGTTAATATTGCGACTTTGTGGGTTCGTAGAATTAAAAGTCAAATTTACCGAAATTCTAAATGTTCTTTATTTCCGTCCAAATACACTGTTCAATTCTCACGTAACAACATTACATCACATAAACAACACAATCTTCCAAGGTCGATGACAATAACAAACAGCGTTCAGTTTACAACATCAGCTCTCGTTACAACTCTCAGCTGTTCTCTGCTTATCTCTCGAGACTCACTCTCGTTTTACAACTGTCCGCTGCCGTGTCACAATCTCTTATATATCTCTTTAATAAATTCGAGGGGTTTCTGGTACAATAAGAAAACAACCTTTCTGTGTCAATCAAGATATACTAGAACCTTCCAAACGTGAAATCCTATCTGTGCCGGCAAGTCATTTATCTCAGCTATCTTTATTTGCCGGATCTTTGTGTACACTAGCCGCGCTATCGTTAACTGCTTATGCAAGCTCTTTATTACCGTGAAAAACTATCCGCTGTCTGTTATCTATTTGCGCCGAAACTCTTATGCCAGTTGCCGCGACAATATATATAGTAATAATTTCTCCAGACTACAAGGATTATGTATTAACTTACTGAGAAATTTAACAACATATAAGAAAACATTATCACGATGGCTAGACCAAACAGTGACAGCATCGATTTAGGTAAAGACCCATTCAACCCGATTGTGTACACAGCAAGAAAGAGAGTGCAGGAAATCTGAAATTCCAAACCATAGACTTATGTAAATGGAGGAAGTGTGTTTTCCTCCTCGTAAGTTAAGGACCGGCTTTCCATAAACCAGGAAGTGTAATGAATCCAAAGCCAAATCCGAGAGGAAGGTACCTCACTGCGGTCTCCGTTTAGATTAACGCGCAGTTTTTCTTCTTCTTTTACTCCCTAAACAGCTGAATATGCGAGAGAAAAACGAAGCGCTTCCCTTTCAACAAAACAAAATAAGTGAATATGCTGTAGAGGGTGAATGTACAATCTTCTGCCTTGAATCTACAATAGTAATAGGTTAAACTAGTTCACTGCTAAGTCATTCAAATTCTATTGAGAATTGTTAAAATGAAGTCGTTCATTATTGAACTGTTAGAGCTAACAAATAATGATTTAATTTACCAAATACTATCATAATTATAACGACATAATTTCAGAGACTATTAAACTTCAGTACATTTTTATGTGTATAATTCAATTTATACATTTTGAGCTTTGATACACTTTTGTTATCCTTCGTTGAAGTGTGAGATTTAAAACATAAAAAACATGACCAACTGACGAACGAGGCAGCCAAGGAGATTTTTAAAGTGGTAGAGAGTAGCTTATCTGTATAAGTTGGAAACAGGAAGCTAATATTGTTTATTTATTTTTCTGATTATAATATCTATGAAAAATATACCAAGTCATTTAACATTTGATATCAAGGTTTAACTGAGCATGTGTGCTTTCATGCCTCGAAAATGCACTTCTAAATTAAGATCAGTATGGGAGTGGGTACAGCGTAACAAAAATGAAAAGTTGGTTAACTTTGTATTGAAGTTCAGCATCCTTACAGGAATGCGACACAGGTAAATATTTCAAACAATAACCTGATACCACAAATTAGGCTTTAAGGGAAAACTTTTAGTTACTTTTCCTCAAAAATGGATTTGATTAGCATTAAAATATGTATTTCTTTATGTGATTATATTGTGTTTACTTTCTGTTAAACTTTTTATATATCTATGAACACAAGATATAATAAAAACTTTTGTTGGGGGAAACAATATATTATATATGATTAAAATATTTAATTTTTACGGAGAATTCCTTTCTGTACCATGTGTTTACGTAAGCGGAGTAACCATTGCATTGCAGTCAAACAGTTTATATGCAGATTTCATTGAAAAAATATATTTTATAGTTTTCTGAATAAATAAATAAATAAATGAAGGAATAAATGAATAAATAGATAGATAGACAGACAGACAGACAGACAGACAGACAGACAGACAGACAGACAGACAGACAGACAGACAGACAGACAGACAGACAGACAGACAGACAGACAGACAGACAGACAGACAGACAGACAGACAGACAGACAGACAGATAGATAGATAGATAGATAGATAGATAGATAGATAGATAGGTAGATAGATAGATAGATAGATAGATAGATAGATAGATAGATAGATAGATAGATAGATAGATAGATAGATAGATAGATAGATAGATAGATAGATAGATAGATAGATAGATAGATAGATAGATAGATAGATAGATAGATAGATAGATAGATAGACAGATAGACAGACAGACAGACAGACAGACCGACCGACCGACCGACCGACCGACAGACAGACAGACAGACAGACACACAGACAGACATACAGACAAATAAATAAATAAATAAATAAATAAATAAATAAATAAATAAATAAATAAATAAATAAATAAATAAATAAATAAATAAATAAATAAATAAATAAATAAATAAATAAATAAATAAATAAATAAATAAATAAATAAATAAATAAATAAATAAATAAATAAATAAATAAATAAATAAATAAATAAATAAATAAATAAATAAATAAATAAATAAATAAATAAATAAATAAATAAATAAATAAATAAATAAATAAATAAATAAATAAATAAATAAATAAATAAATAAATAAATAAATAAATAAATAAATAAATAAATAAATAAATAAATAAATAAATAAATAAATAAATAAATAAATAAATAAATAAATAAAGAGGACAATTTTAGAAACAGTTCCGTACGCACATGTGTGTGTGTGTGTGTTTGTGTGTGTGTCTGAACAGCGCAACACTATAACAAATTGCCGGCTCTCGTAGCCGTGGTCGCTAGTGTGTGTATCTCTAGCGTCCACCACATAGAGGGTTGTGGGTTCGAATCCCGCCTGGGAATGGGTATTTATGTGTGTAATGCATATGTGTAAAACGCAGAAAACAAACATTAAAACAAAGGGAAACAAAAAACGGTTAAATAAGGAAAAGAAAAACATAGATCTACATTATATATTGTGACTTTGTGGTTTCGTAGAATTAAAAGTCCAAGTTGTAAAAACACAAATAGTTCTTTATTTTCACCTAATTACAGTTAGTACACTTACAAATCGCGTACCACAGACAATTATGTAACACTCACAATTACAATCCACACTGCACTCGCTTCTCAGCGCCTTGGAGTACAACTCTCTCTCTCTCTCTCTCTCTCTCTCTCTCTCTCTCTCTCTCTCTCTCTCTCTCTCTCTCTCTCTCAATCAATCAATCCGACTAAGAACTGACTGACTCATCCACTGCATCGCTTATATAGACAGATAGCTGTTTCGGGAAGTTTCTGCAAGCGAGCGAAGTCGTCCCAGTGTTTCGCGATCCTTCTAGATGAGCAGAGAGGGGGGGGGGGACCAGTGATCTCTGTTTGCTTCCCTCCCCCAGCAGCCTCTCCTCGGTGCGTCCTTGGCTTTGCGCGTTGGCGTAGGTGTGGTTTTACGCTGTCCATCTCTCTTACTCCCAGCAAGAGCCATTCGGTCACACGAGTAGGCGTGGGCTGGTAGGCCATAAGTCCTCTATTGGCCAGCCCTTCCTGCTAGTTGATTGTAAGTTCAACGATTGGGTAACAATATATTACAGGAACGATTTCACAATATTTTGATTAAAAACAACTTAAATAAATTTGATTAAAATACCAAACATTCAAGATATTTTCATGACAAATGAAAGTATATCTTGAAATTTCTCTGAACAGCTTCTAAAGTGTTCTTTTTACTGAATGATTTTCGCATATCTAGTAAACCGTAAGAGATAAATCTTAATAGAAAAACAAATTTAGAGTTCGTTGAAGCACACAATTTATGTTAAGTAATATTTTTGGATCTAACTGTTTGAGAATATTATTTGCTATTGGTTCGAATTTTTTATTATTTGCTTTCTCATATTATTTACTATGGCCTTCTCTATACATCTTAATCTAAAAGATAAGGTATAAATGAGTAAGGAAAGTTTATCTTGAATTTCAAGAAATACAACAAAAGCTTTTGTAAGCGAATGAGGGTAGACATTAATAGAAATGCAATGCATCACATTTCCTCTATTATTTTCCACTACAATAAACTTGTGAACGCTGTTGCTCAGCGTGTAACGAAGTGCCCTTTTGCTCAATTCGAAATAATCGCTAGGTGAGTAAGTCATTATGGACAGAAATGAGAGGGATTTTATTCGAGATTTTATCATTTTTGCGAAACACCTTTAGCTGTCGCCCTCGCTGGGAATTAGAGAGATGCGAATGTCCATAAAGTAACATCTGATAACCTTCACTAGACCTGACGGAACGCTTTCGTTATTGCCGAAGAAGAAATATAAGGACTGATATCGTTGTCTTATACAGGCGCCCTCGGGGGAGAGGATGGAGAACAAAATCCCGGAAAATGAAATGACTACCATTTACGGGTCCAAAGGGAAGGAAGAGAAGAGGAAGCAATTCGATTCAAATGGCAGTGTGTGCTTCCTCCACATTACTTTTGTTCCGACACGTGGCGTCATCCCACCCCCACCTCCTGTAATCTTAACTCCTATTACAGAAATCTCAAACTGTTCCTCTTTCCTCAAGTCGCGGAGACAAAATCAAATGAAGATCTGGGAGGTACTTTATTGACGACAAATAGCCACGAATCTGTGAAGACGCCATAAGGGGCCATAAACATGGAGAAAGGCCCTTTATTTTACCAATTCTTTTATTTTCTTTCCGCCCTCTTTTCGGTGCGTATTAGGTCTTACCAATATCTAACCCAGAGTCATGTGTCGTTTAAGAAAGAACAGGATAGCGAAGGAAGAAAAAGTCAATATTTGTCTAACACTATGTAGCGGATTCCGATCCCATTTTTGGAGAAAAGAAAATGGTATTCTCCACATGCAAACGCGGAGGCGTCAAGTGATCAAGACTCATGAATATAAAGCAAGGTCCAGCTAACCACTTTCATCGACGGTGAAAGTTTTTCGTTGCGTTCGGCATGAAAAGGAACTTTTAGATTCTTGCACTTCAGCTCTAAAATAACTAAAGGTACGAACACGGAGCAGGGTACATCAAGTAGGCAGTGAAGAGAGGAGGAACGCGAAGGGCAACTAGAACTGAATGAACAATGGGCGCAAGCATCAACGGAGTCCCTAATGTTTCCAGCTTTAAGAAATACGACGCCGCTGGGCGTATACACGTACTCCAACCTACAGATAGGGCCCACTCACAGTCACATAGGAACTAATAGCTTCCTACCAATGCCAGCGAAGAAAGTTCCAAAAGCACAAATTCACCGCCCAGCCGCAACCAGCCGAACTACGTTGCCTAGTCCTATAACGGCGAAACAGGCGAGAGTAAAGGAGATCATGGGTAGAACAGTTGAGAGAATGAGGATTCACCCGATTCACGGAAACCATGAAGATTTTATGGGCCATACTGGGAAATTGCCGAGAATCGAAACCTGGAAATACGAATGCAAGTCACTTCGAGTATCAGTTCTGAGGGGAGTTGAAGTAGCCACAAGACGAGACGTCATTTATATGAAAATTTTAAATTTATGTGCCTTCTAATTGAAGTGGTTCTTTAAGGAATATTAAATGCATATATTAACGTACTAGTTTCCGACATAGGATGTCAGATTCTTCAACATGGGCATCTGAACGAGAGGTCTGCGATTCAAATACCTTCAGAACGGTTCTGCTTTACTGAGGTTTTTTTTTCAGGTTTCTTTTGTTCCATTTATACCTCGCCTTTAACTCCAATAGTCATATCGGCGGCCGTTCTCCTTTGGAACATATCGAAGGGTTAACTCGTATTCGTAACTCCTTAGATTTTAATCATTAGATCACGCATACATTCGCATTCTCATTCACTCTTCCAGACTCTGGGGAAGACGAGGAATTATCTTGGTCAAAGAAAAATCCCCACCCCCATCGCCGGGAATCGAATCTGAGACCCCTAGCACGGAAGCAGATGCTCTACCGATTGAGCTACGGGGCCATCCGTTTTCAGGTTTTTCTAAGTTCTCATAGCTGACAAATTCTGGGGAGGAATCACAAATGTATGCCAAGAACATTTTCAAACGAGTTCTACACGAAAGTCCGAAGAATTCGGCCTCTGTTACCCGGGAACGATGGAAAACTCCGGGGGTCTTTCCGAGGGACGATACCTTGAGTCTAGAAAGCCCCCCCCCCATTCGACAACAAGGTCAAGACGGGGGGAAAAATGATACGCCGCTTACGCGCGTCAACCCCGCAGAGAAGACTACCGAAAACATCGGTGGGGCCATCTGGTGATCTAGCACAGCTTCTACTAGCTCTTCAGGCTAGTACCCGGGACTTTTAGGCAACGCTCTGCCCATTCCGGGCAGCCGAGGCCTGGCCCGAGGTACCCGATTTCCCGCGGGTTTCGGGAACACACTGCCCCCTCGAGTCCAACCCAATCCGAACAACTCATATTCAGGGAGGGTCTCGAATGTTGGGCCCGAGGTTCCTCTGGTATCGTCAGAGGTACCACGATTGCTAAGGGTCCGCAGCGCTCGCACTAAAGTAGCTGAAGGTAACGGATCCCCTCCTCTACGGGAATGCAAGGAACATTGCCGTTCCGGAACATTGCCGTTCCAAAATATACTTTCTTTGCATATATCAAAAGAGTCCACTGCCTGCAGTAGCTATGCAGAAAGAACGGCCTTTAACACGGCCAAAAATGCTCTGACATAGGAATGGTGAGGTAAATTCCTATCCCAATTATAAATCCCACCTCAGTAAACGCCAAAACCATATTTATATTCAGTGAGTACAATATAAATAATTACTTGATGTTTATTGAACTTCTATAAGCACAGAGCGTTCATTTTCTTGCCCGGCCACAGATTGCATGTACTGTGATATTGTTAGCTTACTGGCAGCGAATGACTCATCCAAGGCAACGCTGATCGGCTATGAATACCAACTTCAGTTACCGGCTTCTGTTCATGATGGTTAGAGTTTATTTAACGTACGTTTCAAACATAAAATTGTATTCAAACATCTGTGTTGTGTGTGAATTATTTTAGAATAATCTTATTGTTTCTATACTTGTCTTATTATAGTTGTCCACTGAAATGGCAAACAAAAAATCCGAGCTTGAATAAAGACTTTTAAGTACGAAACATGCGTAAAATCATTTGAAATCTACAAAGAAGCCTCTAAGGTATATGCACATTAAATAGATATTAAATGCTGTTAGTAAGCAGCAAAACTTAAAAGGTTGAAACCCATTTCTTGAAAACTAAACCTGTAAGTGAAGTTTACAAAATATCATCGACGGTAATACTGATTTCATGTTATAATCTCAGATTATCTCTCATGGTTTCATTTAAATGTTTTTGTCTCACAGAACATTCTCAGATTAATTAAGATTCTCAGACATTCTAAGCACAGATTAACCTTATTTAATAATTCTTCTACAGTAATTAGGGATTAATATAAAAACACGACAGTGGCTGTTCCGGGTTTACTATAGGGATTGCAGACATGAACTATTAAAAAGAACGAGTGGAGCTAAATACAAGCGGCGGAAATGAAATATCTCCGAGCAGTAAAAGGATGCACTAGACAAAATTACGTTAGAAATAAAGAAATTAGATATATTTTTGCTAAATTAAAAGTTAAAAATAAATAGATAAAAATGGAAAAGCCATTAGCAAAGAACGGATTGCCATCGTATTCCATTACAGATTATTATAAACCTTCTGGTTAGAGAAACAATAGAGAGAAATATGATGACACATTTCTTGTCGACATCAACGATGAAAAGTTGATAATGGTGATCACATACAAACATACCTCTTTGCACACTCGTTTATTAAAATCTGAAATCTTCATTTAAATATTTTAAGCTCATCTGGGGCATTTGTATTAGCATAACAATGTTACGGGAAAAAAATTATATAACCATATAAACTAGAAATTTGAAACAGAAAAATCATTGCTGTTATTAAGTGAAATAAATAAAACATAGCTCTTAGACGAAAAAAATATGCACACTCTGGAAGCGTGTCACGGAACCATCTCTTTGCCTTCGTACAACTGAATCCTCTCTAATAATAATAATAATAATAATAATAATAATAATAATAATAATAATAATAATAATAATAATAATAATAATAATAATAATAATAATAATAATAATAATAAAAATAATAATAATAATAATAATAATAATAATAATAATAATAATAATAATAATAATAATAATAATAATAATAATAATAATAATAATAGTAATAATAATAATAGTAATAATAATAATAGTAATAATAATAATAATAATAATAATAATAATAATAATAATAATAATAATAATAATAATAATAATAATAATAATAATAATAATAATAATAATAATAATAATAATAATAATAATAATAATAATAATAATAATAATAATAATAATAATAATAATAATAATAATAATAATAATAATAATAATAATAATAATAATAATAATAATAATAATAATAATAATAATAATAATAATAATAATAATAATAATAATAATAATAATAATAATAATAATAATAATAATAATAATAATAATAATAATAATAATAATAATAATAATAATAATAATAATAATAATAATAATAATAATAATAATAATAATAATAATAATAATAATAATAATAATAATAATAATAATAATAATAATAAAATGTTTACACAGCGTTGTTGCTTCAATGTTTGGTGCATATTCACATTAGGATCGCCCGCCTCGGTAGCGTAGATGGTAGCATGTCTGCCTCTCGTTCAAGAGGTCCTGAGTTCGAATCTCGGTCAGGGTGAGTTACCTGGATAAGGTTTTTACGGGGTTTTCCCTTAGCCTTCAAGACGATTGTCGGGTAACTCTAAGGACCCTGGACTCATTTGAGCATCTCTTCATCCAATTCATTCACCGTCCGATATTACTTAACGTTGGAGGACGTAAATTACAAAAAAGGGGGGGGGGGACTCCTTCCTTTATTCACACTATGTGTGCAAACATTGAGTATCATAATTGAGTCTCAGTTACTAAAGATGCACTGACTGATAGCCGAGCGATTATAGACAAGTACGTAAGAGCTGGAGCTGCAAAGGTTCGAATTCCATACATCATTTTGATTGCCTTTTACGGTAGGAATACGAAATGTATATTATTATGTGTATTAACTGAAACACTCTACTCCGTTTTGAGCTAACTGAAGTAAATGTTTTATTCCTATATGCAAAATCAATTAAGTAGAAAATTAATTTAGTATCGGTGTGTTAACCCCTCTGCTTCTTACTGCCCTCATTCTACGGGACATGGATGAGACCAAATGCCTAGTTGAATTTTCACGAGGGGACATTTCACATTCTATGTCAGCAACATTCATAACAGATGAATGAGCAGGATTGTTTACACAACCAATATTAAGGCAATTTTCTAATAATATTGCAGTTATTTTGAAAACATCAGGCATATGTTATTTGCATTTTTATAAATGAATGTGTTTAAAATAGTATCTTCTCAAGTAAAACATAAGGCATTACTAGTAAAGTGACAATAGTAGAAAAGAAATACGCATATCAAGGATGCAAACTCATGTTGATCTACTTACAGGACACATGGTTTTACTGCTCCGTTACCATGCACGCGGCCACGCCCCAAGACATCTCACTATCTTAGCATAGCTTTGAAAATGAAGCTGGAATGATATCAACGTGTATAATGGAACAATTAGTTGTTCTTTCACATTAGCCGTGTATAGGCCAAAGTATGGAAATGCAGAGTCGGACTGAAAATTGCAATGCCATAGCCGGGATTCAAACCATTGAACTTTTCAGTCTGACTATTATCTTTCCAAAGCGTATATTGTGAACTCATCATCAGCGAGAGCTTCGATGTTGTCCGAATCGAAGTTTTGCTTCTGACAGCTGCTCATTTTTTTGTTAGTTATCCGGAATAGATGTTTTCCAAGGTTTTCCCGTATGTTGAAAGTTGAACGTCGGGCAACTCTAAGCTCTACAGATTCTGATCTCATTTAAACATCATTTCACCTATTTTATTCATCCTCTGTTATGGCTAAATATTGGAGGACGTTAATTAAAGAAAAAGTAACAACAATAACAACCAGCACGCATTACAACAAGAAATCTTAAATTGTATGGACTTAACAGATCTCACATTGCATTACTTTACAGAGGGAATTCCAGTAAATAAAACTGAACAGAACAAATTACAAATGTCATTTTGTTACTTAGTATCCTCTAATGAGTACTATTTGAAGTATAGTTTCAGAAATTAAATAAAAGGACTACAATGCTTTAAACCAGCAATTAGGTTGGTGTGAACGACGAAACAAATGGCAGTGGTGGTAGCGGATGAAACTGATAACAATTTGTAGTGCATTAGCGAGCGACAGGGCTGTCAACTTGGAAGGCGGTATTTACCTCCTCATCCAGCGGGAGACGTGTTACGTACACTACAGAATCCCTGCATGCAATGGCGAAATGGATAATCAAAGCAACAGGATGATTCCACTGTCATGATTCTCAAACCACTACATCAAGCTTCGTACATACTACCTGGATTAAATTCGTGAACAGATGCACTCAGCCAGCCACAACACACGGATAACTAAGACAATCCCCTGCATCATTATATCTGCCTTGCGCTCATGTGGTGGACCAGGAGCTGCAACTCATCAGCTGTTTAAGCCGTGTCATTGTATGAATATTATCTACTTATAACACACCAATGTGTGGCTAAAGGTTTAGCAAGGGACGTTTACATCTGGCTCTAAGTTGCGGCCACAAGGGGACCGGTTTACTATTTGGTCAATATAATTCATTACATTGAGCTAACACAAATATGTGAAACAACCTCTAGGAAGCTTATCGCGAGGTTAGCACCGGTCAGTTGCATAACAGAGATAAGTAAATGCAGTAGCGCTCTTGCCCAGTATAAGGAACAGAAGCCCAGATTTTTCTGCAAGCTTTTCCTCACTTACTGTTCTGTGAGTCTGTGGAAACTCTCCTTCTGTTATATATACACATGTGGGAGCGTTCTCACGAGTTAGTATGTGAATTGCCACGCATTTCTGGCGCGATATCAAGAGCGGTTCTACAAGCGAGATTGTGACGATAGTACGCCGTACAATAATGCTACCGCGAGAGATTGGAGACGTCATGTGTTCGATTCTTTAGCGAGAGAGGTAAACCGAAGAAGCTACCTTTCGCTTTTTTATTTTCTACTTCATGGAGAAATTTAAAGTGGTGTAAGCATTGAACTAAAGTACATCGATTAAGGGACATTGCGAACTAAAATGAAATCATGGTGATGGTGGAACTTGATGACACTAGATGACAGTTAAACAGCACTGTGTATTAAATAAAGTTACAATGAAAATTTGAACTACCCACATCACTAAAGAAGTGACAGTCAAAAGTGGGCCCTTTGTTTGGTCGCGTGGACATATGAATTACCCTGCAGTGCGCAATTTTCTAATTATTCTGATTTCCCCTGTCTCCTTCAGCCGGCTAATCAGCTGACGTGAAATATTTGTACAGAGACGATGGATTTCAGTGACATAGTATGTTAGTGTTGGTATAATGTCAAAAACTTCCGTATACTTAATACAGAATGTTCATGTATGTCTCCTGAGTAATAAATTCCTGTAGAGCAGTTTCGGGTTTCCGCTCAATGGATACCGCGATTGTAATTGTGCACCGAAAATATATACAAATGAACATTTTCCAGAATTTTAGAAACTTTTAAAATGAACATTTTATGAAAACCGATTTAAGTTATAGCGGATTTTAACGGGACTGTCATGGGCCAAGCTAGCGGGTGTTCTGCAGCCATGGGCCAAGCTAGCGGGTGTTCTGCAGCGCAGCCAACTGATTGGCTGGAAAGATAAGAATAGGCAGCAACGCTTTCCTACAAGCGACGTGTAGGTAGATACATTTGTGTACGCTTCCCTCTCCCTTCTCCCGCTAACTCTATCAGAACTCTTGTGACTGTATATGAGTATCGACAAGTATCGTAGGTATCGACGAGCATGCTCGCGACCGTGAATTAATGAATTGGTTGTCGTGATGATCACTGAATGTTGCTCAATGTGCGACATAAGTAAAGTGATGCTTAAGGAAGAATAGGCTGTATCATAGTACCTCATTACAACCCTACGCCAAAAAAAAAATCACGATATATTAAAATCTATTCATAAGTGACAAGGGTCTGAATTTTACTTCATGTACAGTCTTTCAAGAGCTTACAAATGTTGCAGTATCCGAAATAATACACTGTTTTATATCAGCCTGAAATTATTTAAAGTAATTAAGGTATAATCCAGAGATTACTCAGAGTAGTTAAATATTTACAATTTTGAATTCTGATTTCATAGAAGAAAATACATTACAAAATAAATTGAACCAAAACCATATTAAAATAAATGGAAGCTTCTCTTACTGACAACACTCAGTGAATGTGATTTAACCTAATCTACTACCAGTCTTTCACTAGGTATCTTCTACAATCGTGCAATCAGCAGAAGGAGTTTTAGAAATTTGTAACTCTTTAGAACTGCATTGGCAGCCAAAGATTTTTTTTTTCTTCTCGTAACTTTTGTTGTTAGTAATGCATATGGAAGTTTCTTCATCAACTCCCGAGGTTCTATGAACGTCTTACCGCAAGAAGCTTAGCTACTTGTGTTTAATCGTGCATAGCCGCTCATGTTGTAAGCCGAACAGAGAAGCTAATGTATTATTCTCCATTAAACTTGGTCTAATCAGCTGACCGCACTCCAGGCAAAGGACTTGTGTGCGGTACTATAGGCAGATTGCTTGGGGAGCCTAATCCCACCGCTGACACCAAATATTTCTACTATAGGGCCCCAAGGAACCCCTAGACGCCGCTATTCCAATTTGCGTACTTATGAAAACTGTCTTTGTTAAAACATGGCTTCAAAGTTTATAATCTTACGAAACTCTCAGGTTATTTCCGAAGTTGCGAGACGCTGTAGGTGCCGCGCTGGCTAAGTTTAAACGGTGTACTTAAAATCATTTATGCACATGCACGTTATTTAGCTGCGACAGTTAACTTCTACCATCTTACGCTTATTATTTTTTGCTTGAAACGTGTTCAAGCCACTTCCCTTTAATATATAACATACGCGGCTAACTGCTATAATATTTAAACTGATAGTTAATATTTTATGTCCTCGCTTCTTGGAAAGTCATAATTTATATTTTTTTCGAAGATTAACTTTATCTTCCTTGGATTAACACTGGTAATTGTTTTAAATAAGTTACATGACTGAGCTTTACTTCCAAATCTCAGAGATCTAAAAGAGAAAGTATACAAAGATTATTAATTTAGTCGATAATTTAACACGTACAATAGTTTAACTTATTTAACAGAATTGTCAATAAAAGTTGAAACTGGAAAAAAAACGCTTTCTCTGTCACGATTGCATGACTTATGAAACACTGTACGTCACACAATTTCCTTTACATTCATTTATTTCAGAATATGTATAGAACTTAAATATGTTATGGTACAGTAGCATAAATATTTTAACACATTATAAGATTAAAAATATATGATCTTTTCAGAAACAAATAAGATTAAGGATTAACTGCTCTTTCACATATGCCTAATTGATCTAATAACAGAAGAAAACAACCGAATACACCAACGTACCAAATTAAGCAGTTTCTTCTATGAAATGTTTAAAATATCTTCTGTCAGCATATCTATAGGAATCAACCTACTGCGGCATTGATTCCCCGATGTACTGTTGTATCCCTGGAGTATTGCTTTTTGTTTCGCAGCCCTCCACAATACAGCCACGAAGACTCAATGAATGAGGTGAGTCGCAAACCAACATAATCTTCGTTCAAATGGAATACAAAACGCAGAGTTAACTAAGAATTGCCACCTAACCAAACGTGACTAATACGGCATTTTGAACATTTCATACACGAAAGAGTTTTATGCACTGTACTGGTAGGTTGCATGAAACGGCTATAGAAAATGAGTTTTGACTTAAAAAAACGCATATAACAAATTTTCTTCTCCCATGTGTGAGGAATATGTCCTTCAATTTTGGGCCTACCTTACTGTTACATTGTTTTATACAGCTTTTTTGAATAGAAGACGTCGGTGGTTCACTATAACATAATAACAATGAAACACCCTGACTCACCAATTCTTGCTTATCTTTACACCTTTAAATACTTAGATGCCTTCAACCAGTTCTCCTTCACTTTGCTGATACGAGTATGTTCTTAAATGGAGCCTAAATCCTTGCATGCACACGGCTTGGCAGATATAGCACCCACTCGGAAACCTACCCGTCTCTACTGCAGGTACATCACTTCATGCATTAATTTCCGGGTGTCATGTACGATACAGTTTCCATCATACAGCTCCACATGCCCAAGTAAAGCTCTTATGCAGGTAAGCCTATCCTCTCATAACTTTTGGCTGAAAGTCAACTTCTAAAATCCTTAAGCAGACTATTTTATCCAGATATCCCTTCTGATTTATTTCACTAATTTACATACAACTATTAGGAGATAAGCGAGTTGGCGTAGAGTCCATGGCTAGCATTTGGAAGATATATAAGGAGTGGAAGGTTTTTCCATGGTTTATCCCACAGTTTCCAGGTAAAATACCATATTGGATGCTCAGCATCCTACCACAGCAAGCTAAACAGAAATCATTGATAGAGGAAACTAAATAAGCAAATAAGACCATCTGTCCTGCAATACAATCAACACTTACGTATGTACGAAAGTACGTTTTAAAACTGAATAAAAAGAATATAATTTTTAGAGAGAAAAAAAACGACTATGTTTATGATTAGAAATTATGATTGATGATGCCTTACAAATGAAATGTCTTATTACCAAATTTAGTATGTAATTTTAGTATCTTCCAAAGTTAGGAAGTGAGGATTTTCAACAAAATCCATTTTACCATAATTACGAGGATGGACACTGACCTTCTTAAACTTTGTTTTAACAAAAATGGTTCTAAGACTTCTGACTGAAGTACCGTACATTTAAGATGTTTACGTGACAAATAAAGTATACTTATATCTTCAATTTTATGAGAAAATCCTGTGTAATCCTTTTCATTGTAATTACTTCTGTATAACTGGAAAACAAGAAGCGATAGACAACATTTTACCATAAAAATGTAGATCTCAGTAAAGCAAGCAAGCTAAACCTCTTATTCATTTGAATTCTGAATGTCTTACATTTTTACGTGTCGCTAAGTCACTATTCAATGTTTCCCTATTTTTCGGGCAAGGAGGACAAAAATACAAAGTCATTATCTAACAATATCGTTTTAAAAGATTTGAGTATCGTTAAGTCTACCGAATTCTCCTTGTACTACAACGACATACACCCTTTGGAAAAAAAAAGGGGAGGGAGAGAGAGCAGACTCTGAAAGCGTATATATAACTAAGTCCACATCGTTTCCACGGCTGTTAAAATGTCACGGAACGCGTCTCTATATAATCCCTCTACTGAATCCTTTAATAATAATACTAATACTAATACTAATAATAATAATAATAATAATAATAATAATAATAATAATAATAATAATAATAATAATAATAATAATAATAATAATAATAATAATAATAATAATAATAATAATAATAATAATAATAATAATAATAATAATAATAATAATGGTGATGATGATAATAACAAAAATAACAATAACAACAACAACAACAATAATAATAATAATTAATAATAATAATAATAATAATAATAATAATAATAATAATAATAATAATAATAATAATAATAATAATAATAATAATAATAATAATAATAATAATAATAATAATAATAATAATAATAATAATAATAATAATAATAATAATAATAATAATAATAATAATAATAATAATAATAATAATAACAATAATAACAATAATAACAATAACAATAATAACAATAATAACAATAATAACAATAATAACAATAATAATAATAATAATAATAATAATAATAATAATAATAATAATAATAATAATAATAATAATAATAATAATAATAATAATAATAATAATAATAATAATAATAATAATAATAATAATAATAATAATAATAATAATAATAATAATAATAATAATAATAATAATAATAATAATAATAATAATAATAATAATAATAATAATAATAATAATAATAATAATAATAATAATAATAATAATAATAATAATAATAATAATAATAATAATAATAATAATAATAATAATAATAATAATAATAATAATAATAATAATAATAATAATAATAATAATAATAATAATAATAATAATAATAATAATAATAATGAGAATTTTCACACATTGTGTATTGTTTCATATGTTTCGTGCATACCCACATAGGGAATCGTTCCTTTTTCGCACCTTTGAGTATGGTGGAACTGCTGGATGACTGTTTCTTTCTAGGTGCTGTTTCGTCTGTAACAGGATGTAGGTGGCTTGAGCAGTTTTATCCGGTGTCACGTGAGATATTTTAGGGACTCTGTGCTTGCTAACAGAGGATTTGGTCGTCCTTAGACTCTCTTCTTCATTTCTTCCTCCCAGATTCCACGTTGGAAGCACAAAGAATACACTATGACCTAAGTATGGTACTGCGCTCGTTACTAGGGGCTCCTCCATCGGAGCATTCCTAATTCCTGATTTTTCACAAAGAATTGCCTTTAATAATTACAGCCAGTTCTTATTAAGGGAAAAATTATAAGAGGCGTGGATTTCTTCCAAACATACATTTGGGCTTTCAAACAATGTAATTGGCTTTCAAGTTTTAACGAATTACAAAGTCGGTCCAAACGTAATTGTTCCTAAGCCAAACGAGTGTTGCTTCACATCCAATTAAGCACCCCACTACATTGCGAATAACAGATGGACGTGTGAACAGCTATTACGTGTCGGAAATTGGGGAACGTATTTTTTTGTCGGAAATTGCAGTAGACATTGTTACTCGGAAAAGTTTTTAAAGGATGTTTTAGCCGCCCAACGCTGATCCGCATGCAGCAGATATAGGAGAAAAGCTGTCAGGCTTAGAATGTAAAACAGAGTTCTATCATTTTACAGAAGTGACACGTAACAAGGGAATCCTTTCACAACCTCAATGCGCCATGTTGATTATGCTGTCACTGCTTTCATCAGTTTGGCTGCTATTTATTACATGTCTTTCCTACATTCCTTACATCGCTTGCACTATACTGCTTTGTGCCCTCCCCCACAATACTGTGGTCAGCTAACCCTTCATGCTGGGATGGTTTTCAAAAGTTACCTCTTCTCTTGGGATTGTTTCATTCCACCAGAACGTAATATTGTAAAATGTCGTCTGTGATGAATGGTAAAATTATCGACTAGTAGTCTAGTATATTTGAATTTCTATTAGTTTTAAAATTTACAGTATAAATAAGTCAAACTCAATTTAAAGTGTACTTAAAAGTTAGTAAGTCGAAAGTTTAAAACTAGACTTAAGTTGCAAATTAGGTTTCAAACTCCACTCCATTTATTGTCCTCACTGTATCTTCCTTGTACTGAACTATATTTGTAAAGGCAGTTCTGTAAAACTTTAAGTGTACATACGCGATATTGTCATCATCTCAGCTTTTCCTCCTCCTCCTCCTCCTCCTCCTCCTCCTCCTCCTCCTCCTCCTCCTCCTCCTCCTCCTCCTCCTCCTCCTCCTCCTCCTCCTCCTCCTCCTCCTCCTCCTCCTCCTCCTCCTCCTCCTCCTCCTCCTCCTCCTCCTCCTCCTCCTCCTCCTCCTCCTCCTCCTCCTCCTCCTCCTCCTCCTCCTCCTCCTCCTCCTCCTCCTCCTCCTCCTCCTCCTCCTCCTCCTCCTCCTCCTCCTCCTCCTCCTCCTCCTCCTCCTCCTCCTCCTCCTCCTCCTCCTCCTCCTCCTCCTCCTCCTCCTCCTCCTCCTCCTCCTCCTCCTCCTCCTCCTCCTCCTCCTCCTCCTCCTCCTCCTCCTCCTCCTCCTCCTCCTCCTCCTCCTCCTCCTCCTCCTCCTCCTCCTCCTCCTCCTCCTCCTCCTCCTCCTCCTCCTCCTCCTCCTCCTCCTCCTCCTCCTCCTCCTCCTCCTCCTCCTCCTCCTCCTCCTCCTCCTCCTCCTCCTCCTCCTCCTCCTCCTCCTCCTCCTCCTCCTCCTTTTCTTCTTTTTCTATTCAAGGATTAGGTATTTTCCCCCTTGCATTCTTCACTTTGGTCCCTCTGAGGGGTTCCAATATCTCACTTCTTAGATATTTATAATTGTTAATTAAAATTATTTTCTTTCTTCACCCTTCTTCACTCGTGTGCTCCTTCATATAATTCTTTCCTAACTGATTTATTTCTGTAAAGTCTAGTCTAGAGCATCCTTTAGTTCTTAGCAAAAAATCTCATTTCCGCTGTCTGGAGTTTACTCCTGTGCTTTTATTCTATTATCCATGATTCGCTGACACACATGAGCACAACAGCCATCATCCCGTAGAGGTTCATTTGTTTTTCCTTTGTTCTACTTCGTAAGGTTCTTGTTATGGTTTCACGTGTTTGCTATTAATTGCTTATTAATTATTACTTTTACTGTCGTGGCCTCAAAATCTTGGAGGTAGCTTACTGTACATTGTTTCACCTGAGTCTGCATCTAGATGGCCTTGATTGCATAGTCACCTCCAATCTACCTTTTTATTTGTATTCCTTTTTCCATTAAATCAGTAAACAAACTCTTTTAGGTACCCAAAAATTTGATGTCGACATTTCACCAGAAATACATGTTTTAAGGTCTATAAAACCAAAAACGTACATTTCGTAAAAGATCCTTCTGTGCATGTGACTGTCTGTGAATAGTATAACTAAAAACCAAAAATCAGTTGAACAGCTAACTTGGTATTTAGTTCAGGATCGTACAGGGTGGAGAGACAAACATAATCGAAGCAATTCGCTACCCTAACTTTCTTAGCATGGAAAACTGTTTGCTATTATTTTGACAGGCAGTTATTACAATTTGGATTCAAATAGCATATGTACAAGACACTTATTCTGCGATGTTCTTTTCCTTCTTTTTTTATCTCCCTTTCTCGTCAATGCTGACGTTAGGAGTCGCTTGGGTTTCCTCAGAGCGAGGAAGCCGAAGCATCTGACCTAAGATGAAATCAGGTTGAGGGGTCGGCCAAACGCCTGAGATGAATGATTGATGGAGCAATTGGTGGAATGATGGTGGGGAAACCGGAGGGCCTAGAGGAAACGTACCCCAGCGCCATGTTGTCCACCACAAATCCCACTTTGCGGTCGCCTGGGATTGAATCCGGCCCGTCTAGGTGAGAGCCAAGCGGTCTAACCACTCAGCCATGGCGCGGCCTTCTTTTCTTTCTGAATTAATATATAACTGGAAAACTCAAGGAGAAAGAATATCTTAATAACACAGAAAATGCAGATAATACTTGTGCAGCTAACCTTTACCAAGATATTATTTATGGATTTACAATTTCAAATATCTATAATTTTTTAATGCGGGACACGCTATTATTTTCTCATAAACACACAAAGGGCATCACTTTTCCCAGCGTAAGCGAAATGCCCTTTAAAAATCTCTGGCTTTTACCGATTGTGTTCTTCTATTTGCAACAATGTGCAGGGTTTACCTCATATAACAAGGAATACCTAGATACATAAATAATGTTTTGGAGGATTGGTCATACACGAAAGAGTGGAGAAATGCATACGATTTCTTTTCTGCTTCTTTTGTTCTGTAGGCAATTCTTTGGGCCATGATATTAAATATCCAAGCCCGCTAGGTTGGCTCACGAGATTTGAACCCGCAACCCTAATATAGGACCCCCAAGACGTTAATATGGTTTTATTTTACCTGTTCAGCAATCTGCAGAATCTCTTGAATCGCCCGGTATAAGAGGTTTGGAAGTGATACCAGATGTTCTGTTTCCCAGCGTCCCTTAATTCCAGATTACTGCACGTTCACAATGTGCTACCTCTGCTGCTCGGTTATATCGGCACTTAATAATAGCAAAGTGACAGAGAAGGCCTCTTTATGTTCGAATGAATGGCAGTTGTAATATCGGCGATGTGGCTCAACTATTTTCCATGGCTGTGCATTTAATGCAATTAGCGAATTCCGATTGAAAATGTTACATGTTTTGTTGGTTCTAAAACAAAAACGGAATCCGATAAAGGTAATATCGGATGTTAAGCTAAAACCCCCTGGTTGCATCACAAGATCCCCAAAGAGAGATATGGTGGGAAATATTTCAGCAATTTCCGGAAAATAAAACTGCTAGTGTGTGTGGAATGCTGTTCCTCCCATTTACAGTCGGTGTTGAGTGAACAAGTGAATCAATGGTCGGGCGCTTTGATGTGGCTCTGTTGGATAAAGCTATAACCCTGGTGCTTCCTGGTATCCTTAGTTAAAGAGGCTGAGGTGCCAGAATTCAACTTAACATCTTTCTCATTTCGACTTATCTTCACGAGATAAGAGTTACAGAACATATACAGGATGTTCAAAATTCTGTTTGCCGTCTCTGCAGAAAGTTATTAGTCAGCACCATAGAAATAGCAGACAAATAGTGTAAGACCAACTCTGGTGGGTGCTATATTGCCTAATTGTCTGCGAGTTCGCAGAAAAATTAAACCAATTATTTATATAAATAATTATCTCTAAAAATACGCAACAATGTTTATTAAAATTCCTTATATATGTTCATTGGCATGACTAATAAAATAATCCCCTTCACTATGTAAGAATTTGTTTCAACTGGTAAACAGCATAACAGAGGAAACAAACACTTAACTCACAAAAATTCTGAAACGCTGTTTTCATATGTTTTTCTCCACTCCCTTTTCTACACCCTATTTTTCAAAAGCTTTTTCTTATTTCCACTTCTTCTTAATCCAGATAAACTTTCGTTACAGATTTCCTTGTAGGTATAAGAAAAATGCGGTATGCCCAGATTTACAAAAGGGTTGTCGCTCTGAAATTTTATGATCTTTGCATAGCCCCCAGATTAACTAATACGAAGTCAAAACTGGAAAAAGTTATAGCTATCATAAACTAAAACTAACAACAAAGAAAATTTTGGAAATGGGTAACACTACAAAACAATTATTTTACGTCAAGTGTAGGCTTTAACGAAATCTACATTTTGTGCAGTAAGACTTTTTCTATTTCTTACGGTTTACGCTAGTAAAAATATTGAGAATGCATGGAGCGTCACAAGCTATTCCCAGAAATTTTTAACTTTTACATTTTTATGTTATAAAATATGTTATATACTGTTGCATTATAGTGATGTAAACCGGGGAGACTTTAGACTATAAGTTGTGGATAGGGTTGTGTTTACTTAAAGGTGTTTTACCGTAAGGGTTTACAATCTACCTTGCAACTGGGAGCGTAGCTGAAAGGCTAGGGGGTCAGATGGTAGAGGTAAATGGTAGGGGGAGATTGTAGTCAGGTAACATATAAATAGAGACAGCACAACTTTCTACGAAATGCAAATTTACTATAACCTAATGATTTTCTACAAGACAAGTCACCCCCGAAGTCTTGAAGAGACTTTGGGGTGAAATGGTGTTGACAGCTACATTAGTACATTAAGATCCAATCGGGTTTACCTTGGAGGAGAAGTCCGGTACACTTTAGACTCGCGCCCCAACACGGGCAAACCCAAGAGGAGGGGGCCAACACACGTTGAACCTAGGGAATTTTTCCATTTGACCAGCAGAAAAGCTTCTGGAACATTCCACCCGCCATGTTGGTTTAAGCCCAACGACCTGCTGATCATCCATTTCTAACTAGCGGGTTCAACGTCTAGAGTTGCTAGGTTTAGCATTCCTACTTGGTTAATGCACCGAAAATTTAGTAATCTACGGGTTTGACGTCTAATGTTCTGCTATGAGGTTTCTACATCTTTACTTCCAAAAATCAATAATTTCAATTGTATAAAGAAACCTCATGCTATTAATATTTCAAATAAATTCCTAAAATAAATCAAGTTCTTTCACCTCACCAAAGCATACGCGACAATACCTCTAGTACTTTAATAAAAATGAAGGAAATTCTCCCATGTAAAGGATAGTTTCTGGTAGATAATTCTTTGAAAAGCGTTTTTAATTCTTGTAAGTAGCTGTTCCCAGGAAATTCAATATACAGAAACGAAATATACAAGAAGACGATTTCTGGAAATGGCTAACTTAATTAAAATGAAATAGATAGAGGAATAAGTGGGAGAGTCGGATATAATTGCCGGCACTGGCTTGACTACTAGGATACCTAGTCGAGTTATGTCTCTAAGGGGCCATTTGATATGCTCCTTAATTGAGAAGTAGTGAACTATGGTTGCGAAGACCGCATACACTACTAGCCGGGAGGGACCGGAAGCTGATCAAGTCCCATCCTCCAATACGGCAACCTTCTCCGAGGCCTGTGGTGGGAATAGGTGCGGATGCAGCGGGCAGGCGGTAAGCAGTGGTCCAGGACGTTCTGTTGCGCGGTAGGGTGACAGGGCTTTAGATTAGTTTGTAAGGAAAACGCCTTACATGTTTTTCAAGTGTTAACTGCCTATTTTTATTTTTCGTGGTGGCGCAGATATTGCAGTTTCAAGTCATATAGTAATCCGCTTCTTAATATTTGGCTCTCCTCAGTCTCAATTGTGTAACGGAGTACTGTTGCAAACATTTACATATATCATTAAGAAGTAGATAAAAGTTTCTGCAAGAATAATCTGTAGAACAGCGGCACCAGAAACTAGTGTAGATGTCACACTTGAAACTTTCACAATTAGAACGAAATTTTGTAGCGTTTTCTTCGAAGACACACAGGTAAATATTATCTGCAACGGAAGAATCCCAGGAGACGAGGAAGGCGAGATGAGATAGAAATACATTTCCCGTTGATGCAGAGCGCTGACACGATGGCATGTGTTTTGCTTCGAACCGTCAGCGTTTTGTTATCAAATGTTGAAAGCACTTGCTGATTAAACACAGAATGGAACAAGTTTGCCAAGACAGGAAGTAAGAACATCACGAACTGTGAAGTTGGGAATACCGCCGTATTCAATAGCAAACGAATCAATCAGTGCTTTAGTGGTGGGATGTTTGTGTGGAACTAGGAAGGTAAACTCTTGAAATTATATTCAATAGCGAACAGTTCCGCCAAGTTCCTGTACCTGGGGCCATCTCTTCTTCGAAAACTTACTTTTTGTGTCTCCTTTTAAAACGTATTTTGTAAATTCAGACATAATATTGGATTGAACATTTCTACCACAGCTGAGCATACAATTCGCCGAATTGAAAGTACAGCGTTTATTTCAACTTAGTTTTTAACTGCAACGCAAGCATTGTAGTGATATTTCCGCCCGATTACAAATGTCCAAAGAGGAAGTTTCAGTCGATTATAATTAATTATTATAAATTTATTACCACTCAATTTAATGAACTTCCGTTACTGTAGTCTGTATAGAAAAAAATTACGTTTTCCTGTCTCTTCATTGGGTCAATCATTTTTACAGTCACTTTACTGGCTATACAGTTGAAAATTCGAAATATGGACGTTAGAAAGAAAACTGCCCCCATCGAGTTTGTATAATTTTAATATTACATTTCTTGGTGCAGCCCCAGATCTGTAAGCCATACATCCAGATAGGTTTTAATATTTGCTTATTGTTTGCTGACGACTTAGTTATTACACAAAATAGCGATTCTGCCCTGCAAAAATCTATTTTTAAACTTAGTGAACTTAGTAAGAAATATAATATGAGAATTTCTTTTATAAAATCAAAAGTAATGGTATTCATTGGGAAAGAGCCAGTTAGAATAAAAATAGTTATGAATAATCGTTGCGTTGAACAGATAAGCCATTTTAACTACTTGGGAACTGATGTTAGTTATGACAAGGAATATGATGTCTACAATAAAATATGCAAATTTCAAAGAGTGTGTGGAACAATAAATAGAACATTTAGAAACAAAATGCGTAAAGAAACAAAATTAAAGTTCTACAAAGTTATGGCTGTACCTATACTGACATACGGAAGTGAGACTTGGACGTTAACTAAAAAGCAACAGAGGAAAATACAGGCTTCAGAAATGAAATTCTTGAGAAGTGTGAAAGGGGACTTAATAAGAAATGAAAATATAAGAGAAGAGCTGGACATTTTTAGTATGAATGATAGATTAAAAGATCTCGAACAAAAATGGAAGGAACATGTTGAAAGAATGCTAGATAATAGACTTACAAAACAAATATTACAGTATCATCCTAAAGGTAGGAGATCGGTGGGCAGACCCAGGAAACGATGGCTGGAAGACTTCGAAGGCGGAACAGGCACTTGATTGCCTATGCCATGAAGTGAAGAAGAAGAAGAAGAAGAAGAAGAAGAAGAAGAAGAATCTTACACAAAAGCTATTTATTATGAATCGTGAGTTGAGTAACTTCCTAGCAACCAATAGATTTCTGTACTTTGTGTCAAGTTCTTTTTCCTTCTTTTTAACATATACCTTCCATTTTAGTTTAGCATCAAGTGTCATATCCAAGTATTTGGCTTCGCAAATGAAATTAATTATTTATTTAAAAATTCAGGTAAAGGACGAATAGAGCAAGACTGAAAAAATCAATGCCATAGCGGGGATTTAAACCACGGATGCTCCGCTCTCCATGCGGCTGCTCTAAACCACTGAGCTATTATGGTCTACTTGCCGACATGACATTAAATTCTACAACTGATTCGCATGTTTCCGGGTACACCACTAAGGGTTCTCATATGCTATGAGACATGCACCTGTATGTGACGACTTACTATGTTGTATGTACTTAAGTCCCAGGCTTATGTGGCGACTTAATATGCTGTAAGTACGTAAGCCCAAGGATTAAGTCCCATCTTCAGAATTTAATGTGATGTCGGCATGTTGGCTATAGTAGCTCAGTTGGTTAGAGCAACCTCATGGAGAGCGGGAGATCCGTGGTAAAATCCCGGCTATGACATTCGATTTTTCAGTCTGGCTCTACTTATCCTAACCTTAGCCTACACACGGCTAGTGTGAACGAAATGATTATTTCCATCAATTCAAGTAAAATTCTTATTTTTCTATTTGTGAAAGTAATATGAGTGACTGGAGAGACAGCACCCGAAACGGGGAGAAAGCGGTTTGAATCCTGCTATTAGAGAGCGGAATAAGATCATATGAACTGAATTTGAAAGTGATCAAAGGAAAGGTGATAAGGCAACATTTGGTGGAATGAATGGCGGGAAAAATTGGAGAAAACCCGTTCAAATGCAGTTTTGTCCACCACAAATCCTATATGTGGTCGCCAGGTATCGATACCAGGCCCCCTTAGCGAGGCAAGTGGCTATCTGATAATCTTGGTATCGCATATTTAGAATTTCCTGACACATAAACACGTATATTTACACAACATTACTCTTTTTAGCTACTGACTTGGAATTTATTAAAAACCTTAGTAGAAGGTTCACTTAAGTATTCTTCTAAAAGCTCCAATTCAGGAGTGCTTTAGTTCCTTCATTGGCTGAGGCTATTAAGAAAGCCTTTTTTCTTAGGATGGAGAAATCGATTGTTCCCAGGAAAGCTTCGGTTACTTGCAAGTGTTGCCACATCTCAGACCGCTGATAGGAAATTCATGAGGGCTTGACTAACTTTGGTTTATTCATTTACTTTTTCAGTCAATCTCATTTCTGGAGCAAGCAATTATTTATTCAGCAGCTGAAAGCTCTAGACGCGGTCTCGTGCGATGCTTGATGGCCTTGTATTATTTAAATGCAATTCAAGCAACAAAATGAGATTTTACGATGCTCTTGGAGTTTATTCACGTTCCTATCAAATCCTTGTAAATAAACAAAAGGTGTTCTGTGAATCTTACTACTTTTATAGCGACAACTCGAAATGTGAAGTTGAGTACACGTAAGAAACTCCCTTGCAGCACATGGGGAGTCAACATTTAAATACTTAACGAGTGCTGAAAGTGACACTTAAATCGTGAATGAAGCATGTGCAGTATTTCTCAACAAGGCGTTGAGCTTACCTCTTACAAGAAAGGTTCTTTGTACTCTTGTTACTATTTCATAAACATCCTTTTCGTTCAGAGCAAACGTGTGTATACGTGTATGTGTGTAATGATTTAATAGAAAGTTAATAAAAAATAAACCAAAATACTGCAACAAAAACACAAAACAACCGGCTCTGTTGCATAGTTGTAGAGTGAGTCTCATATTCAAAAGCTCCCGAGTTCGTATCTCGGTCAGGGTGTGTAATCTGGATAAAGTTTTGCCCGGGGTTTTAGCTTGTCCTCACAGATGAATGTCGGGTAACTCTAAGCTCCATGGATCCTGGGTTCATTTGAGTATTATTTCAGCCATTTTATCATCGTCCGATATTGACCTACGTTGGAGCGTGGGTATTCCAACTTTTTTACAAGCTTGTCACATTACACTGTATCCGAAATGTATTTTTGTTTACCATGGATGTAGGCTAAAGAATGAAGAGCCATATATTTTGAGAAATACTACGCAAAAGCTTAAAATACAACGATTATTTCGTAAACCGCCAATTTACACACATACATTGTATATTATACGACTCACTTAAAACTCAATTATTTTATCCTCATCACGAAATCTTTTTGCTCCGGAAACTTTCAAAGTTAAGCAATAAGGTTTCAATATGAGAAGACAGCACTTAGACAAGATGACAAAAAAAGGGGATGTTTGAAATGCATTCGTACGGGAAGACGCCGTTTAAAGGATGTACATGTCTTCTTCCAAGAAGAAAATTTTCCACTAGACCACGGCCCACAAGCCCGGATAACCATTATCTACCTAATGACTCCGGCCGTGGAAGCCTACGTACTTTAATAAAGAATGTAGCTTTAAAAAATACATTCCGTTCACATTGTTTCGGTGAGAAGGTACTCCGCTTTGGGTTAAAATTCACTTTTCTATTTTTACATTTTACTATAATGCTATGCCTCTAGATTACAAATAATTAGTTAAAAGTTCATTGGAACAATATTTTATACATAATTTGCTAATATATTAGTGGGTGTTTTTGTCACGACCCTTTTCGTAAGCTTTAAGAAAATCGATCATAACTTCTGTAATACTGAACAGATATTTCTAAGCTAAGCCTTGTTTTGTAACGGATCTTTCAAGCTTTCGGTTGGTACCACTGTAACTCCAACTTCTTTTGTCTTTGGCTGTGTAAGTGAACAGTTATTTGTTCTGATTAATATTTTGTACTAGTTATTGGCGAATATATGACATGGGTAGGCCAAAAACATTTTGAAAGAGAAAATTTACAGACAATGGTTTTATTAAAACAGAACAGTAAATGTGGAAAATATAAATAGAATGGCCAATGAAATCACATGTAATATTGAGGTTAGCAGGCCCAGTTCGATGAGCTGCGAGTCCTGAAAGCTGATAAAATGATTGAAGAACTGGTCAAGAAGGCAAGAAAAATGAAGAGCAAGAACAAGAGAGAATACAGAGGATCAAGACTATGCAGCAGGAATGTTCTGACTAATGTGAGAAGTCAGTAATCAATATATAAACTTTAAAGCTGTGTTTCTCAGTTCTGCATTTCTTCAGGTTCCGGTAAACCTTTTTAAAAGCTAATCCACCAAAACACATGAATTTTTGTGTGTGTTAAGCAAACTCATAATAATAAGGGAGCTTTCTCTGAGATTCATAATACTTGTTTAAAAAAATTAATGCTCTAAAATTTCAGTGTTTTTTACAAAAACTAAAAAATTATAACAAATAATCAGTAAAAAATGTCAAGCATTAATAATAGGTATTATTAAATATAAAGGTTTTAAGAACATGCCTGAACATTTTCATGTACACATCAATAATTTCTGAGTAATGTGAACCCAAAAATCGTGGAAATAGCATTGTGAAGATAGGCAGTACCTTCTCACCTTAAATGGCAAGGTTTCCATTGCGTATGTATAACATGATTTCTTACATAACCCTTAGCCTTATTGGACTGTTCAAATATTCCCGACTTGTTTGTGTCACACTGTATGTTTATTCGTGATAAACTCTTGTTACTACATGGCAAAGCCAGAAAGCGTATCGGAAAAAAATTCATAATATAGAGATATTTACCTAAGCTTATCGCACATATACGGTGAGTCCAATGTATGTATACTCAGTTAAGATATAATCATGTATTCTGGACAGTTTCTGGCGCGAGAAAACATCATATAGACGCACACAGCTTCCAATCGCTCTGTTTGTGTTTCGTAACTTACTGTACGTCAACTTACTAATATTTCACTCTTCTAATGGACCAGATAAGACCTAATAAGAGACGATCACAGCACTGGTCACCTGAAGGCCTCAACGCTCGTCGAGTAATATCTAAGGAAAGAACGAAAGAGGAGAGAAAGAAAAACAAAACGGAAATAGGTTACACCTTCTGTCGTCTACAATGGCAACCTTCATGTTCAGATTTTCATATTATACGCAATTGAATCAAACAAAGAAATTTCACAGAAAATACAAGATAAACATTATATTTTCCACAACGATGTGTTGAACTTACATCATTTTAACTAAAATTGTTAGAGCAATTTTCAGAAAATACAATCAAGAACAGCTATCACATAAAGAGAAGTTTGGGGTGGGATGATTTTTTTGGATATATTTGTGTAGAAAGTATGTAAGAAGGAATATGTCTGGATCCGCTGCAGAAAATGATTGGGTTGCATCTAACGATCTTAATCTCAGCATATACGGTATCGTATTTATGACTGCTTCATCTCATTTATCAAACTGGCATTAATTTGAATGCTGGTTGCTATGGAGCAAAGCCCATTAAGGATCTCTCAAGTCACTGAAAGTGCTCCAGGTAGAGAGAACATCCCAATGAACTGGCTGTAATTGACACTTAACTTCACATGGGCACCAAACACTGTTCCTCATTTACCTAATGCTACTCATTACCTCGTTAACATGTTTACATTCCCTTGGCGTTTATGGCTTTCCTATCCACATCGTTGTCCCCAGATTCCCATCAAATTGTATTCTCAGCATGTTCAAGCATCTTACTCCGCTGCTAAGATTATGCTAATTAGGGAGAAATATGTTTCTGCATTCTGTAAAAGGAATGTTTTGTATATTTCTGCTAAGCGAAGATGTTTGCCTGAAGCTCTGAAGTGTTTATCTACAACTTCGTTATGTTGCTTGCTACTATTTCACCTAATAAAGAAGATTTAGTTATACACTACAGAAAATTAAAGCAAGCATCTTAATTAAATAAGCCTTGACCTAGTAAACTGCCACACGCAGTTATTCTAACATTCTATAAACTTCTCTCAATGAAGTCTTAACAAACAATATTTGCAAGACTAATTTTTTCTATGTAAGTATTCATGGTAATGGAGATAAAAAATTGTATAAATGGTTTTATTATAGTATGGGAATAAGACAGAGGTCTAATCTTTTAAGATCTGGTCACTATGTGATATCTTTGATACGGTTAAACTGTAAAATAGCGGCGTCGTAGGAATGACGTAACGGAAACAAGCTGTTGCCAACTGCGGAGTTATGAAGTACGCCAAGATAGCGAAATATTGCCAAATATATTCTTTCTGTGTTATTCATGTTCCAATATCATTGTTGTTGCATACATATGGTACTGACCACATCGCATAGAATTGTCTATTTTTAAGGTAGAGAATGCTTGTATTAAGGATACCCTTCTCTGAAAATACTAAAGTCAATTTTCATATAATTTTGCTTAGATTGACTTGAAAGTCACAAACAGTCGCACAATTGATCTAGAACACTGACCTTCACCCATAGAACAGTCAACGAGCCAGGACTGATGCCGTGTGAATCGTGTGCCACCCCCTTCCTCGGGTCAGTTGACTGAAGTACTGTGAACGCATATTAAAAGTTCATAAATAATTGAATATTGAAAATTATATTAAATGGTTACGCACAATGTTAATTCCAAATTTACCCCTCAACTCGGTGCTACCAACAGGTAATGCCTCTTACCATAATATACAAAATAAGCCCCAACTTCAAGTTATTTAAATATGCTTTCTTGGTTACAAAATCACATTATCCCGTTTGATGAAAATAACAACAACAAAATTTAATAATAGCTAATATGCCGACTCACAAAAAATCCTTTGATTGACCAAATATTGTCAAATATTGCTAGCACAATTATCATGTTCACAGACAATAGTTCACAGATCAATTTTCAGACATTTGTCCGAAATAGTTCTTGTTATATTAATATATTTATAGTATTTTAATTAAACTGTTCTACATTATGTAATTTTAGTTTCGAAATATAATACTTTGCGGTTATACTGATAAATACATTATTAGTAAATTTATGACACGAAATTTTAATCTGACCCTTGGTTTAGGATAAACAAATTATTCAATTCTCCCTTTATTAATTTTTAATATTTGCTTGTGAAATGTGTGATTTGTTATTTAATTGCACAAACAATGGTGACATTATAAAAGAAATCATCTCATCAATTTCCTTTGGTACTGTTTTTATCCAAGCACAAAAAGTTTCAAGTTTCTAGTTTGAAAGCTACATCGTGTGGAGCAATTTATGTTCTGAAAAGCGCTGAAAATTTAAAACACGAGAAAATCACCAAATAGGTGACGTAAAGCACTGTGCGCACTTAAATAGTCATGTGCCACAATTCAAGTACATGGATTAATCTAATTAGGCTACATTATTTTTCATTTTTTTTGCACGTTTTCACTAATTTTCACAGATGGGTATCCTTAAACAAGGCTGTCCTATAAGACATCCAGAATTATCTAAAGGCGAATATATCTTTTGAAACTCGCACCCATAAAGTAAAATGCAGACAGGCGGTGCTAGAAGCGTGTTACATCCGTTAATGTGGCATGCTATGTTTAACTATCATCTCACAATAACAAATATCTGACAATATCATTACATTTATGTCCAAGATACTGTTAATAATTTTAATTAGTCTGAGTGCATTTCTGTACACTGTGTACTTTGGTTATGTGGTGTTGGTATTTTCAGCGATGCATGTTTTCATTGTTGGCAAAGCTCAAGCAACTGACGTCAGCCCGTCATTCTATAAACCGCTGTTCTGCAGTTTAACCCTATGACATTCCATTTTCTTTGCATCACCAGGACATAATAAACACAAACGACTTCCAATTTGAGAAAAATTCTAATATTTGAAAATAAAGGGAGTAACTAAAAAGTGTTATCTCCTTGCTCAAAAAATATTTTACATAAATTGTGTTAACTGTTTACGTAAACTGCTAGTGATTAACGAAGGCCATCCAGAATGGAGGACGAATCCTTTTTTCACAGAAAATTCAAGATATACATCTTATTTGTCATGGAAATCTCTTAAATATACATAATCAAATTTGTTAGAGCCACAATAACTTTTTCATGACATGTATAGTTTGAAGTGGAGGGATTGTATTACACATACAAGAAATAAGTATGAAACCTTACCATTTTTAAAATTTTTGTTTTATTAAAGCAGTTTTAAAACGCGCATATACAGTGGAATATCCATATGAAATTTTATGGTGTAAAGGAGTAACATCTCTAACATTATGAACGTGGCAGAGAAAAAAAAAAGCACACTGAAAAATTAAAGTAAAAACAAGCGAACACAACGGAGAATCGCTAAGATTCTTTGCAGGAGCTTTATTTCCAAAACTTTGCGTGCCTCCCTACTCAAATACCCTTCGAGTGTGGAAGGGTGCGTGGCATAAAAATCAACAGGTTGCCGCGCTGAACTTCTAGAAATGGGGTTCGTTATTCTGTGCTAGGGGTATCAAATAAAGCAGGAAACGTAAGAAGGATGTGGTGACATGAAGCACACCACCTTGTATTGAGGGTGAATCTGATTAAACGTGACGCAATGGGGTGGAGTGAATTTCACTTCTTGGCACCATACAATTCATCATTCGGATGCCTCTGTCAGCTACCATCATTATGATTACTTTTAGTTACACAGCTGAAATAATTTCATTTTGTCCAGATCATAGATTAAATATTCAGTGATAAATATTTAGGATGAGAAAGTCAGATTAGTTCACCTGCATAGTGCTTTATTGATGAAATAATTATTTTAGGAAACTGCATGGCTCAGAAAAATATCTACTGCATATCTGACGAATGAGTGCAGTTTTTTTATAATACAAAAATAATATATACTTATTTACGTATAATTTCCTTGTTTTCGCTACTTTTACGCTTTCATAGCTTTGGCGTTCTGTTTTCTGTTGTTTTTCACATAAACACTAAGGCCGGACTTGAACCGCGATCCCCTACATGGCAGAGCAACGGAGATATACACTCTAGCGACCACGGCTACGTGGGCCGATATTGTAAAGAGAGGTCGTTGGTGTAATATGACTCGGTTTAGAGATCAGATAGGGCGGAAATATAGTACAGTCTGACCATCAAAACATCAACACAGCGTACAGTATACCACAGGAGAGAAAGTCTGGGGCACGAGACCCAGGGGGATTGTAGAAGGTTCCCACACCCTCCCTGGATAGGTTTATGACACCCCATGTCAGTACAGTTACAGACCATTCAAAAACATTCTGACGGCTTCTACCTTTGTGAATGAATCTTCTCGGTTTTAGTGTACTGAGTGAATAGGGCGCATTTGTTTTTAACGGTTCTGCTCCTTGTTCCTTCCCTGCGTTCCCTGTCACACACATTCGCTGTCCTTGTCCCACTGAGTAAGAGGGCACATTCCTTTCAGGAACTTTCTTTGCGTTGCTGGACAGTACATAACACTGCATTTTTTGTACTTACGAAATCGATATCCCATGACTAAGTATTTTGCAGAATTTGTCCTTCTATCTTCAAAAGGGATCTTTTCTTTAGCAGCATTCATGCGTTTATGTACCTCTGTTCGTAAAACTCGAGGGAAGTTCTGCGCACATAAATTCGAACGTTTTTGGATGTGGGCATGTTTACCAGAGGTTGAAAGTTTTTCTCCCGTACGCTTTGCATTTTGAACCTCTTTCCCATACAATGCAGAGTTGATTCACTTTCTGATGTTGCTGTTCCTTTTATAGTACTATTTAACGAAGTATTTAGACCTTTACGTTTCTCTTCCTTACAAAACTAAAACACATTGAATATTAATTTTCTACTTTGTGTGTTGCCATTTTGACTTGATTCAATCCCGTCCACTGCAGGGGATTCTTCTGCTGCATTTCAGTGTTGCCGAACGGTACATGGCATGTAGTGGAAATGACGACATAATACCGCTTATCTGATGTTACCCAGGCTGCCAAAGTCGGCCATCTTCATTGATTTTTCAGACAGATTCTAATAGATCGATTCATGCCCCGACAATTACCTTAACTTTCTCTACCACTTAGCCAAGAGTGGGTAGAGGAGTACTGCATACAAACATTCTAATCGGGTATTTTACGGGAAATGCGTATTTTCAGATTCTCTGGTTTACTATACGTTCAGTGTACTCAGAAAAGAAATGTTGGATAAATAGCAAACTTGGAATTTAAGTTGAATATTTTCTAGGGATAAGACACAAATATTTCTCCCATCATAAAATACTCTCTATTTTGGTTCTCTCCAAAGTTACTCTAACGATGGAATATTTTCAAGAACAATAAATCATATATACTGAATTTTTGTGAAAAACATGTGTAGTCATCTTCATTCTGAAAGAATTATGCAAAAATGGTAATTCATAAGAGATACAAAAAAGGTAGAAATGATTAAAAGGCAGCGTTTATGTGGAAATAGTAAGATTTTTGCTGCAATTGGTATATATTTCCCTATGCCTTCAAACTTGGTCATCATTGTATTGTATCTCATGGCATCAAAGGACGAAATTTCAAACCCAGGATATCGACTCGCCTTTAAGGATCCCTTCGGCATTATATATCCCCTCAGAACTTACAAAGAAATGTTTATATCGATTAACTTAAAGTAGACAGAAAGATGAAGCTTAGAAGGAAGATACGTAGAAAATTTGTCAACATAAACCATAGGTATTGGAAGTAATTCATCCTATACTTTTCGTGAACAGATAAACAAACCTAAAGATCTAATTACTTCATACGATTTTTAATTCTAACGCCAGATGACTCACAATTAACCACGCTCTCAAATACGGTCGACAGGATAGGAATTACAGGTGCTCTCAGTCTGTCAATCGTACACTTAAAGCGAAAAAGGATTGCTGGCAAAAAATATTCCAGCAGACAGAATATTAAGTATTAATCGTTCAGACTATAATTAAATCAAATTTAAGATGTTTGCTTGTATATTACCGGGTAGGGGGTGGCGTGGGTGATTCATAAGTGTTGCCGGTTGCTTCAGACTTAATCTGGGGAGTGATAATCACGAATTCCAACGGTTTTCAGGTTAATATTGTATAGTTTGTTGTATAAAATAAATAAAAATACAGAGATATATAAATAAAAATTAGAGCGACATACCTTACTTAAAATGTATTTACAATTTCTGCAATATACAGTGCATTTGTATTTCAGTTCAATGCGCCGATTCTTTTCCAAGAAAACTGAATAACAGAGTTTCCAAATCTTGCTTGCTGTTGTTTTTTTGAGTTTATTAAAAACCCCTTTTACGCTGATAACAAGAGCATAGATGAAAGTTTATTTTGAGTTTGAACGTTTCTCAGATAAGTGTGTATTCTGCGATGAAAAAGATCGTTATGCTGATGCACTGGTGGGGAATGATCAAAATTAAATGTGTGATCCTGTGATTTAGCTCTTAAAGGTTTAAGATCCGGAATTTGGCCTCCTGTTGAAATTATGTGACAATTTTTATCAAAAGAACACGAACTCAAGGACAGATTTAAAAGGTTTCGATCACAAAAACACAGTCACTTTTACCCGCAAAATGTGACGCCATTTTTCTTATTGTACTTTTAAAATTAAATCATTCACTGTATTACTGTTACACGTGAAGAATTACCACTAAAACGTAAGGTTTGCCGTTTCACTGCACTGGCAACAATCGTTCCATAAACAATTAACACAAACCTCGGTTGCCTCGCAAGGTTACTGGCATCCCACACGAAACTGCACGTTTCGAGTTTAACGGTGAGCGCCACTAGCAACATGATGAGCTATTAAGGACTGGAGGATGTTAGACGACCGCTCTTGGGGGATCTATCACCGATGGGTCGGTCACAAATTAACGCAATTAAAATTTGAAAGTAAAATAGCTTTTCTATTATCGGTTTTATATTATTATTTGAACAAAAAATAATGTACTATTTGGCTACACTTTCTTTAATTTATTAGCTATTTCCGGCGGCAACAGAGACAACATTAACTCCACGATACTGCTAACGGCGAACTTGGTTCCTATATTGCATTAGATTGCAATCACAAGGATCAGATATAACTCAGCACTCAGCTATATGGATCTGCGATAACCTGCGAGGTTCACAGACGGTCCAGGGCTCGATTCTTGGGGCTGATCATTCTGTCTCTGATTTTTCCCCTTTGTCTTGGGGTACTTTCTCATCTACCAAGTATTTCCTTTCACTAATTCCCTAACATTTCACTCTACCTTTTAATCTTCATGAAAATTTAAGAACTGTACGATCTCAGTCTGTGTTGGATAGATGACGCAGATGTTCGTTCGTAAAGCTTACTCGGGCTATCCTCCCTGAGCCGCCTCCGGTGGACCACGTTCTCCTTTCCGCTAGGACCTCAACATCTTTATGTCTGCCAGAGTGACTGTTTCTTCTAGCCTCCTGCGGTTTCTGCATCTCACTTGATCTTCCTTGTGTGTTAAGCATAACATGTTCGCGATGTTTTAAGTTCTCTGGTCATAAGTTATTTGTGTTAGTACTTGTTCCCGAACATAAAAAATTAAGTGAAAAATTAACAGTAGCTGCTACGACTAATGAATTGACTCTTGCTAGCATGCAATCGATTAGAGTTTTAAGTTAGGGGCAAAAAGTTAATATGTTTATTCTCCACGGCTGGAAATCTATTACACAGGAGAGATATGAATCACCAATGTTTTCAATTAGGTACCGCATTCCCTGCGGTTGGACTCCAATTGGAGCTCCGCCACTAACAGCCGCTTTTCAATATTTTAGCAAGCTTGAATATTACAATTTTAAAGTTTAATATGAATGAGGCGATAGCGGTTGTAATAGAGCTATATCATTTGATCAAAATGTTCAAGGACGCAAACATGTACTTCAATGTAAACTTCCTGTAGAAACTAAAAATAAACACCTGTTTAAATGTACACAATTTTATATTTCAGGTGCGTTAACCTCCATGGGTACATTAACTTTTAAGAAAAAAAACTGACGGTTTTACTAACTCGCTGACCGGAATTATTCCAATTTTTGTTACTTTCTCTACTAGTTACATCGAGTAAGTAGAGAAAATACAGTATTCCAGTCAAAAACACGATGCTGAAATGTCACTAGAAATGCATGTGGTTAGGCTCCCTGAATTAAAAAAAAGTAAAAGCAATTTTAGAAAAATATCACCTTTGTGACCAGCATGACTCAAAAACGAAAAGTTCTACCATAAATGTTATACATAGCAAAACAGATATTGATTAAGTTGTTTTTCCACCGGTGTTTCATAGAGCGAAATTTCAAGCCATTTATCCTCTATTAAGATATATTCAACAATTGCCTTGATGCAGAGGGTCTGTATTTTAATTTTGCATAGAGGACAACCAAATTTCGAAATATTGGATTTAAAAATTCAGCTGCATGTACTGCCCACCTGACGCAAGATGGCAAGGCAAAGGAATGTGTAACTCAATCCTTTTGCTGTCCGCATAATGTTTATTCTCGTCTTCCGGATATGATAAGGATGCTGGGTTCATGTAAAATACAGTGTTGTCACGAGCATTAGATCTGGCAGCAAAGGTGACTAGTATGGCCTCTCATACACTCATTTCGTAGTATAATCCTGCTGCTCGAACGGTTACTCTGGCTTTATCTTTGTTAACAGAAATCTCTCAGATAACGCACTGATTATTCTTGTGAGAGAGGGGCACTGCCACGCTTCTCGAACCTGTGCTAAGCTCCAATAAACGCGTCACTTCAGCCAATGGAATGCGCAGAAATCAGGAATGACAGATATGTTCACGTGCAGTAATCAGTGCGTTTATATTAATAAAGATAAAGTCATGATAACCATTGGAGAGCCCGCCTCGGTAACGTGGTGGTAGAGTGTCTGCCTCACTTTCAAGAGGTCCCGAGTTCGAATCTCGGTCAGGGTGAGTTACCTGGATAGTTTTTTCCGGAGTTTTCCCTTATCGTGAAAGATGAATGTCAGGTAACTCTAAGCTCTGTGGACCTTGGGATCATTTGAGCATCATTTCACCCATTCCATTCATCGTCCGACATGACTTAACGTTGGAGGACGTAAAATTACAATAAATAAATAAATAAATAAATAAATAAATAAATAAATAAATAAATAAATAAATAAATAAATAAATAAATAAATAAATAAATAAATAAATAAATAAATAAATAAATAAATAAATAAATAAATAAATAAATAAATAAATAAATAAATAAATAAATAAATAAATAAATAAATAAATAAATAAATAAATAAATAAATAAATAAATAAATAAATAAATAAATAAATAAAATAAATAAATAAATTAAATAAATAAATAAATAAATAAATAAATAAATAAATAAATAAATAAATAAATAAATAAATAAATAAATAAATAAATAAATAAATAAATAAATAAATAAATAAATAAATAAATAAATAAATAAATAAATAAATAAATAAATAAATAAATAAATAAATAACCATTCGAGCAGCACAATAATAAGCAGATCCAGTACCGGAGCAGATAAACAATTCAAACCCGTCTCCCTCTTCTGGCTCCGCATAGAGGTTCTTTATAATATTGATAATTTATACACAGCTCTCCAATTAAATTAATCTTAATTTGCTTATTGGTGACAGATGTGCAATGCAATAACACTTCTCCTACAAACTCTTTTATGTAAAATGTCGGACGTTGCCTAGTTGTTTCATACGAACAGAAAGACTGATAAACCATCGCTAATAAGTGTACAACCAAAAAACTAACACTAAAAATGAAAACAACGATATATAAAAGAGAAAAGATTGGACAGAATAATAATAAGATATACCGAGCGATAAGTGTGAAATTCACATTCCGGAAGTTCTAGGTTCAACTTTTTTTTCGACCACCCTATCTGAACTTGGCTTTTTCTGGTTACCCCTGGTCATTAAGCGAGTTCTGGGATGGCTTTTCAAAAATCATACTGTTTTGTGGCTCATCACGTCTTTTTCATTTATTTCTTTTAAGGGAAATAGTACTACCATTGGACACTAGTGGGCTGCTTGGTGGATGGTCGTTCACAGCCTTCTCCAGGCAGCTCAAGCAATCCTTTGAGTTAGAATTGATACAATTTCTGCGCATCTCTGTATTCGTCTGGCTACGGCCTGTAGCTACAATGGCTCCAGATAGATCTTGAGTGCGCGAGGTGTTCCCCTTTGTTTTATCACCTATACTTGTATGAAATACTACAATATTTTTAGAAGTAAACAAATGTTTATTGCAAAAGATTTATGTACAACAATTTTTCAAATTAGTGAAGTTGGTTTGGATTATAAAACGGACAGATATCAAATCTAAGTATTCCAACTTTAATAGCTTAGAAAATAACATTTTCATAATCGATTTTCGTTAAAATGCCTGCATCCGGCCCTATTGTACGTCACGAATGTTAAGATCAGCAACGGTTTCATCGTCTCTCCCTCTCTTCAAATTCCTTCCCCTCCATCCTCAAACCTCTCAGAGGGTGTATCTAACATAGCCTGGAGCTATCCAATTCCACAGCCATGAAACATTGCTAAGAAAATCGCTTCTTCCATTGTGCAAGATTTTTCGTTGGATGAAAGACTTCACTGCAATTATAACGTAATGCAAATGACGAATGGAAGAAAACGGAGGAGGAAATGTGAGAGGTTTTTAATATGGAGGCATAAGATGTATGTGTTATCGGCTTTACTGAAATATGTTCTGCTTTTTAATAACAAATGACTTACGACAGGATTATACTTAAACGTAGATTATGAAACCCGTTCCCATATAAAATAATAAAGGTATTCTTCATTTTGACACATCACCGTAGCTGTTCCTATTCGCTAAGACTTCCTATTAAGGATATTGTTTCAAGAAATGGCCATAGAAATAAACTTGTCCTGAATAAATATGAGAATAAAGTATTGAATACCTATTAGAAAATTGGGACTTAATCTAATGCAATTTATAGTTTGTCCAGATTCTTAACATATCTTGGTTCTATTGTTTTGTATTGGAAATAAGTTTGTTAAGAAATTGGACAAACTATACTAGAAATTATATACATTTCAGTACCCGAAATAAGAGGAAAATTAGTTACACAGCCGAGTAATGAAAGCTTATACAGGATGTTTTACTCAGTGCCTATTCTCAACTATATGATATTCAGAAAGTATAGTAACGGAAGGCTCCTTTTACCATGAACACTTAAGAATATTCATAAGCATTGCAAAGTAATGTAATTAGAGTTCAACATAAGCATCAGCATTGTCAATAAACTTCCGTAAACATCTTGATACATAATTTATGCTTTGATCTCTCTGTTGTCCGGGAAAACTGATGTCAAGACAGTTTTGGGTTCTTGGCCATGTGTTGTAAACCTCTTCTTTGGCCTGCCCTACCCCAGATAAAATCCCGCAAGATGATGTTCATGATATATATGTATATATATTTACTTATAATACTAATAAATACGAGGGCTGTTCAATAAAGAATGATCATAACCTTTTACGGTCATAATTTTTCGCACTAAAATTATATTTATTACCTTAATGTGAAACAAATACGCCGTTGATTTTCATTCGTGGTACTCCTGGTTCTCGCCTGTGAGAACCAGGTAAGTTCAGACATGTTCAGTATCGCCTACCGCTGTAATGGAGGTAACATACCTACAGTTAAAGTTAATCTTAGAGGAAGATCCGGAGTTTCTTTCAAACGTAATCACTGCTAATGAGACTTGGCTACATCATTTTGATCCTGAGAGCAAACAGCAAAGCTCAGTGTGGAAATCTTCATCACCAACCCCCCAAAAAGGGAAATGTGGTTGCTTCTGCTGGGAAGGTTATGGTCATCTCATTGTTTGATATTCATGGAATGGTTTATCAGCATGTTGTACCTGCACACACATCAGTAACTGGACAATACTACAGCGATGTCCTGAAAACATTGCAAGTCCATATCAGGCGCAGAAGACCACATATCCATGAAGCAGGCTGGATGCTGCACCACGATAATACGCGGCCGAATATTGCCGATGTTGTTGCTGAATATCTTGCAAAAATCAACTTGAAGTACATCCCTATCTTCCCTACAATCCGGATTTAGCCCCATGTGACTTTTTTCTATTCCCTAACTTGAAGAAACGCCTTCGTGGGAGGTATTATCCATCATCAGAAGCAGTGGTGAAGGCTGCGGAGGCGATTTTGAAGGATCTATCAAAATGGTTTCCAGTATGTCTTTGAAGACTGCCAAAAACGCTGGGACAAGTGCATCGCATTCAGGGGAGACTATTTTGAGAAGGGCCATCAAAATTATGAGGATGAGTAAAGGTACGTTGTCAAAACAAAAACAAAAGAGTGATCATTCTTTAATGAACAGCCCTCGTATATGGTTAGCATAATTGAGTTACATGCTGTTAGTGCCTCTAATGCAATAGGTACACAAGCATAGTGACCTTATACTGTCCCTATGGTGTCTATAGGGGATTCCATTCCTTTCCTTTAAGCAAGCAACCGCGACATCTGTCCGGATGTAATAATAAATAAATGAAACGAGAGTGAAATGATGGAAAAGAAACCGCAGTACAAGAAAAATCACCTCAGTATTCATTTAACTACCAGGTAGAACCACGAAAAAATCTAAAAGCTCTACCCATACATGTGCATCTGCATTCTCTTCAATTATTCATGTCTGATGAGAAAAAGCAGTTTCGTGCTTTCCGTCTATGTGCACGAATTTCCCTCAGGTAGACTCTTAGCGATAATAATATGTTCTCAGGATACATAATAATGTTTCTTTCACGAAATTAAAAGCTTATTTCAAGTAACAGCTTATAACAAGATGTTTGCTTAGTCGTAGGAAGGTGGGGTTCAAGTTGGCAAACAGTCACCTTCTTGTCTGTTATAGGTGTCTCATTTTATGGCAGAAAATACTGCACACATTGCACACACCGCACTCTAAATACTTCTTCACGTTGAACCTGAACCTGAAGCTCTCGTGTTCTCTAGACTTTTCTAACCATGGGTAAACTCCCTTGGAACTTTGCTCAGATATTTTTTATAACATTCAGAAATAATAGGTGTCCCACCACTCATTAAAGGCTTCCACTTGTGAGGTTTCACATGCTGCAAATGTGGAACGATGCTTTACTCAACGGTCCAAACCTTCCCGCTTCCGGTACTTACTCTCAGAATGGAATCTACACGCTCTGTTTACTCAGTTTCTGATCAATTAGTCATAACGCTTATTTTGGGCAAAATGTGCAGTAGCTGTACATGTTGAATATAAGGTTATTACATATTACAAATGCGATCCAGTAGTTTTCGTAGGTATTTTGTGAGTCATATATCATTTAGGTTTAGTAGATCCGTAGAACAAGGGTGTATGTATTAAGAGTATGAGGTAAACAATGACAGTGCTAAAAACACGAAAGTAGGCCTTTGCTGGAGCGTAGCAACTGCACAAGGCTCTTAGGAGCGGCGACCCTAATGAGCTTCCCAATTGCAACTCTCTGTGCAGCAGGAGGCCTTTGCCCTCAAGGGATTTACAGGCTTTTCATTCATTTCATTCAATCACGCAGCGTAAGCCAAGCAGTGTAAATCCATTTAATTTAGTGCACATTTCTCTGTTTATATCGGGAATTATTCTTAAACTGAAACAAGAGTTGAAGGCATCTTTAGTATAAGACAAAAGTAAACTTTTAGTGTAGCACCGCCACCACCGCCACCACTACTACTGTCTGCCCACCACAAGAAGTCGAGGCCTAGGAATGTGTAGGGTATTCACTTTTACTGTCATGCGGTCGCCTTCCGGATATTGATAAGGATACTAGGTTCATGTAAAATACAGTGTTGTCACATAACCATGCATAATTCCTATCATTGCAGTTACTGAAAGGAGCATTAGATCTGGAAGCATGGGTGACTCATAAGTACTCTCATACACGTATTTGGTAGTAAACAGATCCACTACGAGAGCAGATAAACAGTTTAAACCCTTCTCCCTCTTCATGCCCCGCTTGACTTTCTTGTAGTGGGCTGACAGTACAACAACGTTTATAAAGTTGCTAAGATATTTACCATAAGCATGGATGTGTCGTATTAGTTCTCACAAAATGTCTCAAGGTTTGAATCGCACAAGTATAAGCAGTGATACCAAACCTTTTATAAAAGAGGGGAGGGCAGTTTTACCTTCTCCAAGATTCACACATGGAAGTCAAAAAGCAAATTTCAAATGCTTGGTTACTACTGATCTTCACTGACGAGCGGTGCATTCGCTTGATACCTTGTTTACTAGAAGAGCGAAATATTGTTTGCTTGGCGTACAGTATGTGACGAAACACAAATGCAGCACTTGGGAGCTGTTTGTCTGATAAGAAATTTCAACAAATTAATCATTATACACAATGTAAATTACACGCTTAACACAAAGGGATTTTGATTCACTCTTGTTTCTCCTTGTGACAATATTCAATCTCTATGATTTCTCGCGCCTGCCTATGAATGATACGTTGGAGTCCAGAAGACATGATTGCATCTGAACAGAGTGTACATACACTGGCTTGCCGTGTATGTGTGATAGGCTTGCGTAAACAACTCCGTTGTTAGATACATTTTCCGATATCTTCATGTGCTATAGAAGGACGTAGAATAGAGTGATAAGCTGATGTCATTAGCTTATAGGGGAAAAGGTTGGGCAGTATTGAGTTAATTATTACCAGATACATTCCGAGCTCATAGAGCTTGCTGTAAGAGGAACAAAAGTGTACTAACCGAACGGTTGGAGCTACTTCTGGATGCCGCTCTCAGAGCAAGTTGGTAAACACTGAAATGAAAATGGGATCTCTTCCTTAAATTAGATAAACCGTAAGGACAAGCAGCATCCACATGAGCAAAGTTGATAAGATGCAGCGAGCTCCATCCTCTTGAAAACTCAGCCGTCGAATGGCTGGATGGCCGGATAATGATTTCCGCCCTTCAATTTGCTAATACATCCAGAGCCGAGGGCGCTTCATAACGACCGAGACAAGCAAGGGAGGGCTAACGACTTCCCCCTTTTCAACTTCTTCTAGTCAAAAGAAACCGCGCGCGCTTCAGGAGGCACATTTCTAAAATGAACATTATCTTGCTAGTATGATGAAAGGGTTAAAAAGCGGATGCTTTTTGACCGCTTAATAAATGCGCTGGTTTCCTCTAGCGTACGATACAACTCTTTTGAAGCATTTTCCATCGTCTTAGCCAGTGTCTGTACCTCTCGTGAATACTCTGGTATTCAAAACAAGTTTCTGAAACAATTTTTTTAAACAGAGGAAACTGAATCTAGCAAAGAGACGGTCTTATTCCACCATGGCTATTCTTCAACTAACGCAGTGCAACATATTAGTGTAATTAGTTACCCTTTGATAGGAAAGTTTCAACAGCATTACACTAGGTAGTTCTAGTAAATTCCATCGTCTTTAAAGTAAATTCATATGATGAATCTAACTGAACTTTTTAGGAACACAAATTCTCATTTTGCCCACTTTTTCTATCCTTGGTAATTTAAGAGAACTTTATACTTCTCAGTGCATTTCTAGAAACAATCAACTGAAGGTCATACAACCTCGTTTCATCACTCATCTACGAGGGCTGTTCAATAAAGAATGATCACAATTACTTTTTGACAACGTACTTCTACTCATCTTCATAATTTTGATGGTCCTTCTCAAAATAGTCTCCCTTGAATGTGATGCACTGGTCCCAGCGTTTCTGCCAGTCTTCAAAGACATGCTGGAAAATAATTTTTTGAGAGATCTTTCAAAATCGCCTCCGCAGCCTTCACCACTGCTTCTGATGATAGATAATGCCTCCCACAAGGGCGTTTCCTCAAGCAGGGGAATAGAAAATGTCACATGGGGCTAAATCCGGACTATAGGGAGGGTGAGGGGTGCACTTCACGTTGATTTTTGCAAGATATTCAGCAACAACGTGGGCAATATGCGGCGGCGCATTGTCGTTGTGCAGCATCCAGCCTGCTTCATGGAAATGTGGTCTTTTGCGCCTGATATGGACTTGTAACGTTTTCAGAACATCACTATAGTATTGTCTAGTTACTGATGTGTATGCAGGTACAACATGCTGATAAACCATTGCATGAATATCAAAGAATGAGATGGCCATAGCTTTCCCTTCAGAAGCAACTACTTTTTCTTTTTTGGGGGTTGCTGATGAAGGAGATTTCCACACTGAGCTTTGCTGTTTGCTCTCAGGGTCAAAATGATGTAGCCAAGTCTCATCAGCAATGATTACGTTTGAAAGAAACTCTGGATCTTCCTCTAACATCAACTTTAACTGCATGTTACCTCCATTGCAGCGGTAGGCGATACTGAACATGTCTGAATTTGGCTGGTTCTCACAGGCGGGAACCAGGAGTACCAACAATGAAACTACTATGGTGTGTTTTTTTCAGAATATAATAAGATTGAATTTTAGTGCAAAAAATGACCGTAAAAATTATGATCATTCTTTATTGAACAGCCCTCGTATATTTTATAAATTCGTAGCTCTTGTGTTATTCTTCCTGTATTTATGCGAAATTTTAATTGAATGTCATGCTGTCTCACTTCTGCAGCACTCTTCCATATGCTATAACTCCCAGGTAGCGCGTGTGTACTCTTTTTGTATTTCTACAAAGTTCGAATTGAAGATCACGCTGCCTTTCTTCTGCAGTTTTCTTCTGTCTTCAGCAGTTTTCGCTTAGCAAATGCCCCTGTCTTGTACAATATGTTACGCTCAGTTCGAGATAGTGCAAACAGAGAGGGTTACCGAAGGCAAATGGTGGTGCTCATAGGCAAGTATCTGCTGCAGGACCTATTACTTATCATACGGATAAGAACAAGACTGAAAAGAGTAAATGCTGAAGGATGTATCAAGAAGAAAGAGTACCGTTTACCTACCAGCAAGAGAGGAATGGAGGAGAGGCGTTTGAACTGTTTATCTCCTCTGTTAGTGGATCTGTTTACTAGAAAATGAGTGCATGAGAGTGCATTATGAGTCAGCCATGTTGCCAGATCTAATGCTTGTTGCAGTAGATGCAGAGACAGGTATTACGTATGGGTGGATTATGTGACAACACTTGCATATTTTAAATGAACCTAACACCCTTGTCATACACGGAAGGCGAGCACAAACACCGCGTGGACAGCAAAAGTGATTATGTTACATATTCCTCCAGCTTGCCTTCTTATGCTTCTTATTTATATTTATAATTTAGGCACCATAGACGAGGTGTCCTACTTTTGTCATCAAACAGGAATCCACATTTGCTTTGCAGTTCTATTGATATCCTGTTGTATTCACATTTGATTATGAATATACGTTAATTCAGTATTAATTATAATGTTCTTAAATTATAGAGATTTTTGTATTCATGGCAGTATATTCGCTATGTATTTGTTTCTATTAAAAATCACATGGTCTTACTTCCGCAGCACTCTTAACAATGCCTAACACGATCAACAATGTTTTCACTACTCGCAGCTGCTAACTCGTAAGAACGACTCACTAGCACTACAATAAAACCTTAAACATCTCCAGATCACAAAAATTGCAATACTATTTCTTTCAGCATACTACAAATTAAAGTTTCTCTTCCTTAGATCGGTTGATATAAATTTATAAATTGGAGACGTTAATTTTTGGGAGTCATTGGTTATAATAATTCCTATTGGTTTCTCTCAGCCACAAATTTGAATACTTATTGGATATTTAATGCTACGAACTAATGTCGCATCTTAAGTCAAAGACAGCCACGTACAACGAAAGTAGATACACTGGACGCACCCTAATGACATCTTTTGACATGTGCAGAAGCAAAGATACTGTTGTTATGGACTAAGGCCTATGAACACGTGAAGATACCGTCAGCTGCTCGACAGATGTACAGTAAGACCTCTGATTTAACGTGACAAAGCAATATACGTACATCGTAGGCCTAATATTCATTATTTTAAAAAGATTTTAAAAATGATACTGCATCTATCTTAGGTACTGTGAATTTTGTGCCACTTTTCTCGGAGAAAAATTAAAAATGAGTACTCCTACAAACAGCTGAGGCGAGAGGTAAAAGTTAGCCCAGCTTTTATGTGAAGTTTTGCAGTAGAAATTGCTACTACTGTTGACTATGATAGCTTGTGTGTGCTGAGACCAAGTGCCTTTACTCTTTGCAAACATATGCTTGTTTGTTTTATTCTGTTTTGTTTCTAGCAGTTCTTCTGTGAATAACATTTTCTAGTATAAATAGCCATTTTCTCATAAACTACCCAACTTAGCAAACAAATTTCACTTTAATAATACAATCTCTATGTGCTGTTCGTTTTCTCAGTTTGCTTTGAACAGTTTTTCTATGATTGGTATATTCTAGAACAGCCCGAGTTGTCATAAACTACACAACTTAGCTAAGCAAAATTTCAGTGTAATAATACAAATACAATATTTAAATGCTACTGTGGATCTATCTTGGTGATACCGAAATTAAGAATTGCAATGAGTAAAGAATTGTAATGGATTTCAAAGGAGTATTGTATATTCGTTACGACATGAACAGGTGCAGTTGGTTGAGTTGTGTAGCAAAAGACACAGGAGAAAAAGAATTCTAAGGGATAGCACTTGACTCTGTTTGAAAAGGTATTCTTCGGACCCTTAATAATGACATGGCCGAGTCTAATAATCACAATGGACAAAATAGTCGCAAAGGAAATCTTTGTGTGAAAAGATTTCAGAAGTGAAAATTACACACCCACGCACAGCTGTGGATAGTGTGAAGAAAGACAGTCATCAGCTTGGAGTCGATTAAGGCAGTTATCTGGTTCTGTCTTGGGCAAGGCAGACCAGAAGTGATGAGAGAAGATATTTGTCGGTTCATATGTACGTGAAGAACGAATTAAGTTTTATCGAGTAATAAGCATTTCACATACAGTAACTCTAAACAGTGATATTGGTAACCCTTGGTCGGCAACTTCAAGTTTGATGTAATGATAAAAAGAAGCAGTTATTAAACCACTTTGAAACGGGCATTCCAGTGTCATTAGAACTATTCTTCTCATACATGCTCACGCATACCCTGAGAGAAACCTCATTACTCAACCCTGAGCTACCCAGATTATTCATTACAAACTGTAGCGTCAACGTGGAACTGTGCGCCACCAACTTCTTGCCGCTTCATTGGTGTAGATAATGTGGCTGGTTATCCTCTCAAAATAAATTTATTTACAAACTTTGAACAAAGCATGGTATCACAAGAAGCTAATCCTCTCTATTTAAGAAATAAACTTTGTGATTAAAAATAAACCAGTGAAATTAAAAGGAATATACCTAAGTACATGATGCAAATATTTCTCTTCTATGTCTTAAATATTTTCTTGGTCGTCAACTTGGCAGACTTGACATTGCTGGGATAGCTAAGGAACATCCACTAATGAGAATTCAAATTTTACACATCTCGAGTCTAATAACCTAAAGAAATGTAAATAACCCATTAAGGATGAGCTATTATGCACATACATATATGGATAGCCTATTAAGCATAGCTACATTTTGGAAAGACTAAACGCGTTTTCTTTCCATTTCTATATTCTTATTACTTCAGAAAATCTATAATTTGGAACTAGAAATTTATCGCGGAAGCTGAAGGCTAACAGAAGGATCCACGCCTTTCTGTTTATGAAAGTTTCTTCTCCAAAATTAGACTCTCTTCTCGTCCAAGAATTCAATTATAAAACAGACATCAATTTTCTTTACTTCTCCGCCATTCATTATTACGGAAAGCTTTCAGAAAATGAATCCCCGTTCCTTCGCTCCTCACTCACACTTCGCAGATGAAACAGCTGCCTAGCGATCACCGCGGAGGTTTTAAAAGAAAGCGCCACCTAGGGATCTCTCTTATCCAGTTTCCCATTAACTTGGTGGAGGGAGGTGCTGCCTTATCGCGAAACAGGAATATCGTTAACGGAGAGATGAGTGAAAAGAGAATGTCCGTTCATTTTTGGGCGCGATTTTTAACGTGCGAAACTTGATAAAATTGTTTTTCACCCTGGCACAGCGGTGGGGCGAAACACCAATTTGCAGACCAGCGGTGGTTTGTTGAAAAAGCACGGTTAAATGTTTGCTCTGAAGAGTCAACCCCTTCCACCTTCCCAAAAATCAATTAACGACAACTTTTTTATAAACGGTGGACACAATGGGCATTTATTCAGGAAACATTTCATGTAGCGAGAGTCAGTGAAGCATACTTAACAATGCAAACTAACACTTGAAGCAATAACTGAAAAAATAGTCCTAAAGGGAACAAATGCTTACAAATCGAGTTTAAAACGAGCATTATAAAACTAACTAAATAACTATTATTAGCTTAAGGCATGTATTCACTTCGAAAACTCTCTATTTTTGAATTTTAATGAGATACAGGGTGATTCAATGAACCAAACTTCGACTGTACGTCCGTGAGGCTGAAAGGATATGGTGTTTTTTTCAGGATCGCAGGTCGATCAAACATTGTCAATGTTTGTGAATTTGACTATTCGTTGTCGCTGCATTTCCTTTCTCTCAGGTGTTCCATCTCTCTGCTGAGTTCCACTATAAGAGAATTATTTAATATCTACAGGACGTTGGAGTGCGAGATGGCTCCATCCTAACGTATGATACTCATTCTCTGTTTCGATTCTAGTCCACTTAGGCTTGGGGTTTTTCAACAGCCACAATATTTAACTTATTTATTCAACCGTCCCAGTTTCATGCTGCATATGTATCGATGTTAGATTTGCTCAGATACACAGTTTTCGGACACTAATACGTGGTTTGCCTTTCGTTAGGTTTGTCGAAGTTTCCTATCTGTGCCAAACTAGACTGTCTCCTAACGCCAGTCTTTCGACAATGTACTGGAGTAGTTCAGAATGACCAGCACATCTGCTTAACAAACCTTCTGCCCATCGTAGGGCCAACTACTATTTCAATTCTCGAGCACTGCATTGGCACTACCCCTCCCTGTCGCTGACAGACTAGAAGACCGACCTTAATTATTTCAAGCAATTAATTATTCAGGCTTCTCTGAAATCAATGACAGGGCAAACGTCACTAACAACATTATGTCACAGATGGATGATTAGCTTTGGTTTTCAACAGCACAACACTATGCCGGGCTTACGTTAATATATATTGCAATAACATATTCTTTAAATACATATGATAGCCCTTTCATTCCTTACTTGGTATTCAGTAATAACAAAAATGATATCCATAATCATTATATATATATATATATATATATATATATATATATATATATATATATATTCCTATACGGAAGTGCATTCTTTCCAAACCCAATTTCAACCTGCTTGGGTGCAGCATGCTTATAGCATAGAAGGCCTTGTCGACGGAGTATAGGGTGGTATAACCACATCACTTGCAGAGCATGTGATTAATGGTTGGATATTTCGATACCCCTTCATTTCACCCTCTTGGGCAAGGAACACATTGTGCGTGTTTTCAAAATTGGCGTTCAATTCTCCCAAGGCTGGATAGATAATATGGCAACGAAAATCTGAATGGGGCAGACATCTCAAACAAATTGATGCATTTTAATAAAAGAATTGGAATGATAAACCCAATAATTTAAATTTTATAAATATACCAGAGTACGCTTATAGAAAATATTGGATCACCTCGTTTGCAAGGTACGAACTTTACGGACAAGAGAGGAAAACAGAATAATTTCTGCTGAAATGAATACAAAGGCGATCAATATATGAGGAAGGAACTACACACTTATCAGCCAGATATCAAGTACATACAAAAAATACCATAATAATTGAATGAATCATTTTCGATGAGTTCTAATGAAGTTCTCAAATTCTCAAAACTACGCTTTGTCATCGAACAACAGGGAAGAGACCTCTGGGTCGTCCAAGGAAGTGCTATCTCACAAATTGCCTTAATATCTGTGACCATAATCTGTAAGCCTATGACGTACAACGCCAGGTAGTTCGTAACTTTTTAACAGAAATACAATTAATTTTATAACGTATTTGGTGCATACTACAGAATACTCCAGTAAGGTGTATAGAGGTTTCCGGGCTCTAGTTTGCCATGAATCCTCTGAGGATGCTCGACGCACGTACGAGCGAAACGTCAGGAACTTCAGTTGTTCCTACTGGACCACGACCAGTAAGCCCGGAAACCTCTACACCTTGCTGGATTGACGCCGGCCGTGAAAGCCTAAGTTGTTACTACAGAACACTGTTTATATATTGTGTTTAGTTTGATAGAAGCGAGTAATACTGATCTGCCAGCTTCAACTTTTGCAAAAATACTCTGATGTCGCCGTTCATTACATATGTTTGGTGGTGTTTGTGGTGACGTATCTGCACCTGACGCACGTGCAGTCACAGGTAGAGTTTGTGTAAAACGTCATGATACTCGATGTATGTGCAAGAGTGGATAAATAAGGAGTAGTGGAGAGAGTGTTGGAGGAGCACGAGACCAGAAGTGTTGTTAGATCTCATGCAGTCATCTGACGTGTCTAAGTCAACTACTTATGTCACACTCACGACACGTAGAACACTGATTCATTATGTAAGTGTGCTTGCCAGTGCTGTTAGTATATTTGGTATAGAAGTGAGGAACTCTTACATATTATTCTTTTTTCTTATTCATTTCTATTGCCTCTAACATTAGTTTTCTTCGGCAGTTGAATGTATTACAACAAAAGGATATTCGAGCTTCAAAATCCACAACTCAAAATAGATGAAACAAAGTTTTAGAGAAATAAACTACAGAACAAACTTCAATAATTCTCTCTGATTTTGGCCAAACTTACGGAGCTCTTTATGAAAATTGGGTTTTTATTTAAGCTTAATTTTTCTTAGATGCCACTTTATCAGGCTTAAGGATCTTACAGGCGCCGTAAATCTTGTCTACTGGTTTTATTTCCCTTTTTAAGGAAATCTTTCTAAGAATATTTGTGCCAAAAAAGGCCATCACCCTCTAAAGTCTAGCATGATTTTGGTAAACAGCTTGTACTTTTATGACGAATTTATTACAAGTTTTATTTTATATTGTAACAGTAAAATTATGCAAATTTGACGTTGCAGAACATACAGGGGGCTCAACTGTATAAGATGGCTGTCTTGTAATTTTATTCCTATAAATATATGTCAGAATCTATGAGCAATTTGCTCTTGTCAGATAAAACAGTGTTTTGAACGACCTTACTGCACGGGTCTTTTCAACATTACAAACAGACTTGATTTAGGTTAAAAAATCTGCCTTGCATTACAATGTATTTTGATAAGAGAATAAGTGACTCGCTAAATCCACATGTTTTAATTATTCGTGGGAAATGTTTAAATGCAAAGCTAATACAACAAATCCCATAAAGTTAATTAACTCAATGATTGTATCCGGCGCCTGTTTTCCAATATTTTGGATGTAGAAGTTTCTCGAATGTTCGTTATTGCATTCAACATGCCCAAGGCGTCTATAGTAAACGAGGGACATCATTTCGAACATCTTTTATATCTAAACGTAAGCGTAACACATGGCATTATCAAAAGAAGTAAAGCGGAGTAGGTGCGCCGTGCTGTACGGCGGCGAGTCATCAGTTTAGTTATTCAAGAGAAATTCGGTCGATGCCATTCACTTCTTAGTTTGTAAACAAAAACCCAAAAGCCTGCTAAACTGAATTGAGATACCGCGATACAAACTCAATAAGTGAATGTTTACATCCATAAGTGACAAACCCGATGCAATGAAACCGCAGTGCACCTAGTAGCCAACACTGACGCAACATAGCTTATGCAATCCTTCTAGTAAATACAGATTGTTACTGCATTCCATAATTAGCTCATTATCGCTCACACGCAGGTATTAGCAATGACATAACACGGCATTACAACTTGCTGTGGCTTACAGAGAGATTATGTAAGTTCTAATATATTTTTCTATGAACAAAATACTCTATACATTATTAAATATGGAATAATTAAGATCTGAGTTTATATTTATGTACCATGATATGCTGATAATGGCAACATCACAGTACGTAACACCTACTCGCTTCTTTCTCAGGAAGTGGCTGTCTTATTTATCGGTCCAACACGGCAGGTAATAACAAACCAAATGCAGGGAGAGTAGCTAACATACTATTTAGGGACAAAAGAAGACACTCTCACTTATGTATATTTTTCAATCTCTTTACTACAATTTTCAATACTAAGACTGCATAAAGTATTGTAGTTTGTAGGAGAGTGAGCACCACAAACATTCACGTGTGCCTGCATTAGCAGGATAATTCAATTTTTGCACGAATTCTTTTCATGCATTTCGTATGTAGAGTGAAATGTAGTTACATATGCTTATGCGTTTTTTTTAAACTCCTGCTGATAGCAGAAAAGTTCACAAGGGGAGATTACTACTCGATCACGATATGAATGCACATACAGGGGGTGCCTCTATTGATAATCTGCAATATCCCTAAGACTAGGGATCATAGGGGATTTTTTTTTTTAATTTTCGTCCTCTAACGTTGTCATATCGGAAGATGGTGAAATGATGCTCAAATGAACCCAGGGCCCGTAGAGCTTAGACTTACATTCGTCTGTTAGGATAAAGGAAAACCCCGGAAAAACCTTATCCAGTTAACTCACCCTTACCGAGATTCGAACTCCGGACCTCTTGAACGAGAGGCGGACACGCTACCGTATACGCTACTGAGCTGGGCTCAGAGAGGACTGAGGGGAAATATTATTTTATGAATATACAGTTGCACAATGAGAACACTATGATACGAGGACCCTGCACGCCTCTGTAGCGTGGGTGGTAGCATGTCTGCGTCACGTTCAGGAGGTCCCGAGTTCAATCTCGGTCAGCATAGGTTATCTGAATAAGGTTTTTTTTTCCCGGCATTTTCCTTTATCTTCAAAGATGAATGTCGGTAACTCTAAACTCTATGCTAATTTGAACATCCTATCTTTAAAGGAACCGTATATTCAAGGAGATTCCTGATAATTTTACTCCCCCAAATTTCACCCATTTCATGCATCGTCCGATATGACTGAATGTTGGATGACGTAAATAATTAATAATTAATAATAATAATGATAATGATAATAATAATGATAATGATAATGATGATAATGATGATGATGATCATGATAATAATAATAATAATAATAATAATAATAATAATAATAATAATAATAATAATAATAATAATAATAATAATAATAATAATAATAATAATAATAATAATAATAATAATAATAATAATAATAATAATAATAATAATAATAATAATAATAATAATAATAATAATAATAATAATAATAATAATAATAATAATAATAATAATAATAATAATAATAATAATAATAATAATAATAATAATAATAATAATAATAATAATAATAATAATAATAATAATAATAATAATAATAATAATAATAATAATAATAATAATAATAATAATAATAATAATAATAATAATAATGATAATGATAATGATAATGATAATGATAATAATAATAATGATGATAATGATAATGATGATAATGATAATGATGATGATCATGATGATAATAATAATGTTAATAATGATAATAATAATAATAATAATAATAGTAATAATAATAATAATAATAATAATAATAATAATAATAATAATAATAATAATAATAATAATAATAATAATAATAATAATAATAATAATAATAATAATAATAATAATAATAATAATAATAATAATAATAATAATAATAATAATAATAATAATAATAATAATAATAATAATAATAATAATAATAATAATAATAATAATAATAATAATAATAATAATAATAATAATAATAATAATAATAATAATAATAATAATAATAATAATAATAATAATAATAATAATAATACCACGACCCGTATCTTTGGCTTTAGCTGTTGTAGATTTGGGTAGTATTAGCTAAATATCATTCATGATAAATATCATCCATCATAAATTTATAGGTGCATTAAGCAGACATGTAGATATGATATAATAAACCTAATAAATTATATATAAAACTCTATTAAATTTCCAAAATCATGGCAAATATATTTTCGCCATCCAGAAATGTATTAAATACTTAGAAGAAGCTAACTGTAAATTTATCTTTTCCTTTTTAACTAAATGCTGTGGGAAAGCTTTTTATAAAAGTGAAACTACAGTTTAGAAATATAGATACATTCTCTTAAGGTGGCAAGTGAAGCTTAAGAGGTGTAAACATAAACGATAATAATCAACAATTAATTCCTCTGTATGGAGTCTCAAATGACGTTTGAAATGTACTAATACCTTTTATCCAGATGAATCTAATTTTAAGTTCACACAATTAATTTACACGTCTCGGTACTACCTTGGCATGCTGAAACCAAGATTTTCTCCAATATATTATTTAAAGGTATCAATTATTATTATTTTTAAATATATGTCAATTAACTTCTTTTTTAAGTATATCGGACGATGAATTGAATGGGTGAAATGATGCTCAAATGGACTCGGGGTCCATGGAGCTTAGAGTTGCCCGACATTCGTCTTTTAGGATAAGGGGAAGCCCCGGAAAAAACTTATCCAGGTAACTCACCCTGACCGAGATTCGAACTCGGGACCTCTTGAACGTGAGGCAGGCATGCTACC